>JANPWX010000195.1:410108-496568 GCA_024734555.1 Trochalopteron elliotii
TGCGCGGCCGCAGCTCGGGGCCGCGGGACGCCGCGGTCACCTCGCAGCACCACGACTTGCGGGACGCCCTCCGGAAGGTACCGAGGGGGGCCGGGGAGCCGCGGGACCCCATGGGACACCAGGCCGCACCGCCCCGTGCGGGGAGCGAACCAGGGCAAGGGCAGCGAGCCGACAGAACGGCTCGGGCTGCGCTTAAAGACGTAAATTTCCCTGTGCCAAGGCTAGAAACGGAACCGTGTGTTCCCTGCCTGTGACCCGCCGGGTGGCAGAGCCCGGCCCGGCGTGTGCTGCCCTGGGCGGATCGGGGGCTTGGTCCTGCAGAGCAGAGCCCGCCGGGCACTGCGCCCCTCCTAGAGGCGCACGATGGACACATAATGGGAGCCTCCTGCAAAACTAAATCATAAATCAAGAGGAAACGGGGCGCTTCTGGTAACGTAGAGTGTAAATTGAATGCCAAATGGCAACCTGCAAGTTACAGTAGTGCTGGCGACCTCTGTGCATTCCCGCCAGCGAGGTCAGTGTCACCTGTAGATCTCCGTGGTACTGTTAAGGACACCTGCCGAAGCCGGAGAATCAGCCGGTTCGGCTGCAGGGAGCCCCGGTGTGGTGCCCGCTGCGGGGCCGAGCAGCTCTGGGAAAGAGACTTCCACCTTTAACCTGTGAACCCCTGAGAAAAGTGCTGCAAGGGGCAAACAGCACTATTGTGGCCACCACATAAGAACAAACATACAGTGGGTTCAGAAGAAGGGAATGTAAGGCCTTATCTCAGATTGACCTGTAGGCAAGTTTCCTAATGCTAGCTGGTTGGGCAGTGCCCTGCTGTAGTTTTTTAAAACAGTGTGCCCTGAATTGCCAGATACTGACTTTTTAATGTGAGTTTCGACCTATGCTGTCCTATCTTTTGTGGACACTTTAAAAAATTACTTTCAGAATCTTATATTTCCCTGGATAAACTTATTTTTTCCCAAATTTCACCTCTTCTCCTGTTCACTGTGGACAAAAGATAATGGAGTTTATTCTGAGTCATGCAATGTTTACCTCAGGTTTGGTTTTTTTCAGCATTAACTTTCACACTTACAGTGTTAAAATATCCCAAACCCAATGTAATTAATCAGGTTTTCTGTCACTGAGATGTGTTACCATTGAGCTTTGGGAGAAGGGGGTGCATCTTCTGTGTTATAGAAAAGAAACCCAGGCAAGAAGGGAAAGAGATGCATGACCTGTCACTTTCTTAGTAAATTAGTTTCATTTCTCTACATTCCTGGACTCTTTGCAAAAGAGAAATAAGATGATACAGAAGGAACCAGTAGAAGAAGCTGGAAATGAATCATCTTCTCTCACCTGGATTAATAGTGTAGGATTTTGTAGCTAATACCATTGTGTCAAATTTGTGCTGATTCTGTCTGGAGAGAGCCTTCATATATCTGTGTATCTGCAGAGCTGTCTGCCTGATGAACTTGTTCCCTGGCATGCTGCTCTTCATTACCTGCCCAGGGACAGCAGCTGCATTAATAAATAAACTAGTATCCTACAGACACAGAGGACAAGGCCAGACCTTGTGAAGGTGGTGATCTGGAAGATTTTAAGTCCCCCTTCTTTGTCATGGATAGGTTAAGGCACGCATTGTTTTGTATCTCATCTATTTGCAGCTGTGTATTTATTGAGGACAGGAGAAGCAGCTATATTAGTGTCTGCTAGCGCAGTGTTTGCTGCTGTGCTGTGTGACACAATACTTTTTAAAATAAAACTTTCCCCTCCCTTGTTTTTATGTCTGCCGTGCCTACTGAAGTGCAGATATCAGTATGCTCTACCTTGCTGGGTTCAGTGCAGAGAATTACATCATGGGCTGAGTGGGAATGTGATGCAACATTTATCACATAAAGCCCTGTAACGAATATATTGTAGAATAAATCACAGTAGGCAATATAAACCTGCTTTTTTCATTGTCCTGCATTTAAAAAGATGCTTATGTAGTACTTATTTTAGATTGCTCTGATCATATTGGAAAAAAAGAAAAATCACTACGTATATCAAATCCAGTCTGATATTGTTCACAAAAAGTTTCTAGCAATCAGTGTTTGTTTTGGCCTAAGTTAAGCCTGTCCCCAATGACTTTAGGATAAATTGAAAAGTGTCCCCAAAGTCTTTGGGAGAGAATGACCATTCAGTATCTGCAACACATTTTAAGTATACCTGTTATATATTCTGGGGCATCCTTTCCAGTAGCTAAATCCAGATGCAAATACTAGAGAAATCAGAGGAATGAGCAGAGCAATTCCATGAGTGAGAACTAGTTTTTTTGTTTGTTTGTTTGCATTAATTTTATTTTTTAGTATGTTAAGATAATGTACTTTAAATGATCTATAATTTCCCAATTGTTCTAAGCAGGATGAGGAAGAGACTTATAATTCCAGGGGGCTGTTTTTAGCAAGGGTATTGAAATAATCCTGTGAGTGGTTTCCTTTACAACTTT
This sequence comes from Trochalopteron elliotii, assembly GCA_024734555.1. Lineage (NCBI taxonomy): Eukaryota > Metazoa > Chordata > Aves > Passeriformes > Leiothrichidae > Trochalopteron > Trochalopteron elliotii. Next base: position 412,582 of record JANPWX010000195.1, read on the forward strand.
ATAGTCACCACCCTTCCTCTTGGAAATTGAAAACATAACTTTTCCTTAACTTGTTGAACAATGCTTGCAGTACACTGATATCCTACAGCTTGCTTCAGTAATTAGTATAACTGGTTTGAAGAAAAGTTTAACTTATTCTGTGTATGTATGTCTAACAATATTCATATACATACAGAATGTATTTGGGCTGTCTATTTGTCTTTTTCTCTGGCATTAGTAGTAAAAAACTTTGGGAAATGGTGAAATTTGACATATAGTTTGCTAGAGTTGCATGTAATGTAAATGACATTTTATTTTATGCCCAATGGTGACTGAGTGTAGTTACACTGTGTTGTTTGTCTGTAGGATGAGAATTTCCTCCATGACAATGAGACTCCACCAAAGGACACTGCTACTTTGTTTGCCACTCTTGGCTTGTATGTCATGAGTTTCTGTTTATTAATATATGTATTTTTTGCAGCAGTTAATGTCTCTTCATATTAGAGCATGCAGAATCTGAATTTAATATTGACACTTCCTTTAACTTTCTGGTAAAATTTCTGTAAATTTAAATTTCTGTAAATTTTCCATCAAAAAAAAAGGCTCTTTCTGACTACCTGCAAAATAACGAAGGGTGACCACATTGGAGCACCTTGGATGGAGTTGGTTTATTTATCGTGGTAAGAAATGATAAACCCCTGCCTCAGGATGGCAAAGTTATAATTTGCTGGTATTACAAAGAATCACTTAAGTGCTAGTTTCTCACTAAGTTGGAAGAGAGAAAACACGCAACTGAATCTGAACAATGCATGACTGGCACCTGTAATTAAAAAACATAATTTATCATGCTCCTGAGTTAAAAGCTTCAGGAAGAAAAGTTAGATGTGACATTGGTAAGACTCACAGATTCTGCACTGACTGCCCTTCTGTCTAAGGGAAGCAAAATGTATTCCCAGATTCTGGGCTGTTGCAGTATTCTTTTTCACCTTGTGTCTGACAGAAGCATCATACAAACATTTAGACGCTAATTGTCTTGCTGGTGTCAAGAATTTTTGGTAGCAGTTTATCAGAGAGGAAATCTTCATAATTGAATTTTTTTGTTACTGGAAGAGGCAGCTGGGATACACCACTGTAATATGAGAGACCATCCAGTACATCTACTAGTGCCCTACCAAGAAGTGCTTTTAAATCAGTGTAAAAGGAGAGGGAAAAAAAAAAAAAAAAAGAAACGAGCTTCAGCTGACTTGAGCAAGCTCTGTAAAAAGCTTTTTCTCATAATAGGAAAAATGTCACTTTCTGTACAAATGCTTCAGTGTGTAGCAAAAGTGCAATAAAGGCACTTTTATAATCAACGCTCCAATTTGTTACTTGGTGTCAGAGTAGTGCATACATCTGAGATTGCAGTTGTGTCCTAACGCTAGATTCTTTTTTCTCACCCATATCAATGTTAGAACAAATTTCCACTGTATTTAGTTAGACTTTTCAGTGAGCAGTTTTTAATAGAAGTGTGCCTAGTAGATATTTTTGTGTCTCAGATCTAGCTATTATATTGCTTTATCGTTGCAACATTTGATTAGTCAATACAGTTATGCATTTATGACAACTAAAATTGTGTCTCAATAAGCAGTTTATGACTGAGCAAACACCTGGGGTTGATACAGGTTTTGTGTGACAGCTCAGATGTGATGGTGTGGGCTGCAGTGAGAGAACTTGTTTTGTTCCTACAGGGATGTAACCCAGAGTCAGAAGGAGGACCCAAACCCCAACATCCCAGCCTCTGGTGAACATTATGCTATATCCCATCAGCATCTCTGTGTTGGAAAGTATGATTTGCAGGGGCAAAAAAAGATGGTCACTTGCTCAGTTCTGTATCTCTTTCATAACTTGATACAAGGAGCCTGGATACAGAGTTTCCTGTCATCCAAAAGGCTTGTCCAAGAACAGTGCCTAGACTGGCACAGCACACATTTTTGATGTTGTAGGACTACCCTGGTTTAAAAGCATCTGCCCTCAGACCCTAGGAATAGTTGTACCCTCAGCACTTGCTTTTTCACAGGTTTTGGGGTCCTCCCTTTTCTGCCATACTCTTGGATAGGGCAGTTGGAGGGGTTGTGGTTGAGTGTGCAGGGACTGCCAAGACACTCAGGTCTGCACAGGAGGGATTTGTCTTTGCAACTGTCTTTGGAAAAATGACATAAGGAGGGAGAAGGTGTTGGCTGGGATCATGTGTGTTCCTTCCCAGCTGGAGCTGCCTTCTAGTTTCTCATTCCTCAGGAAGTGGTTGAGCAGGGCTCAGCTCCAGAGTGGTGGGCTGAACCTTTCATTTTCTGAGTATAGTGATGATGTGTGCCCTCTCTGCTTCAGCAATGGGGCTCCCACATATGTCAGCAGCTGCATAGGGTGGAGGGCAGAACATTCTTCTGCACTCCCTGGCAAACTTGTAACATTTTTTAGATTTCAGTAAGTGTTGGCAAAAACTTTGTAGTTGATTCAGGGTTTAGATTTTTTGGTTTACCAAAGTAAAAACTGTAGCCAGATGTATGGGACCAAAAGATAATTAGTGTTCAAATTTCTGAACCAGTAATCAGCCTTGCTTTATCTATTAGGTTTGTTGCAAGGAACTGTATTGCAATGAAAAGAAAGAAACACAATGATTTAAACAGAAGTGTGTCTAGATACTGACAAATGAATAGACCAGGCACAATTGCAGAATACTTATAAAGTGCATGCTTTTTTTCCATGGAAAATCAGATTTTGTAAAGATAGATAAGTACAGGTATGTTTTATTGCACAATGAGAAGGTGCCAACTCTTACATTATAGGGTTTTTGCCTCCACTATTTTTTTTTTCCTTTGAGAAAGGGAAAATTTCATTTAGCTACTGTTTGTTCCTGTATTTGGTGGTCACTGCAGCCTTTGGTACCCAGTGCAGTAGCATATTGCAGATTACTTTGTTGCCTGTGGTGCTGCTTAATTGAAGGTACAAAAAGGAATTGTGGTGCTCTAATTGACCAGTTTTAAACACATGTATTTCCCATTTAAGCCTTATATTTCCAGCTATTAGGAAAATTTTCTGGGTTTTTCCTTATATAAGCCTACTCAATATTGGTTTAAATCCATTGGAAGCTTCTCTGGAAGGTCAGTTCTGGCCACAGCTATGTGCAACAGCATTGGAGAAACTCACTTTCTTTTTTCTTCTCAGTGATGTATTCCAGCTGGCTTGAAGTGTCCTCTTCATCCAGTAGTTTTTTTTCCTCTGTGTGGGCTACATCTTGTCCTCCAGGCACCAAGTAGAGCCATTGGCTTCTGCACATAAAATGTATGAAAAGTTGGGGAGAGCAAAGGTTTGAAAAGCTTAAGTCAAAATAGTTTCATTTTTGTTCTTTATTTTAATTATCAGGATAGTCTCCTTCTAGGACTTTTTCTGACACACGTTTTTCACAGGGTAATGAGATGGATGTCTGCTTTTAAACTGAACTTTTTCAGGTCAACCCCATATCATCATGGAAAATGTTTTCTTGGCTTGTTTCCAGAAGCAGTCTGATGACAGCTCAGAGTATGAAAGTTTCCATGTCATCATTGAGGCCCAGCCTCAAATCCTATATGCAACTCTTGTAGCTTGTCATTTGCCCAGGTGTGTCACATGATATATTTGGCTGGGTAGCCAACTGGGGATATGGAGTAAGAGGTGCATTGTTGTATCCAAATGCCAAATCTTCTGTATTGTGGGCAAGAAGAGACTTGTCTGTGAAGCAGAGAAGTGTTTTGGCAGTATCTGGGACATTTGCTATCTTGACAGGACCCCTTGCATAGCAGTGAGTTATATTTTACACAGATCTCCTAGGTGAGCTCCTAACTAATAATAGTGTATGTTTTATAGGAGGAGTGAGGGCTATCCCCCTTGTTTCAGTTAGTATTAAAGAAACCCCAAACCAAAAAAAAAAAAAAAAAACAAACCCAAAAAAACCCAAACGAAAATAAACACCCAAACAACCCCCAAAAAACCCATTCCCAAAGAAAACAATCCCCAGGAAGCAGTCCTGCAAAACTTCCTGAAGACCTTTGCCCTGTGCTGGTGGTGCATCCTGAAAGAGGAAGCAGTAGGCTGCAGCTTCACTCTCTAGATTACTGCAGACCGCAGGCAAGCTTGTAATAATGGATTTTGCTTGCCAGAAGAAAGTGCACTAAATAACTTTGTATGAGCAGGCAAGGTTAGCACTGCAGGGAACATTTTCTGGCTGCTGTGTGGTTAAATCATATTTGTTTAATGGGGTTATTTTTAGCCCGTTGTGGTCTTTTAAGTCACATACTGCCTCTGCTTCTGCATCCGATGTCATTGCAGACTGAATGATTGCCTCTTCTGCTGGGGCACTGAGCCTGTCAGGTCAGGCTTGCCACCACTCTGCTCGTGATCCAGGCGTGTGGGCAGCTCCTGGCTTCTGCTAGGGTCTCCTAGCATGTGTTGTGGGGACTGGGAGCACAGCACTGCCATCCATCCTGGCAGTGCTGGAGGTACTTCATAAACACAGGAGGAACAGCAGGACATGGTTTTGCCTGCTACACACCATAGACATTCTCATCAGTGAGCTGCTGTGGCAGAAGCTCAGTCTCTCCACAGCCTCTCTAGTAGGTAACAGCTACAAGGAGCTGACCTGCTTCTCTCACGCAACTATATTCCCCCTAGTTCTGTCCTCGATGTGTTTCCACACCTCAGTCTCCTTCCCTGTGCCCTTTCCCTACCTTTCCAAAGAGTATTACTGAAAAAGGATTGTCCATCAAACTTTATATAGGGCTTTGGAGGAGTCTTGAGAGAGTCAAGGAGGGCTGTGACCTCCAGCCCAGGAGTGAGAAGAAATGAGTAATATATTCTGAGAAACTCATTCAGGTGTGCTTGGGATGCATGCCTTGGGGGAACCAAGATGGAGATCAACATGTGGGAAGTGGGCAGCTGCTCTTCGGGCTTAGGACTTTTTTTCTTCCATGTGTTTTTCACAGGGTCGTGAAATGGATGTCTACTTTTAAATTGAACTTTTTCAGTTCAACCCCATATCATCATGGAAAACCTTCCCCAGGTCCTCCTGGGGAGCTGCCAAGAAGACCTGCACAGGCTGCATGTGTGGCCAGCCAGGAGCTCACCAGTGGGGTCCTGGCTGCCTTGCACCCCTGGGGTGGCTTTAGGTGTCCAGGTTTGGCAGCACCCATGTGTATTCCATGGATTTAGCCACCTCAGCTTTGCCTTGCATCTTTCTAAAGTACTACTTTAACCCCAGCACAGTGTTGCTACAATGCTGAGTTCTCTCACTGTGCAGTCATTGCTGCCTGTGGTTTTGATTAACACTAAAGGACAAATGTTGTTTTGAAGGCTGTTAATTATTTGCTTTATTTATTGCTGATATGGAAAGCAAAGGAATCTCTGGTCTTGAACCTCCTGTTCAAGTAGTTATTGTGCTAATGTCTAGGTATAACTGCTCAAGAACTGTCATTAGTGGTTTGTTGTTTATTTATTTGCTTTTTACATTAAAGATCCTATTAACTGTGTAATCTTTGGTTATTATATTAATAGAGCTAAGTTCAATTGCTGTAACTTGATTTAAAGGGGAAAAAATGCTGCTCCTAACATAATATGGGACAGTTATGTCATGAAATCATAGAATCATGGAATGGTTTGGGTTGGATAGGACCTTGAAGATCATTTATTTCCAGCCCCCTGCCATGGGCAGTGACACTGGTCACTGGATCAGGTTGCTCAAGGCCCCTTTCAACCCGGCCTTGAACACTTCCAAGGACAAGGCATCCACAACTTCTCTGGGCAACCTGTTCCAGTGTTGTACCACCCTCTGAGTAAAGAATTTCTTCCTAACATCTAATCTAATCCTGTTCCCACAGACTCCATTTAATCTTCTTAATACAAAATACCTTTTTCTTAGACATTTTCTCTTGCTTCTCTAGTAAATTAGTCTAATCTCAGCTGAGGTATAACTCACAGGAAACTTCAGTAAAAATTCGTATGATTTTTTAAGAATTCAGTTTATTGTTTCAAAATTCATCATCTTGCTAATAGTGTGCTGAAACTGTACGCTGTACAGTCTTTTAAGAAGTACTTAGAAGAGGTATTGTGTGTAGAACTGGTATGGTCTTTAATTTCTGAATTGCATGACAGAGGGTAAGCATACTGGTGAATAATGAAAACTAATCTTTAATTGCTGTAAAGGACATATGTACATACTCTCAGTACCGAAATTAATTCAAGTACAGTTTTTACTGTAGAATTTACTTTAGAATGCAGAACAAAGTGGCAATTGCTAATGTTTCTGGGTAGTTGCTGGTACAATATCAGCACAAAATTCTGAGCATCAGCATCATATCTTTTTGTTACTTTTCTCATTTAAATAATATACTAAGTTTCAGTGGAAAATAGTCCAAACTATGGCAGTGATTTGGGAGGATATTTTCATTGCTCTTTTCTGAAGAGAAATTAAAACTACCTGTTTCTAAAAAAAACCTGAATTTATGTCTCTGTCCCCTCTCCAACCCTGCCATCGCATTTCCCCAGTCCTGGGCAGGAAGCCACAGGTGCTGTTTTCACAAAACTTTGTCAAGAAAGTTTCTAACAAAACCGCTTATTTTTCTTACCATCATTCAACATGAAGTAAATTTGTTGGCTTGATGCATTTCCCACTGGGCAAGTATCCAGAGTGTTTTTAATAATTCACAGCTGATAACAGCCCTGAGGCCATTTTTTGGAGGCTTCCCAGAGAGGAGCCTGAGCTCATGCTGGGATGCAGGCTAAACCAAGGCTGCCTCCAGAGCTCAGTCCTTTAGGTTTGCATCTTCAGTGTTCGGATGAAGTAGCCTGAGAAAAACACCAGTTCCATACATGAGACTTACTATGCCCTTGCTGTCAGGAAAACAAGAGTTTTTGTTGTGGTTTACTAGTACTTCACCAGGTGGGAAAGTTATATTGCTCCTTAATCAACTTTACATCCCAAATGCCACTGAGATTTGGCAAGCTAGATCAGGTAGAAAGATTTCTTTTGTGGCTGGGAATATCTGTCAGATGGCATCTGTAGTATGCAGTGCTAAATATTTCTACTAATAGAACGTTTAGATCTTGTTATAGTTGTTGTTCTAGTGATGGAAGTCTAAATGCTGGCACCCATGATTTCCAAGTTTCTCGTGATAAAGTATATATAAATAAGCAGAGCAGCTGCTCACATACTGCTGAAAGCTTGCTTCTGTATAATTGCCAAACACTGCATGAATACCTTAGGGTTTAAGTTAAGGTGCCTACATAATATGTCTGCAGTTCAAGTGTAAAATGTATTTCTAAGGGGCACAAATGTGAGGAAATTGCTAAAGCCAAGGAAAGGGACAAATCAGATGGTTAAGTACAAAGCATTATTTGACTTGTCTTCAGCAAGGTTTTAAGCAAATGTTAAATTTTGTGATCATTCAGTCACTGCTGGCTTGAATCTTTAAAAATACCTCTCCTTGTTTCAGTTAGCTTTTCTAGGCAGGGATGACAATACCCAGTAATCAATGCTGAAGCACCAGCCAGTTGAGCAGTACTGCAGTTCTCCAGCAATTTGGCTTATATTTGTATGTGGTAGTACAAGGGAAGGTGTTCCCCCAGTCCTTTTATGATTATAAAATAACATGTGTGATTTTTTGCAAGCAATTTGTGACTGAAGCATAAAAGCTTTTGACAGGCCTTATTTAAATCTTTGCGAAAACGCTGTGCATGGTCCAATAGCTAAGAAGAAACTGTGGCTATCAGTATCTGGACTGTGATTTTTAAATTTTTTTTTAAAAGCCCTACACAATTTATGATTTGTAGAGTGGTGTTTTCTTTGGGGGTTTTATTGTTGTGTCATGCAAGGAAGATCTTGTTTTACTCAATGTGTCAAACCTCACCTGGTAACAGGGCACTTCTGTTAAGCAATTTGAGTTTCACTCAAAGGCACAGGAGCAAACATGCAGAAATCATGGCTTAGTCATTCAGAATCTGCTTAACTTCAAAGGTACCTTTGTTTGCAGGCTACAACACACTTGGCCCAGTACCAGCTACAACAAATAAAACTCTATGTTAGTATACTCACCACATATTTTTCCCAAGATCCATCAAAATACTGGAATAACTTTTTTGTATGCTCTTTCAAGTATTCCCCTGGGTGTTATCCAATGAGCATTGCCAGGTGCTATTACAGCCAAAAAGGTGTTTCACCACCTTCAACATCGAGGGTCAGCGGTCAGCATCTTAGGATCTGAGCATATGGGATATGGCAATATAGAGGAGAAACATGAACTCTCCTAGATAGGGTTCTGCCAAGTATTTTTTTTTTACCATTGATAATTAGGCCTGTGTTAATCAATAGAGGGAGAGAGATAATAATTACTGAATGAGTTGAACATTCAGTACACGAATTTCTCAGAATTTGGTGAGAGAAGTGAAAAAGTGATTTTTTTGTTACCAGCATTCAAGTATGCTTATTTCTGTGGCCAACTGGAAGGCACAAAGCAGCCATATATGGGTTGAAATTCTTCAAAGAATGTGCAATAAATAGATAGTTTGGAAGAAGGTTCCACAGAGTCTCAAGAACACAGCAGTCTAGGAGGGAGAGAATTCTATTTCCAGCTCAAGAAATAGTTAGCACCATAAGACTTGTTTATTTAGTGGGGAAAGAAGACTAAGAGGAATAAGTTCTTGAAATAGTAAATTCTCTCTTCATGAAACAGCGTACTAGTAAAATCATGGTCACAGGTTAAAGGCATTACCTTTCTGTTGGGAACAAACTAGTATTTGTTTTGGTGGGGTTTAGACTGGGGTAAGGATGTTTCCCATTCAGACCCCCTTGTGAGGCAGACTGAGGTGTGTGGTGCCCTTGACTGCCTGGCAGAAGCAGCCTGTGCCAAGGCCTGGTTTGGGCTGCAGAGGTAGGTGGAGGTAGGCACGATCTGGCTGTCTCATGATGAGCTGGTAGGCAGCAAGAGCACACCTGCAGGCTGCCTACTTTGCTCCTTTCCCATGGCCATGGAAATCTGGGACTTCGTGGAGCAAAACATCCAGCGCTTGTGCCCTGAAGCCTCGAAGTGCTGCTGAATGTAGTGGCTGCACTCCAGATATGTTTGCTTGCAAAGGCTGGAGGGGAGCACTGGAGCCTGAACAGCGTAAGGACTGTACTCAAGCAGCTTAGGACACCGACTTTTGGAAGGTGTGCAGCATTAGCAGTAGCACAGTCAAGAGTTGCTCAAGGATTAGATTTGGGAATATTATAAATTTTGGAAGAAGATCATACTTTTCCAGTACATGTTCTGTCAGACTTGTGGGGAAGTCTAAATACAGACTAGACGTAAATGCCCTGAACAGCACCGACTTCCTTGAGAGTCTTTCAGGCAAAGGGAGAGGAAATGAATCTCTTCTACTTGACTTTCTTGGTACTGTGTGTGATCATCAAGAACGGATCAACCTTTTTTGCCAAGGTTCCTTTGGGGATAATCCAGATTTCCCTTCCTGTCGCTTTCTAGAAACTGTACCCAAAAAGGTAACAAATGGGGGAAACACTCATTTTCATAGACACCTTGGAGAAGCTTAAATTCACCCTGAAGGCCTGTTCTAGTAGTAATTGCTAAAAGAATTATTCACATTTGCCTCATTACATTTGTTGTAATAGTTGTGGGTGAGTGGAGAATAAGGAAATCCAACAGGAAGTAAGAAAATCAGTGGGCTTTCAAATTTTTCCCTGTATATTATTTATTCTTTTTCTTCTTGAATTACAGTTTTTAGGTGAAAGTAGTCAAAATTTTTTGTGTAGGATGCCTGTGTTCATAACTTGTACAATTTGTTTTCCAAATCTAGATTATCGACAAGGAGATTAATCCCTTTGTGGACAAGTGGGAAGAAGAAGGACAGTTCCCAGCACATAAAGTGTTTAAAATCCTGGGACAGGCTGGATTCCTTGGTGTGGATAAGCCAACAGGTAGGCAAGTGTATAACTCCTGACTATCAATAGTGATAGACTCAATGCATTAATTCACTTTTAACCCAGGTCAAAGCATGGGTTGGAATTCAGTGCAAAGTTTACTTATATTCCTCAGTCATGTACGTGCTGGTTACCAACTGTGCAAATACACAAAATAACATTGTAGAGTACTTACATTGATATTCTTCTAAATACAAATGTATTTAGGTACATAACCTCTTTCACTGTTATTTTAAAATTAGGATAATGAACATCACTTCAATTTTCAACATAAAATCTGTATAATAACTTTTCTCCTGGATCCAGATATGTATGAAATAATCCAGATCTTCATTAAAGAAGCCACAATTTGTAGGCATTGGAAGTGTTTCAAGATTTGACTTATTATGCTTCCTGAACATACAACCTCTCCATGATTTCAAGGGATGAGGATAATGTGGCCTTTAGGCTATTATCCCCTAGATTGTCTTTAAAATGCACTATTCGAGCCCATGGAAGCCTGAGCAGAACAGGAAGCTGATGACACAGAGAGCAAGTTTTTGTGTGTTTGTGTATGTAGGTGGCACAAAAAGTCCAGAGGAATAGGAAGTATTTCTGCACTTCAGCTAAGATACGTATTCTGCTCTCTTTTTTGTTTATATGTGATGTAATATATATACTTGTTTTATTTTCAAATGCTACTGTTACATGTTCAAGTCAGAATTCTCAGTGATTTTTTTAACCCCCATTTTCCTATATTCAGAGCAGCCTGAAGTGACAGTGAACAGTTAATGGCAGATAATTTTCTATATGGAGCAGCCTACACAACCTTAGCTCTGCCACAGCACATCATGATATTGCTAAGGCACAGGGTTCTGTGCAACAATTTATGTCTTTTTATCACTTAATTTCAGAGGAAATATTGCCTGTTGAAATGAACTCATATTCTTACATTACAGTGTGCAAGGTTGTCCCACAACTGTTCAGCTGTTAGATCTCAGAGAATTGAAACTGTTGGGCTGTGATCATCTGACAAATCCAATTAGGTCTGAGCTGGTATTTCTTTACAGAACTGCTGACAGTTCAAGATTATGCTTGAGATCTATTTAAAGGACAAATAGGATTACTGGAGGACAGAGAAAACCACTTCTACTTTCTGCTATAATTGTTTGATAGGCAGATTTGAGTTGCATCTCAGTGGGTTTCCTTTGCATTGCTGATAGTCATGTTGGTTGTAATAATGGTGCATTGCATGGCTGACAGATTTCAGTTCTGCCTTCTTATATTCATCTCAGGGCATGCAGAGGCTTCAGCTGAGGTAAGGAACCTCAATGCTGAAGGTGCTTCACATAAAACATTACAAAGGTGAGAATTTTGTATAATGCTCACAAAATAGCTGGACAAGAAATAACGGGAGTGAAATCTAGTGAAGAAGGGACTTGTGGAGGTAAAGGTGGCACAGAAGGAAGGTTGCATACACTGATTACACTTGTCATACTCATGTTTAAGACTATTTTAACTTTGGCTTTGATGTTCGTGTCTAGCTGTTAGTGTAATTTATTTGACCTCTGCAGCTACATTTTATAAAAGGTATTAAAATTTGATAAAATCCTCAGCAACCTGTGATCCATCTCAGTTCAGTATTGTTGGGTACAGAAAGTGCACCAACTCCTTGGAAGATGCTGTCTTTGCAGCATTCAGTTGTGCAGCAGAATGTCACCAGATCCAACTTTGCTCTGTAATGGTATAATGCCACTGGGTACATCCTGAAAGTCCTGAAACTTTCTCCCAGTGGTAAGTCAAAGTAAGGTGTGCAACAACACAGTCTCAACTGCACAACTTCGGCAAAGCCTGAAATTCTTTGTCTTCTACGCTTCTACAAAGTGCTTAGGCTTGCTGTATGATTAGTGTATACTGTAAAATAAAATTAAAAGATCCACCTTTTATACTCTGCTCAGCCACTTCTTGTATTTATTTGCTGTTTGCAGAGGAAGAGAAGTCTCATGAGATTTGAAGAAGCCAAGAGCAGGCAGGGGCTTTGGAGGGGTGTTGCAGGAGGTCTGAAGAAGAGAGGTTAAATAGATTTGAGGAGAACAATTGCAATACAGAGCATTTGTGAGTTATCAGTCTGCCCTGCTTTCTCTTTCACAAACCAAAATATCATGCTGTATCTCTTCAAATCCAGATCATAGACATTTTCTTTAAAGAACAGTGATTTTTTTAAAGTTAATTTGCATTAGTATTAGTTACAATTTTGAAATACAAGTTTTATTGGATGTGTTTTCCAAGATTATTCTGTCAAGTATGAAACGTTTTTTTTCCTGCAGAAATAATTTTGAAGCTTTCTGGTTGGGCAGAAATGGGTCGCAAACTTGTTTTGCTTAGATAGAAGGAAACATCTGTTGGATTTCAGATTTGTTGAAAGTGGACTTTTTCCTGTGTAAACACCATTCCCTTTATGAACAATGAGCTGCTTAATGGGAGTCAGTTTTTTAAAAGAACGTGCCTTACATGTGTCCCTTATCACTGGAAACTTTCTCTGTGTGGAGAACTGATTTGGGGCACTATTTGTATTGCAAAGGCTCCATCAATTCCCACTGTGTGCAGTTGTGGGCTGCAAACTTGACAAAGCTTTTCCTGTATATTTTTTCACAGTTGTTTACACAGTAGTTGGTTCTAGTGAATATTGGCTGTAGTTCAGGATGTTCATTGGAGGTCGGGTAAACACTGTGGGCAAGGCTCAGTCATGCACCCATAATTGGAGAATTTTTAAGATCATCAGGAGATTTAACTTACTGTCTGGTCAGTTCTCTGCCAGAGAAAGTCTTCTCTTTGAACCATTTCTCTGCTCTGGTATTCTTTACATGACTTAAAAATAGTGCCTATGTTAGTTTTCCTTAGGAAAAAGTTTGTGTTACGTTACATTGCAAGATTCTTCCTACTGGTAAAATGCATGGTGAAAAGTGAACCTCATTTATACATAGAAAGTCTTTTTGCTCTATGCAAAATGTGTTTTATAGAATTACTTCATTCAGGATTTAGAAGAAAAAAGCAGTATCCCTATATATTTACTATTCTTCATTTATGTTTACTATGTATTTTTCCATGAATTATAAAATTCTGAGTTATTGAGCTACTGCCAGTCCCAAAACTAAGGGCAGAAAATATAAGGGCAGGCAGCAGAAATATTTAACCAGTCTTGGTAGTTCACCATTGTCTGTTTTGCTAAGGGAAGTGGGCAAGACATATTCTTTGAACTGTTTTATTTGCAGATTAGATGAGATACTGGATTAAAAGCTGAAAGTATCTATGTGGTTATTTATGATCTTATGGTTTATGAATCAAAGCTTTGGCTGTTGCTAAATTTTAGGATGTGTTGCCAAAAATGCAGGCTCAAAATGTACTGTGTGCCTGTGTATGCCAACGCAGATGATTAAAAGTTGTTTTATCAGCTGATGTAAAAGCACAGGAATCCTGTAAAGGATGGGAAAGAAAGGTTTGTGGGAAGGCAATATCTGCTTTCCTGCGTATTCACATGGCATCACTGTGAAACATGAGTGATAACAATGCCTGCTCTGGGTATTTCATTAGTGTTTACACTGGCAGTACTGTAGGAATATTTAGTGGAATGCATTAGGATCTAGAAATAATTATGACAAGTTTATTCAAATAGTAGCCTTCATTTATTACTATCAGACACTTAGCAGTGAACTTAGAAAATATGTTCTTACATATTTCAGGAAAATTAGGTAACTGTAGTATGATTTGCACATGGATGGGAAAGTGTAGCTCTACACTGTCCATCCCCTTTCCCTACTGCTGGGACAAATACCAGATTTGGGACTGGAGAAAGTAATAATCAGTACCTTCTTGTAACTTCAGACAGAGAAGCATCTAATAAAGCAAAAATAATGTTTCAAGTGATTGATTGCACAACAATTGGAAAATGATGCAATACCTTTCCTTCAGAAAGCCTGTTTATTACAAGTGTCTCTGTGTTGAATGTGGGGAAGGAATATATATCTATACTATCCTCTAAGGTTGATTTTGCTGTATACATTTTGCTGGTAAAATGAGACCTTGTGAGAGTTTGGGCATGGAGAGTCACTTGGAAAGAGGGTATGGGGTTATTTTTCCCCCTTTCTGTATACTAAGCCTTATTATTACATAGAATGAGCATAGAAGGACCTGACAGGAGCAACAACTAGAAAGGAATTTAGTAGTTTTGGTGAAGCAGGGTTTGATGGTATCTTAAAAAGTAAATGGTAGATGTTCAGGTATTTCTGTGGATAGAACTAGAAGGGATATATTTGTCAGAAGTGAATTAATTTACCCGGAACCATTTCTGTATGGAAGTAGGGGACCAGCTGCAATGCTTGTTCTTGGTTTAGTAGATTTAAGTATAGTCTGTCGAATTCACTTCCTGATCTTTTTCCCACTTACAAAAAGAGTGCAATAATAGTTAATAAATAATAGTTGCACTCTAAATGTTTGCAAGAGAAACCTTTGGGCCATGTTTCCAGACACTAATGAACCAGTAAATCAGCACTCTCAAGTGCTTACCAGCTGTTATTTATTTCTGTTTCGCAATCAAGAAATAATTTTGATAGGCTTCCAAAAAACATTAGACCAAGTCAGTAACTGCTTTATTTGAATCAATTTGATGACAAAATTTGTGGTTTGTGGCAGGGGTTTGGAGACCTTGATCAGATAAGTATCAGAAATTTCAGGTGTTTATTGGACCTTCTAATCTGATGGATTGGATTGAAATCTCAGGAAAACAGGGCTTTTTATATGTATATATACCCGAGTTCTCTGTAGCTGAGACTTCTTTTTCCCTCCTCCACGGTTGTGAAATGCTGACTATTCAAGTCCCATCTAGTGTCTTGCAAGTGCATGATGAAGTTCAGTTGAAAATGGTAAGGGGGGGAGAGTTTGTTTGCCACATTTCACAGATAATCAGATATTTCTGATCAGACAGGGAAATGAGCACTTGAGTTCATCTTTGGTTTTTTTCCTCAACTGTGCATATGACTTGGGAAATGGTTGTGCTTTTCTTCATGGCTGGTTGGGAAGTGCAGTGGTACCTCTGAGAATAGCTTGTTCAGCTGTCAATAGCAGCCAGCAGAGAACTGACTACTGAAGGACACCCAGTCTTTGCAGAAGAGATAATCTTCCTTTAAATGTGTCCTTGATATAGGGATCAGATTAGTTCCTGGGATTCTGCTATTGTGCTCAGAGAAGGCAAATCCTCACACTTGTGGCTTGTAATGCAGAACACAGCAGTACTTCCTGCAGTTCAGGTGTGCTAATAACAATGTCTTAGGGATCAGACTTAGGGATTTCTGAAATCTGGTATGTGTAAAGGCAGTTACAGGTTATGTCAAAATTACATTGAGAAGGCTATTTAAAATGTCTCTTCCCTGGAGAAAGTTAGAAGCATCTAACTGGGAGCAAATACTCACTTATGTGTGCAATTAATGCTTGAGCTCTTGATGCACATTTCGCTCACAGCAGACCTGCCCTGCCAAATTCACTTGTGTATCACAGGCTTTGCACAAACTGTCAAACCCACATGGTGTCTTGAATCTGACTAAGAGCACCTAGAATCTGCTTGCAGAGGTGAGAGTGTTACAAGCAGCTGTCACCTTTCTGTCCCTGTTCTGCACTTGTTCTGCTCTGGGTTGTGCAGCAGAGTCTGTCCTCTACTGTACTTGACTTTCCACCAGTTTTGTAGGAAATTGTTTGGTTTGGGAATTTTCAAAGAGATGTATCTGCTAAAAATCTGATGTTCTTGATTTTATAATTGTGAATAAGAGAAGAATGCACACTAAAGAGAACAGTTGAATATATTAAAGAAATATGAAATAATATAACATCTGAAAAGAATGTAAGGATTGAGACATTATCAAGTAAGACATACTGTTCAGGAAGTTTTTATTAGAGAAGTCTTGTTTATTCTTTACTTCTGTAGATCAAACAGCAAGACTGTCTCTTGACAAAGCTTGGCCAATGAATGAGCTTATACTAAAATAACCTGGGTATTACAAATCTCTCTAATTTACACATACCTGTCTTTTCCCAATCTCAAGATTCTTGACATCTGTCATATACATAAATGGCATAATTTAAAAGCTTTCTGAAAGTATAAATGCATCTCTTAGGCTTAAATGTCAGTACACTAATTGTGGTGAGTTTGGGAACATTCTTTTTGTAAAGTGTAGGATCGATTCAGTTTTACCCACCCACATTTGCATTATGAACTGCTGGATGTGAAGGCTGATTTCTTCCATGGGGCTGAAGTGGGGAAGAATACTGTTAAACAGTCACTTGGATGTTGACATGGAAAATCTCTGAAAAGCTCTTAACTTGTCAACACTTGCAGATCCCATTTTACAAATTTTGAATGACATTTGTCTTGAAGAGTGGATTCTGAAAGATTGCAGTAAAAGTTTGTTGTTCCTCGTTGTGTTTCTATTCCCAGGATTTTAGCATGATCAGTTGGAATCCAGGCTGTGCAAGCCTGAACGTGTGTAGACAAATGAGAAGAAATTAAAAGGGGAAAAAAAAAAAAAACAGACAAGAAATATATTTAGTTTTAATTCTCCTTCTAACATTTCTAATCCCTGGTGACACAGTTCATGCAAAATCTCACACATCATTATTAATCTAATCCCTGGGGATCTTGCATAATGCCTTAGTCACTCCAGTGTCTGTAAGGAAGTTCAGAGGTCCCCGTAACAAAAAAAGTGCCTTTTTATACAACTGGAAAACAGGTCATGTACCTGCTCGTGGCAGGAGATTTGGAGCTGGATGATCTTTATGGTGTCTTCCAGCCCAAAGCATTCTGTAATTCTGTAGAAAGGAGGACAGGCAAAGGCATTGAGCCAGTATTTGTGAGTCTGTGTATGACTTGCTTACAGGATAAATAGTGCACACTTAGCAGTTTCATATGTTACACTGTAAAAGACAAAAAGATGTCAAGGAAAGATAGTAACATAAGGAATTTAGCTCTTTGGGGCTTATTATTTAGATAAGGCTAGAGCTGGCCATTTATGGTTTTCTTACTTGATGGACTGGAACAAGTGAGTTTCTAGGCAGAGATGCAGAGAACTGAAATGTGTGTTTTAATCATACTGTATTGTGGGGAACAGATGTCAACATTTTGCAACAAACCTGAAAGTTATCTATACCTCGTTATTCATCACGAGTCTTTTGTTTATACTGCCTTTAGCTCTACCTTGAATTAATTTTTAACCCTCATTTAATACTGATGTGCACATCAGTGAGTGCATGGTATCTTCTACTAAGTGAGGTAGGAAGTGAGAAAATTTGTTTTATTCCAAAATAATTCCAAAGTGTATTAAACTGGTCTGAGAAGTGTTTGGATCCTACACTCTGGTTTGCTGGCACAACCCTGTTGAACATCTTTTTATAGGGTTTGTCTAAATAATGTGCTGTATTGTAGATTTGAGATCCAAAAAATAAATCCAGGTACCCTCAGCTTCTCAATGGATTATTAATATTTTTTAAAAAAGTGAATTATTTTTTAAGTGCTGATACATTGGAGACAGGAGCGAAGGATGTTTTAAAACTTTAAAACCTGTTCTTCAGTCTGGACGATTTGACCAGTGCAAGACAAGTGCTTGACTCATTTGTCGGGAGGCAAATGGGTATTTGGGGCCATCATAACTTGAATTGCATTATTTACTGTGTGCTTTGCAACTCTGAGAGATATGTAAATTGCCAAGTTCCCTGAACCAGAGGCTCAGGTGCATGCGATCATTCCTTCCAGGTGTAATATATACTCCATATGGAAAATTAATATTCTCTTCTGTGTAGTACTTTGTAGTGATAAACATGATTGTATATGCATTGTAAATTTTTGCATGTATTGCACTAAAGTATATCTTATTTTATACATAATTTGTATATATACAGAGAGAGAATGAATTTTTGTTTCTTTTCATTCCATTAGATCATGAAACCGTAGAATACCAGTTGGAAGGGACCTCAAGGATCATCTGTTCCAATTTTTCTTGACAAAAACATGGGCTAGACAAGATATCCCAGCACTCTGTCCATCTGAATCTTAAATGTGTCCAGCACTGGGGAATTCACAACTTCTCTGGTGAGACTATTCTAATAGCTGATTGTTCTCATGTGAAAACTTTTCCTTTTGTCTATAATCAGACTCTCCCCAGGACTACCTTGTACCCATTACCACTCATCTCCTTCACATGATTTCTTTTAAAGAGAGAGTCTCCATATTTGATCATTTTTGTGGCTCTTCTCTGAATCCTTTCCAGCCTGCCCACATCTGTTTTGTGTAACAGGAACCAAAACTGGACACAGTATTCCAGGCATGGCCTGACGAGTGCTGAGTAAATTGGGATAATGACTTCACTATCTTTGCTGGTGTTGGTTGTGCAGCCCAGCATCCTGCTGATTTTCTGTGCTGCAGCAAGACACCACTCACTCACTGAATTTGTCCACTAGGACCCCCAGGACTCTTTCCACACAGCTGTTCCCCAGCCAGATAAATCCCAGTCCTGCTTAGGTAAGATGTTCTCTCTGCAGACTAGATCAACAAGCTGGAAGTTCAGTGTGGTGGTCTTAATGGGTTTTGTTTTTCTGGTCTCCTGCATGTTTTAAAAGAATGGTGCAGAGAGCATCTTATAAGTGAAAACACACGCAGCACTCAGGGCAAACTGGATTGATATCCACAGGGGAGTGGGTGCACAATGCAATGTGAAAACAAAGTATGGGAAAGTAGCAAAACCCTAAGGCTCTGTGAAACAGTATCAGTCTTTAAGGGTAGAAGGAACCCTAGCAGGACTGGTGGGTTGCATGTGCTGGGCAGAGTTTGTGGCAGTCTTGCTCCTGCAGTGTGGTGCCAGTAAAACTGAAGTAGCTGTTTTGGTTATTTTGCAGCTGACCTTGCTGACAGAAACATTAGGAGGAGAGGTGTCAGAAGTTTATTGGGGCAGAGGTTGGAGACCTGGCACAGGACTTGGGAGGAAATGGGAAAGAAGCAGCAAGACAGGGTGAAGATTTGTTTAACACTTTTATTCCAGGTGTGTTTGGTTTCCTGCTGTCGTTTCAAAGTCATGATCATCTGGAGGAAATACAGTTTCACCCTGTTTGCAGAAGAAAAAATAGGACAAGTGTGTGTCAGTTTAAAAAAAATTGTGAAAAAGAAGTTGAAATAAAACTTTATTTTTTTAAATTATTTTCCTTCCATCCACTCAAGAAACCCTTTAAATACCTTAATATTTTAAGGTTTTTTTAATAACATAAAGAGTTTGGAACCTTTTTTGGAATGTAGAGACTTGTGGAAAGTATCTGCACAAGTATTTGAAGTGTGGACCAACTGTGAGAGACAAAGTAATAAGGAAAGTGTTCTTCTAATCACCAGAATTGTACATACACTGAAATTCAATTTAATTTTTCTGTTTTACAGAAAAAGTTTTGAAGTAAGACCTCAGTGCCAGGTTTTTTTCTGGTTTTTTTTTTTTCCTTTGTTTTGTTTCGTGTCTTAAGCAGAGGCTTGGGAGGCCATTTGAGATAAACAAAGTACTTTGCAGGGCAATGTATTTCCTGAAGAATGTGTCTGTTCTGTTTGTACCCTTCCTGGGTGACCTAGAATAGCTGTTTTCTGTTATCTCTAGGGCAGTAGCTATAGTTTTCCATAGGACTGCAAGCCTGCTCTGTGGTCTTGCCTGCCCTAGGAGATACCTTCAGTGCTGGGTGGCAGGAGCCAGGAATGTGCCATGACTCTGGAGGAGGGCAGGAACTTCTTGCGTGGGACCTTTGGAACACCATGACCTGTGCACTTCTCTTGAGCCTGTGGACTGGCAGAAAATGAGCACTTGCCCAGAATCTCAACCACTTATAAATCAGCTTCACTTGTACAGCTGAAAAGGGAAACAAAGACGGAATTAATGAAAAATTTTCTTGAATGTATATCACAGGGGAAGGTGTTTGAGTTTTTCGTGGCATCACTGAATGCTTTAAAATTCTTTGAAGGTGACCTGAGTCAGCATTTCTTCTGGTCCTGTATTGTGTGTCAGAGGAAACGAATGGAACTGTTCTCATCCTTGCTTTATTATTCAAGAACAGGGGTCTCTCAGCAGAGCAGGAGATCAGTGAGTAATAAGCCTTCTATAAGGAATTATTTTTTTTCCCTTTTTACATTATGTATAACCTGTGAATCTCATTCCACAGAAATCACAAGGAGCAAAGTTTAACAGGCATCCAGAGGCTGTTAAATAAATGTACAGATGGTGGCACCATCCACAGTAACTGCAGGGAGAGTAATTGTATTCCTGGTCATCTGCTGCTCAGTTAACAGGTGAATACATCATTTCACAGCTTCTTGTACTCTGTGGCCTCACCAACTCCCCCCTGAATAGCACATCTAGCACTGCTCCATGTGCTGGAGTGTAAGCCTGGCAAAAATATTCACAATACATATTTGACTTGTTCAGAATCCTTCCCCAGCCCAAGAAAGGAAGCCTTTAATTAGTCACAGGACCGTAAAGTTTGGAAAAGACCTCTTAGATCATCAAGTCCAACCCTTAATTCAACACTGCCAAGTTAATTTTTGCACTTTTGTCTGTCTTTGTATGTTGGAATGGTTGTGAACATGTTTTTTACAGGTCATTACTATCCATATTTATTTTCTAAATCTTACCAATTGTTTTCAGGCACGTCTATCTATTTGTATCTCCCACTGAGCCTCATCTCTTTCTTCTTGCTTTTTTTCCCTCTTGAGAGAATTCTGTTGGGTGCTTGTGTAACTCTCCTAACAACTTCTGTTTGCTGTTTCTATTTTAACTGACTTTGGAATGACTGAAGGTAATAAAAATATTTTGCAAAAAAGTAACAAACATCTGGGTTTAAGAAGGGGGGGAATCATCTTTTATGATCAAATATTTTTGGTATTACTAACCACCTCAAGGTACTGAAGGCTGATAATATTGAGGATTTTTTAGTCAGCACAGATCACCAGCTGTGGATTTATTCTTCAAAGTCAGTGTCATTTTAGAGAAACTTAGACAGATAGTCTTTGTATTATGTGGAAAGCTTACAAAAGATTAAACTGCAGTTTTTCCTCAAGCTAGTAACATGCTGTGTTTCCATTACCTGGTCTTTTGTTTGTTTTTGCTCAATAATCTTTTTGTGAGTTATCTTTTGGAAGATAAATAGATTATCTTACTCTTTCAACATTTTAATAGGGTTTTGCTTTCCAAGTTTCCCTTCTCACAGCTGAGCAGTTCAGCCTCAGTCATCTGGCATCATGGAATTCCATGTTTACAGACCAAACCAAAAAGCCTCTGAATCCATTTTACTGCCTTTTTGGGCTTTGATTTTTTGCTTGTTTTAGGTAGAATAATGAGGGGGAATTTTCCCCCCCACCTTTATTTTTCGCCTGCATGGGAGCAATTTGCTCCTCTGTAGCTGGTGTAACGGAGCTACAGAGACAAACGGAGAGTTTGTCACTCAGAGCTGGTCAGGAAATTCTTTCCAGTGTGTCCAGATGCTTCCTGTGCACAAGGCTGCTGTCATACTTTGCACATGGTTAAAAAAAAAATCACACTGAGGCTGCTTTTTATTTTGCTTTTAACCAGATCCTTCGGCACCATGGAGGGAGGACAGTGACACTATGCTTGGGGTTATTTGGAAGAACAAAAAGGATGTAATTTTTTTATTTATTTATTTTTAAAGCCTTACACTATTCATTTCAAAGCCTTACAGAATTCATACATGTTAGGTTCTGCATTGTTTAAAAAAAGTAGCTATGGCATCATACTTTTAGCAGTGCTGCATTTCAGAGGAGGAGATCCTGGTATCTTTGCATTCTGGGGGGTGTTTGAGCTGATCATGATGCATCCTTTGACCTCTTTGTGGATTGTATTATCCGTTTACATGCTTCTACATGGGAAAAGTTGTGTAAGCTTTACGTTCTGGTTGTTCCTGTAAAACCTGTGGGCTGCTGGACCTATAAAGGAAACAATTAAGCACTTGCTACCTTTGGACAGGTCTCACCTGGACTCCCTGGCACCACACTAACGAGATGCCCAGATAAAATCAATTCTCTCAAGAGTAAAGGCAGTTTCCTACATTTTCTCCCTGTGTCCTTACAACACAATGTTGGGAATCCCATCCTCTATCTCTGCCCATGTTGAAACTGTGTGTCATCAGCTCCCATTGCCACAGAGGCGGATGTGGAAAGAGGTGAATACAAGAGGAAACAAACACCAGGAGGAAAATTCTTTACATACAACTCATTTTGACAGGAAATGTTCTGCTCCTTCCAGCAGAACTTTGTAACTATTTTCAAGACACTAATTTCATTTTATTCCAATTTTGCATTTATTTCTTGCTACTGAGACCCCAGTTGCTTTTCTCCTAGAAGATACTTGAATATTTTGGTCTTTGAAAAG
The DNA here is from genome assembly GCA_024734555.1 of Trochalopteron elliotii. Lineage (NCBI taxonomy): Eukaryota > Metazoa > Chordata > Aves > Passeriformes > Leiothrichidae > Trochalopteron > Trochalopteron elliotii. The sequence goes on from JANPWX010000195.1 coordinate 434,968, forward strand.
TTTGCTTCATCATCAACTTATAGTCACCATCAGATCATTAATGCACATGAAAGATGCTCTAAATTCTGCTAAAGATGCTCTAAATTCTGCTAAAGATGCTCTAAGTTCTGCTGGATGGTACATTTAAAACTGAAGGAACCCTCAGTTTTGGAGGTGCCCACTGAACATGCTTCTGCAAACTGGTTTTGCAAGAACTGGCCTGGCCTGTAAAGTCACTCCATTGCCTAACCCATAAGCAGCTCCAGGGGTTTCAGAGCATCACCTCTTTGAGATGAATCAGAATCTGGCCACTGCACACATTCTGTGGTGCTGCCTGCTAAATTAGGGAAGGGAGGGAAAGTACCCATTTTCTTTTAGGAAACTGTAAAAACAGTGGAAGATAACGAATTGGACTTTCTCTAAAGATATTTTTCAAGCAGTTTAGTTAGGTGGCTGAAACATAAAACATGCAAATGCAGAGGATTAGAAAAATCTTCTAACTTTGATCTTGCTGAAGGTTTAACAGGTTTTAATTGCTCCCAGGTTTCAGACAACAGACTTTGAAACAATCTAAGATGCAAAAACTAAAATGACAAAATTATAGGAGATTTTTACCATTGCAGCAACCACTGTTTAGATCTATAGCATAGTATGGTTTCTGCAAGGAAAAATGCACAGCAAAGTGGGGAAGGTGGAGAGGGGGACACATGCTATGATGTACCTTGTGCCTGCATGATGGGCACTCAGGAAACATCCTCAGGGCTTCTCTTGGTTTCAAGCTGTCTGGGATTCATGGTGAGTTCTGTGGATAGGCTGTCCAGCATGGCTTTAAAATACTTTGCCTGGATTTGAGTAGATCTGTGTTTGTGGTGTGCACAGTCTTCTAGTGATGGATTTAGTCAGGAGAAACTGAATCGAGAGTGGGTATGTGGACATGGATGGTAGGTCTGGGGGTTGAACCTGCTCCCTCTCCCACCACTCCAGTGAGCACTGTCATTAGCATGTTTGTGATGGAAGGTGGAAAAAACCTCCAACAGAGACTTTCCCTGTCCTCATGAGAGATGAAGCAGCACATGTGAAGGGTGGTGATCTCTGACAGTGGCTACCATCATCTCCTTCCCTGTCATTTGAATGAAGACACTGGTAGTGCTTGAAAGAAAAAATAATTCATATTTTAACATGATTTTCCTTCCCTTTGTTTCACTGTTTTATTTATTCAGTGGGTAGTTGTGAGCTGTATTCTGTAAATGTCTCCACATGCTGAAGGATCTAATTTTCCATGTGGGAGTACAGAATAAACACAAAAGATTGCATGGAAAGGGGGCACTAATTGTACAAAATTACCATCAGAAGGCAGATTATTATACAGAACATTCTTTTTACCATTATGAGACAGCTTTTAATTAAATATTAAGTCTGAACTGACAACACTCAAAAATAATCACAAAGCTTTGGAGTTTAATTTCTTGTAAGGGAGTAATCCTTAAAGGTAGTTGTTGAAGCATACTAACTAAGTTTGGGGGGAAAGGAATATTTATGTATAAGTTCTGCTGAATAATAATAAAGGGATTATTTGAAATCATTAATTTGTGGTCATAACAGAACTTGGTGAGAAAAGGTGAAATGGAGCAATACCAGAGTTCTTCTCTGAGCCCCAAATATCCACAAGCTGTAAAATATGAGAGCAGCTCTGCAGAGAACAGCACTGCAGTTGGGGGTACTGGTGGATGAAAAGTTGGACATAACCTGGCAAATGTGCACTCATAGCCCAGAAAGCCAATTGTATCATGGGTTGTATAGAAAGCAGTGTGGCAGCAGGTCAGGAGAGGTGATTGTCCCCCTCTTCTCTGCCCTTGTGAGACCGCACCTGCAGTGCTCCATCCAGCTCTGGGGTCCTCAGCAAAGGGAAGATTTGAGTCTGTTGGAGCGAGTCCAGAGGAGGGTCATAAAGATGATCAGAAGGACAGAGCACCTCTCCTATGAGGAAAGGCTGAGAGGGATGGTGTTGTTCTGCCTGCAGAAGACTCCAGAGAGACCTTGTTGCAGTCTTTCACTACCTTAAGGAGCTTATAAGAAAGGTGGGGACAAGCTCTTTAGCAAGGCCTGTAGTGATAATACAGGGAGTAATGGTTTTAAATTAAAAGGGAATAGATTCAGATTAGGTGCAAGGAAAACATCTTTTACAATCAAGGTGCTGAAGCTCTGGAACAGGTTGCTCAGAGAGGTGGTAGATGTCCCTTCTGTGGAAATTTTCAAGATCAGGTTAGACAGTGGTCTGATCTAGTTGAAGGAGTCCATGGTCAGCACAGGAGGGATTGAACTAGATGACATTTAAAGGTCAAGCCAAAACATTCTATGATTCTACATAATTAATTTCACAGACATGCAAATGTAAACAAAAGCTTTCAAGGAAAAGTATAGTCATTTATTGGATGTATTGTTTAAAAATAAATAAGAAAATTAGGCAGCAAATAAGAGGAAAATCAAAACATAACATAGGCACTGATTTGTCTGTGGCCAAAGTTGCAAAATGTGAAATAGACAGCCATGAGGTAAGACTTGTGTTTTGCAATTATCCCTGGCCTTGGAGCTGCACAAACCCTTACATGTTTTCTTTTTATCTCTAATTATGCCAGCTTATTTTAAAAGGGAAAAAAAACCAAACCAAACCAAACAAACAAACAAAAAAACCACAACAAAACCCCAACAACACCCCCACCCAAAAAAAAAAACCAAAAAAACAAAAAAAAAAACCCCCACAATAAAACAAACAAACAAAAAACCCCCAACCTGCTCCAAGAGCTACACTTACGGTGTTATTACAGTGAGATGAAAACCCTCACATGGTCATAATTCTTTTTGCTTGTATCTGGAGGCCACCAGTGTAATCAGGGCCATGATGCTGGGTGGATGGTGGGTGCCCACCTGGAGCCAGGCTTCACTGCTGGGAGCTGAAATGGAAATATGGCAAAGTCTGGAGCAGAGCCAGAAAATGAACTCTAAATCTGTGAGTCTGGGCAGCTGTGATGAATGTGGGAGACTGGAGATTCCTGATCAGGATGGTTTGTGCTTGCTCTCAGAAAATCTTGAGGGAGTTACTGTAGCCCAAGGCTTGAAAGATCCCAACAGATGAACCTTGTGGAGAAGTGTTACCTCCAGCATCTCCCAACATCCCTGCTCAGCTTTCAACCACCCTTCCCACTCTTGTCTGTGATGTTTTTGAGTCAAGGTTGTTTGGTTTTTTTTTTTGTTGTGAGAGTGGTAAATTTCAGGAAAAAAAAGGAAATGTTTTAAAAACATAGTAGAAAATGTTGTTGCTGTTCGGGTATCAGGCTGTGAAACCACTTGACAGTGGTTGTTTTATTTCAGCTGACTCTGGAAAATCTGAAGAATGCCACAAATGCATTTTTAATGGTCAGCTGCAATTTTAATCAAAGTAACAAATTGCAGCCAATCAGGGCATCATTTAGAGTGAAAAATATCTCAATGATATGAAGTCATTCCAAAGCACAGGGCCAGATGAAAATATCTGCTTTCAACATAGGCTTTGAACTCAATCATGTTTGTGAAGCTGGTCAGTAAAATGCATAATCAAAACATTACTCTTCATTCTGTAATCTGCAAAGAACGAAACTGGAGGGATTATAGTCAAGATTTACGTTGCTCCTCTGTTAAGACCGTATGTCAACATGTATCTTCTTCTTGGAACAGTATTTTCAACACTCTGGCTGCTGGCTGAGACTTGGATAATTGAATGTAGCGTCCTTGTTTCTTGCCTGTGTCTTTTTAGCTGCTGTGGGGAATATATCGCCTTTCTTTAATTAACCTCATTGCAATAAAAGGGCTGAGTGCTAGTTATTGGGTTTTGGCTCTACTGAATGTCAATGAGAACCGGGGACATATGTGCAGTTTCAGTTTTTTGAAAACTTTGATTGTAATGAGAGAAAGGAAATGATGTGGTAAATATGCTTCCTCTTTCTTTGCCTCCGTAGAACGTCTTTCCTTGTTGGGGTCTAATAAAGCCTTCAAGCTGCCTGGAGCCATGTAACCAGTTCAGTCAGTCTGTCCTAGATGTGTCCCTGCTGCAGCCCTCCCCTGTCTCCCAACATGATTACACTGTTGCAGTGCAGAGCAAGGGAGTGGTGAGACACTGGCAACTACTGCTTGCAGTGACTTTAAAGGCAGCATCCTCGCTGAGTTTAATAAACCCTGGATTAAAGGGCAGGAGACATCTAATGCAGCTTCTCTGTAACCAAGGGAAGGTCCCTGAGCCACTCATGGAGATGTCACCCAGGGGATGGGCAGATGTCACCATGCCCCCTTTCTTGTCCAGAACAGAACAGTTTTTAAAGTTTGGGCAAAGGGATACCTGTGATGAAATAACACCAATGCTACCTGGTCTGCAGCAGTGGTCTTTGGAAGCAAGGAGGGGGCACTGAAAGCTGCTTTTATGAAGCCATGATATGGTTTGAGTCAGTTTCCTAAAAATCCTCTTACTTTATTAAGTGCTCAGTTTCCTTTAATACTTTGGGATGTTACAAAGCTTAGCCAGATTAATTTGAGGTCCCAAAGAAAACCAGTTCCTGAGTGTCTGAGAAAATCCTTAATGGCTGTGAGGAGAGAGACAAGGATGTGTGCCACCAAGAAAAGAGATGTGGTGTGAGCTGCAGCTGTTCACTCCCTTGGCCCAGCTGGGGCAGCTGCATTTAGAGCTGTTTACCCCATACACCCCAGCCTTTTTCCTGGGTGCAGCCCGAGGGCCTGGAGTGGGGAACTGGTGATGCAAAGCCTGAGCACAGAACAGGGGGAGCAGAGCACCTGGAGCTCAGACAGGATTTCTCTCTACATGACAGCAAAACATACCACAATCTAATTATTTTTGGTTTGCTGGGTCACCAGGCAGAGTAGTGATCATCACTGATGCCATAAATATTTATAGAAAAAAATTCCATTCCATCTTCCACTTTCACTGAGGTATTTATCCTCAGTGTTTCTCTCTTTGTTGTCAGGTTACCCACCTGACTCATTTTTCATCACTCTACACTTGTGGGCTAATGTAATGTAATATTCAAGTATCTGTGAGAAGAATTACTATGCTGTTTTTGCAGGAGTGCTTTTTTACTATATATTTTGCATGCTGGTAATGGAGTGTTTCTATATTGCTTTGAGATGGTTCATTATTATTGTTGAGTGTATTTTTCTTTCTTTTGGATATATTATCAAAGCCTGCAGTGGTTTGGTTTTTCTAAGAAAATCTTTGTAAATCCATTTTCAGTAGCTGTGCTTTGCATATTTATGCATTTATACATATTTTACACAGCCTTAATATGTTGAAGATAAATCAGGGGTCAAGAAGAAGCTCACAGATCCAATAAATGAGTTCTAGTAAATGCCCTTAAATCCTTTGTGCATTGGGAGTGGGGCACAGAGACACCTCTCCTGATGCTTATTTTCACTTATTCCTTCAATATTTAATTAACATGGCTTACACATTGTAATTCTCAGTGAGTTTTAAAAATATTTAATTTGAAACTAATTAGACCAATTCCCTGACTATTAATTACCCAAACCTGAAGGTGTAGGAATGGTAGGAGATCAGTCCATGCGAAGACCCTGGGTGCAGTTTTATATCAAGGTTTAACTCAGGTGTGGCTGAACAGACTTAGGCAAATCTCTCCAGCTTTCTCTATACCCCTTTTGTCCTTTGAAAGAGGGAAGAGGGGAGTGACATAACAACCTCAGTGTTGTGCTTGGCCTTTTTCCTGCCAAGAGAACCAGGTCAGCCCCAAGCAGTGGTGTTGAGTCATGTTGTCTGAAATGTGAGTCAGAGTGGCAAGACATGGAGCTGGTGTAGATACACACATACATGTATGTGTATCTTATGGTACACCTGTTTGTGTGTGCATGTGCTTGTCGTGACACATACAGAGTCACAGAATGTCTCAAGTCAGAAGGAACCCACAAGTATCACAGGGTTCAGCTCCCTGCCCCTCTCAGGGCTATCTAAAACTAAACCATATGACTAAGAGCATCATCCAGATGTATGTATTTTCCAGTCTTTAAATTAATGAACAATTTTTATTTTGCCACAATTTAAAGAAGTGAATTAATTGTATTGTTTGTGGAACATCGTATTTTTCTGGGGCTCTTTCCTGACTGGATTTACAGATACGGAAGTCTGTGCAGGAGGTCTTGTTTTTCAGAGGTTCGATGTCCTGAAGTAGACATACTGCTGGTTGGAGATGCTCATCTGTAATCAACAAGTGAAATTTCAGTGAAGCATTACAAACTCTTAAGTTTTCCATTCCTGCTTCTGGGCAGATGGGCATTACTGTAAGCTTGGAATAAACGTGTCATACTGAAATTTGTAAACTTGCCAGTTTGATTGAAGTGAGGAAGCTTGATCATGCTTTGTAACTCTTATGGTTTTGTGTAAATATTTCTTAAGCAGTCTCAAATTTTTATAAAGAACCACCTGAGTCTCTTTATTACTTCAGTAAAGACAGAAAGACTTAGAAGAATAAAAAAGAAAATTATGCTTCTTTTTTTTTTTACATTTTCCAAAACAGTGCTGTCCATTTTTTCCTGCTGGTACCTTGGTTCTCTCCTGAGACTTTAGTCTTGCATTTTGGTGAATGGCTGGATGTGACTTGTTAGTAGTGGGTTTGCAGGCATGGAAGCATTGCTGTGGTGTGCTGTGCAAATCCTGCCCAGTTGGTTGTTTTCCCTCTGACCTGCAACCCTGCCAGGCAGCAAAAGCTGTGGATGTCAGGGCAGAGAGCCTGTCTGAGAAACCACCATGCAGTTGTGGGGTCTGGTCGTGCAGCAAAGTGCAAATTACACTTTTCTGTCCATCATTTGTTCAAATGGCAACATGAACCCTGCTTCTGCCTGATTAAAGTTAGGACAGCAGTAACTGATAGGAAAATACTAGCAAGGTTTATTTCTGTGTGTTTGCAACTGTTTCTGCTGCAGTAGGCATTCCAAATGAGTTTCTGCAAGTGCTCTGCATTTTCAGAGACCAGTTGAGATCAGCTGCTGTAAATCTCAGTCATGCACTGTGACTTTCAGTGTTTTTCTCCACACTGACATCAAAACTGTGCCTGCTTTCATGCTTGTCTCCCAGCCTCCCATTGCAGGAGGGAATGAAAGAAGCAGTGCTGTCTTCTGAAACACATAGGAGATGAAGTGTACCCATTTTCATGAGAATATTCATGAAGAGCTGCAGACTGAACAACTTGAGTCTGTAGTAGTAAGGATGACCACATTTCTGTCACCCTTCATACTTGGATGACAGTAAGATGAATTACTTGGGGTAAAATTGGATCTCTATGCACTTGGTTGCTCTAAATCCCCAGTACCAATTGACAATATTCTTAAGTAAAGTGTCTTTTAACTCTGTTATCTACAGTTAATGCAGTATACATTATTGGCTAGGAAAGTGGTGGTTAATTTGTTTAAAACTGTAGAAACAACAGAGCCCTTTTCTTGGCACATGCCATGTCTAGTGGCAATAATAATAATAAAAAACCTTAGATCTGTTTTTTATTTTTTAACTTGCCCTAGTTTCCTGTGATTCTTTTGTTTTTCCCAAATACAAAATACTGAAAAATTACCATTTTACGTTTTGCTAGAGACAAGTAATGTATTTTATCAAGTTTAATTTGGTCTGTGATCTTGATTTATTTTTTTAGCCATCTGTTCCAGCTAGAAAGACATTTTTGAGAGGTCTTTTTGTTTGACTGTTGGAATAACTTCACTGTGATGCTAGACTGCTTCTGCCAGCAAAAGACCTAAGTTTAGTAAGTAGCACTGAACCATGTTCTGCTGTCAGAATTTTGCAGTTGTCCTTTATGTTTGATCAGAATTTGATTCCACTCTTTATTATAAAAATTCGTTTTCTTTTTGCTCTTTGCTACAAGGCTGCTTTTCTTTCTGCATCTGTTTAACACTTGTGTTGCAGAGGTCATCACTGTAATTACCAGTGAAAGCTCAAAAAATGGGGAATCAATCTTTTCTGTGTTTCAGGGAATTTTCATCTACAACTCTTAGGACAAAAACTAAATTAACTGCATATTTTACTAACTCTGAGGACAGGTTTGGAGTGGAAGCTATTAGCTGGGCATGTCTTGGCCTGAAAGTTTTTGGCAAACTAATGAGGTCAAGGAAGAAATTAAGAAAGCTCAAAGGATTGATCTGTAGGAACAATTTAGGAGCTCTCTAGTTGAGCTGTGGAGTGATTAGAGTCATGTGATTACAGTGTGTCTGGCATAAACAAGGAAATGAGGATCTTTTTAGGACAGTGGAAGAAAATGAGAAATATAGGCTGAAAAACAGCCAGTAAATGAAATGCTGAGATTATCACTTTTCACCAAAAGTTGGAAACCTTACTGGCGAAGACATACCAGTTGTATTGACGAAGAAGATATGCAGCTGGGACTCAGTCTTCTGGGGCCTTCTGTAGAGGTTCTTGGCTTTCTTTCTCATGCCCTCAAGTTTTTAATCATCATTAAGAACATTTTTATAGATAAGACAGATATAAATAAGTCTCTTTTTAGTGAACAGGGCGAGTATATGAATAATGGAAAAAAAACCAGGTTGGTATTGCTAATAGGCAATTTGCCTTCAGAATCTCCATGCATTTGTTCAGAGAAAGTGTTTATTAAGCAATTTCAAACACATTTATAGGTTTGTTGTCTATTAGCAAACAGGCAAAAAGACAATTTCTGACTGCCAATTATTTGCTATACGCATTTCGATCACATATATGTTTATTTTATAAAAAAGTTTTGCTCTGTTTCTGTAAAAAATAAACCTGGCTTTTGTCATCATTGAAAGTAGTGGAAAATGTTAAGTCATTTATCATGCTAATGAAAAAATAACCCCAACTGTAAACAGAAAAAGATAAGTAAGGAAACCATCAGTCTTTAGTTTTCATGCTGCTCTCTCTAGACAGCTTGTTTAGTCACATTGAATTTAGACAGTGCATGCCATGGAAAGACTTCTAAAGCAAATTTTGGGGAACAAACTCAAAATTGCTGTGATTTTGTTAATATCTTTTGTTATTTTGTCATGTAAAAGACCCAGACAGAGTATTAAACAGAGAAATGTGAAACTCCTATATAGAGTTTGGGTATGGGACAGGAGGTTTTTCATACACATTTCGTTTGGTTTTGCATTATTCAGACAGCCCTGTTGGGATTGGTGACATTCTTATTAAAGAGTGTATAGAGTGGCCATTAGAATTAGAAAAAAGGGAGCTTTAAAGTGGAAGCATACTTTTGTGCCACAAAGGTTCTTAAAGAGCTGGTGTAAGTTTTACAAATTGATTTTAAAAAGTATCCTTCTAATAATTAAGAGAGGGGACCCACTGTGTTCTGTAGGGACATAGCATAACCAGGGAAGAATACCGTGGTATAATTTAAAACAATCTGCCACTTTTTAGTATCAGTTATTTTGTAGTTCTTCTGTCGCTTCAGGCACTTGTGATTGTGTGGTTGAGGAATGGGGAAACAGCCAGAGACAAATTATGCTTAGGCTGAAATAAGAGCAGAGCTGCTGGCAACACCTCAGTGTGACAGCCATGGGTGCTCCAGGAGTCAGAAATTCTTCTCCTGCTGATTTCTTCTTGCAGATGGAGCAGTTGTTCACACTTAGGGATAGTCGGTTATCTTCCAACCAGTCCTCACAGTGGGATAAGGAAAGTGAGTAAAAGTCCCAAACCTTTACCTTAATCTGTTTGGGGCTGCAGTCTCTGTAGAGCTGTGAGCCCTCACCAAATTGTTAGGTTTGCCCTGTACATGCCCATTTCCAGGGAGGCCACTCTTATACCAGGCAAGATTATGGGATTGCAGTAAAAACCTTAATCTGTTAAAGCTGAGTTCCTCTGAGTGGTGGAGCCGGGTTTTCTCCAGTTTCTACCTGCCTCCGAAGAAGCTTTCTGTTTGCTTTTTCCAGGAGGAATCTCCAGTTAAAACACATACCAAGTTGGTTGTGAGGATTCATATTTCCTTCCACCCCTTGCTTCATTGAACTAGGTTTAAAAATAAAATACTTTTATTCCTAAACTTCCTTCTCCTTTGTTTTTTGCAGTGGTGAGCATCACTCTTCCCAGATGTCTGCCTTCATTTCCACGCGCTTCCCTGAAATTGTTCGTCTATTGTGTTCCTTGTTAATTAATTATACTAATCTCAGCTTCAGGGTTTCTTTTTTTTTCCTCCTTTGGCTTCTTCGAGACTGTGATAAAATCCCGTAACTTGTGTATCAAGAGACTTACTCATTATACGTGTGTTAGTTATCTTGCAACATCTACTTTGTCATGGAGACCAAAACCATCACAAATTGCAGGCATGCAATGCACTATTTCTAAATAACTTTGTCCTTCCATGCCATCCTCCTCCATGTATTTTACTAGTTTTGTAAATCCTGCTGTCATCGTTAAGGAGAAAAAATTTCATCTTTTCAGTAAGTAGTAAGGCATTTTAAAAGAAAGTTCATAGTACAATACCAGGGCTTTATTGCCTCACTGGCCATTTATTTTGAAGACATATAAAATGCTTCTGTGCTTGTGCAAGGAGATAAGAAAATGAAGGTAGATGAATGGGTAAACAAAAGATAAGAAGTACAACTGTTGGCCTCTCTCTTCCTTAGCAGGAAATGCCTGGTTGCAGGTAGTGCCTTGTATCTCTAAGTGAAATCTGACCATCAAGAAATGGGGAGGCAGCAAGGCAGTGTGGTGAGCTGAGGGCTTTTTGCTTAGCAATTGGCAGAGCACAGCACTGTGGCTGTTGTTGACAGCAGTTGAGAAACTTAGCTAGAGGTCAGATTAAAAAAAAAAAAATAAAGTGAGTCAACAAGGAAACATTAGGAATAATTAAATTCCAATATTATTAGTTTTTATATAACCTTGTTGCAGCACATTCTCCATTGCTGGCAGGCTAAGCAAAGAGGTCTCTTGATCCAGCTGTAAAATCTGTGTGAATTTGGTTTGGATTCTTCCATCTTTTCTCTGTTTGTAGTCAACAAAATCAGATCAATAATGCCCATTCATCTTGCTAAGATATTCCAAAAACGTCCTGAATGTGGGATAAAGAAGAGAAATCTTCATTAGCATAAGAAACAGGACTGAGTGAAGCACAGTGCCCAAAGCTTAATTTACACTGATAAACATCTTTCATTGAGTAAGAAATTAGGGTGCAGTTTCACCCCAAGTTAGAATGGAAAACACAAACCAGAGAATGGGATTTGTCTGAAGATACATCTTACCTCTGGAAAGTTAACATGGAAGAGTACACTGAGAGATAGAAAACAAACAAAAATCATATCAAGGTTTGTTGTTTGATTACTCAAGCATATTCATCTTCAAATAAGAGTAACCAGTTTGTGTTTCTTTGTTCTAACACAGTAAATCTTGGCGGTTCTTCTCTTTTGCCTAAAGTTTTAGGCTAAAATTTTCTGGAAGCTGACAGGCTGCACACATCTTTTCAACTGCAGGGCAAGATTAAACAGAACTCCAACAGTTAACTGCTCCAACACAAAGTCAGGAGCAAGCCAAATCTCACAGAGAGAATGGTAATTAAATTGCAAGTCGAAGACATTTTCCAGTGGTAAAACATTAGTGTGAGTGACCGCAGTCTGCAGCAGCAGAGCTTCCAAATAGCAATTTCCCTAAAATGGTAAAAGGTTGGGGTTTCTTTTGTGGGTTTTTTCTGTTTCTTTCCATGGCAATACTTCTAACATGTAAGAAAAAAAAATGTGCAACAGGGATATGTATCTAATCTTTCATGTAAATCTTCTTAAAATGCAGAGAATAGTGACATGGTTTGGTTTGCAAATGTAATTGCTATGGTCTGTCTTTTAGCATGCTATTTAGGTGGATTTGTATTTGCTGCATTTTTCATGTCTTGCTTTAGTTAATTGCTCTCAGTCCATACTTTATCAGTTCTACTTCAAAATTTAGAAAACAGGATTAGCCACAATGTGAGATGGATTTCAAACAAGAAATAATTCTTTATTAACACGTGGTGGTGTAAGAAAAACAGAAGCTCAGTCATTACAGTTATACCAAGTTTGCATAAATGAGAGCAAAATAAATAAGCTGGTTTTTTTCCTTTGCTTCTGGGTTGGAGTTTTTTTTGGGGTTTTTTTTGAGACAGGACATACGCATTAATTCATATTTTATTTGTTTTATGTCACCTGACTTGAAATGATGAGGTTGTAGCCTAGAAGATGCTGTGATCTTTTCCAGACAGAAAAAATTATCTCACTTCCCCCTCCCTTTTTTATTGTTGTGGTTGGTTGGTTGGTTGGTTTGATTATTTTTAATGGAAAGATAATTCCAGCTTTAGAAGTGGGAAATTGTTCATGTAAGGTTTCAGTGTTTCGGTGATGTATAGCATGGTCTTAAACCTTATTGCTAATTTAGTGTTTAGTATTCAATGAACAATGTATTTGTCCTTTCCTCAACTATTTTAACCATTGGGTTAGAGTTGAGCATAAATTGATGTCTTTGGTGTGGGCTTTCTCATTCTTTATGGTTCTGCATAATGATGTAGTTGGGAAAAAGGAGGCACAGTCACTGCTGCCTTGCTCACTGTTAATTTGCTGTTGCCAGAATCACTCAGTTTGGGACTACCTGATGCTGAGAGATGCTGTGCACTGGATTAATCATAATGAGTTAGCAAATATTTGTGGTTCCTAAGGAGGAAAAGGATTGTTGTAATGCAGTGCTGAAAGGATGTTCAGTATGCTCAGCATGATGAAGCTTATAAGCTGTAATACATTTATTATAATTTTGTCTGAGACATTGCAGAAGTTTCAGAATGGGTCACATTACAGAAGCTTATCTATCACTTTGTTTCCTCAGCATCTAGCTCTGCACTTTGATCATGCTAACATTGATGAAAAAGCTGCTTTGCACCCTTGAACACCTGACCTGGCTCTTGGACAGTTTATACGGACAGTCTGAGTAGGTGTGGGGTTGGTGTCTCCACCAGACTTAAGGGTACTCAGAGATGTTGACCCTGCTACATTTTTGCGTGCCTGTGAGATACAAGATGTGTGCTGGAAATGCATTTTAAGCCAGAACCATTCCAGGGCAGAGATCTGCACATCTGTTGCCTCTGCTGTGCAATGTGGAAAGCCCGCAGTGTCTCAGCTGCAGGTGAACTCCAAAGGTCCAGCAGCAGTGGGCTCTTTGTGTGTCATCAGGATGATCCCTGCAGTCCCAGCCACCTCAAGTGTCATATGGTGCCCATGAATCAGGAAACAAATTCTGCCCAGCACCTCTTCAGGGTGCCTATGAAATACTGGAAAGCTTATTAGCAAGCTCTTTGGAGATGTTGTGTAAGATTAACAAGGAGGTGGTGGAAAATACTTCTCTCTCTGAACAGAAATGTCCAGGAGACCACACAAAACAAAGGATTCATCAGCACTCTTACTTAGAGTGGCTGCACAATGAGATGTCTAACTGTGATAAAAGGTGCCTATGGTAATAAAATCCTCTTCAGTTCCCTTTCTTACAGGCCTGTGGTGCCCACTGGGGTCTCTTGGTCACAGCAACCTGCAGTGATAGATGGATGCATGTGAAAATTAGGCAAATAGTTTGTGACTATTGAGTATCCTTCTAAAATAATGCCTCTTATGAGATGGAAAGTTGTGTAACTCAAAAACATGACATCAAAAACATCAAAAAAGCACATAATAGCAAGCAATACATCATCTAGCTCTCACTCAAGCATCTAATAATCATTAACTTATCTTTTGTTTTTCTAACTTGCATCCTAATCAATATAAATTGCTTCTAACCCTTGGCTAGAATCTTAACCCTTTAAAATGATGATTCACCATCATCTGCACTTTTTGTCTACATGTAGATATGTGGGAGAGATAGGGGAAGCATGATGACTCTGGAAAGCCTGTGTCCTGGGGAGGCAGAAGGTGGAGGGGACTCCAGCCTCCCTCGTTGGTGGGTTTTAGTGTTTTTTTGTTTTGTTTGTGTATTTTGTTTTTATTTTTGTTTTGAGGTTTTTTGTTTTGGTCTTTTGGGGTTTTTGTTTTGTTGTGTTTGTTTGTTTTTTTAAATTTGAAAGGAAGGTGTGTTATTGGCTACATTATTGAGCCATGAAGATAATAATGCCGGTATTTGGCAATACTTCTAAGATTATTTTTTAAATATCTCCTGGAATAATTTCTGAATTTCTATGAAGAAGGTGGGTTTTTTTCTCCTCAATAAAAGTTGTTTTGCTTCTTTTATTTTAAAATATAAATATTTTAAATTCAGTTTCAGGGACATCCCACAAGAATACAATACACGTGTTAATTTACTATAATTTGCCTTTCAAAATTTCTTGGAGAATCCAATGAAATTCAATTCCTTTACAAATTTACTATGTGACCACATATTCAACATGTTATTGCCCTGAAAAACTTACTTATTGTTATGTAACTCTAGAGTGATATTTTGAGAACAAGAATTTGAAATAAAATTTGTTGTATAGCTACTTACAAAAAAGTAAATTACTGAGATGAGTAGTGAACCCTTCTTGGGTTCCTGAATGGTCTGTAAACAACAGGTAATATTCACAACTGGGAGAGGTCTGACTTTAGTCTTAAGTGTTAAATAGCAAGTGGTGCAAATGCATCCTTGCTGTAGGCTTTAATTTGCTATGGCTAAATCTATTTTCTACTTCTGTTGCAAAAAATTACAGCTGAACTGTATAGTAATAGGGTATTTATACTACTGGGTGCATGAGTTCTTAGGATCATTAATTATAATTCAGGTAGGATTGGGAATCAAGGAAGGTGACAGGGATATTCTGGGGAGGAGGTTTTGTTATTTTTCTGAACTCGTCTCAGTCTTCTACAGATACCTTTAGCCATGTCATTGTTCCCTTTTGCCCTAGGTTATTCTCTAGGTATGTTATGGATCTCCTTAGGGAGATTCATGTGTTTTTAATTGCAAACTGTATTATAATTTTATCTGGTCTGAAGCAGGGTGCTGTTATTCCCCCTTGGAACAACCTGCTTTTCATCGGTTTGCGAGCTGATTTGTTACTGATTTCGGAACCAAACCTGTAAGAAGAAAAAGATAATTCTGATCAATAATAATTTCTTGGGCAGACGACATTGGGTGATGAAATGCTTATAGAAACAATATAATATTCTGAGTAGAAGGTTCTTTTGAAGAAAATAATCTTGAATGGGGAATTTTGTGGTATGCTTGCACTATACTGAGAATCCTTTCATTTTTAGTCAGTAGCACATACAAGGCACACCCTCCAATGTCAGCATAAATAAAAATAGCAGTGTAGCATATTTCACACTGGAGATTGCAGTTCAGATTAGAATCCTGTTTTGTCAGCTCTTCTTCAAACAGAGAGGAATAATCTGTTTCATTATAGGGTCTGGCTGACAAAGCTTAAAGACAAGGATGCACAGAATCATGGGCAAAAATGAGAATTGAGCCAGAAATTTTCAGCTCTAGAATATAGTTTAAAATGTTTATCCACACTCCTTAAACCAAATAAAAGTGGTCAATGAAATTTTTCTCCATTAAAATTATCAAGAATAGAGAAAGCATGGAAATGTATCAGTTTTACTGAAATATTGATTTTGTTGGAGAAAATGGTGGGAAAGGCATTGTTCTGACATTGCAAAAATGCTTTCATTTTTACCCCAGAAGTGGTTTTTATATTGATATTTTCCTTATGTGTCTTTAAAAAAAAAAGTCACCTGACAGAAGTATACAATTTAATGTTATAAAAGTACTCATATTTTTTTATTTTTATTTCAATTTTGTTTTGAGATCAAACCCATTGGCTTTCCTGGAAAACTGCAAATTTGGATTTTGTCTCAAAGAGCTCACCACAATTCATTGCTCAGATTTATAAATACTCTTTTATTGCTTTGCTTTTGCTAACAGAAAGCAGTTTCAAAACCAGTCAGGTTTCTCAACAATCACAAATACAGAAGATGCCTCCTTTGGTTTCTGCTGTACTTGGGAACTGAAACCTCTGGAGATGCTCCAGCAGCATGATGGGCTGTCCCTCAGGGTGAGTGGTTGGGAGCTGCCAGAGACAAGGAGCTGTGGAACTGGTGGTCCCAGCCCTCCCCACACTGAAGGCTGGGTCTGCATGCAGATGCAGATGTTGCCAGCTGAAGAGGGTTTATAAACAAGGAAATTACCTAATGACAGAGGGGTGTGCTTCTAGCTGCAGCATTACTTGGTAGATGTCTCTTTAATAATCTGTTGTATGTGGCTGTGCTGGGACTATGTTGACCTGCAATGTGGCAGGCATTCTAGGAAGGCATGTTAAGTTTTTCTCAGTATCTGAGGCAACATCTCAAGTACTTAAGAAGTCAGCCACTGGAAATTTATTTAATCCTTTAGATCTGTGCTGATCAGAAATTCCTGTGGAAACTTACTGCAGTGCATTTCTGTTCCAAGTTTGGTGCTACTGAACTAAAACCCCCATGATGGCCAGGCTAGCTCAGAGCATGTCCGAAGTTTATTTCATTATTCACTGCACACATGCTAAAATTCTTTTTTCTTTAAAGTTATTGAAAATTAACGTTTTTCAAGTTTCTCCCCCCATGCCCCAAATTGCAGTTCTCAATTTATAATTCCATTTGTAGATTGGAATTTTTGGAAAGTGCAATCTAGTAAAATTTATGTCTTTGGGTGTGACGTATTAAGTGTCTAAAGATTTTTATGTCAGACAAATGTGAATTTCCAACAACCTATTTATTAGCTTGGACTGGAATAAAAGATCTTGTAGGGAAGAAAATTAAACATAGCTTTCAGCTGATAAATATTTAGCCTTTGTATTAAATCTTACCATAGAAATTTTAATAAGTAGCAAATGCAATAAATCAGTAATCTTTAAATCACTTAGTATTGCTTCTCGTTTTAATTATTTATTTGAAACTCAGAAGAAACAGAATGATGTTTTTAGTATTGACTATGTATCCTGATACCTTAAAGAAATGAAAGCAGTATGTTTGCTTTTTGCTCATACAGTACTACAAAACTGAGTACAGTGACTCCTTTTCATCCAGCCTTTAAAAATTCCTTACAAATGTACATACTTGTATTCAGTCCTGTTACTCATCTCTTCTCTCTATTGTGCTTAAACTGGAGTATGTTCTTTGGGATGTCTCTGTCAGTTATCCATTGATAAATCAATTCCCATTTTCTTTTCCTGTGACCCATGGATGGTTGAATGTCTGTACATTACTGTATATTCCTTATAATATCTATTTGTGCATTCACACTTAAGATCCTACTGGAAGAAGAATTGCCGTGATGCAGAGTAATGTAAACTTTTTGTAGGAGTTTGTGGCAGTTCATGTGAGAGGACAAGTCCTGAGCAGAGGCACCAGTAGCACATAAAGGTGTGCTTCATCCGTGTACACGTGTGGGACTATTACCTGTTCAACATGAGCAAATACGTTCAAGATAGCTGAGCAGCTGTTCAGACCTTTTCTTGGGAGGGAGATCACATTTTACATGGGGCTGACAGATGCTGATGACTGATTTTGGTGCCTCTGAGGGCTGACCTACGGTCGTGTCAGGAGAACTGCAGGAGGCACGGTGTTGAAGGATTTGATGATGCAGTGGTGGCCTGATCATCAGAAGGGTGGCCACCTTTAAGCTGGAGAGAGCCAGCATTCACTGCTGCATATGACTGACTCAGAATTCACTTGAGCATCCACAAGCAAAGCTTTGAGCAGGTGACTGCGTGAGCTGGCAGCAATGTGTGTGTTCGATGTACGTAAGGAGGTTGGCAGCTGTTGCTGGTTGACTAATCTCAAGCAGCAGGCAGGTTGCAAAGGTGATATCCTTGAAACGCATTCTATGATTTGTTTATGAGCTTGCCCAAAGAGAAGCCCAATGAGAAATAACATGGCTTTTCCACTGAAGCTCAGGAAGGATGATATTCAGCCTTTATACTTCTTGACTTCATTTTTCTATGTGTTTGGTGTTTATTTCATTTTCTATATGCTGTGGCATTTAGTTTGACTGACATTTTCAAATGTACAGTAATTGAGATCTGTGCTCTTTAACCTTGAAGAAAAAGCTGTAAGGTGGTCTAACAATTTCGATTAAATTCCAGTTTCTTTGGAACAGATGTTGGATCAGAACTGAGTGGGGGGGTAAATAAAAACTCCAGGCAAAAGACAACTGAGGAGTCTGTGACCAGGGATTGCTTAAAGTTTTTCTCTGACTTGGAGCTAATGCAATATCTGTTGCCTTGGGCTGTGTGCACTTTGGATCTTCTTTCTCCTCTTTTCTTTTTTACTGCATCTTTTACATTGCTAATGTTTCTTATGTTGTTGCCATGTGGACATTTTATTCTATTACACTGGGCAGCTTAGCTTTTCCTTCCCTATGACATTGTTTGTACACAATTTTGGGGCTTTGTGTGATATTGTTTTTAGACCTCTGATAACCTTCCGAGTTCGAAGTTTTATGCAGATGTGATTATTAACTCAGTGACACTGGGTGATTCTGCATAACCACTTAGACAATGAAGAAAACTTAAAAAATTTTGAGGAATGTTTTCAAAATCAGAGGGTAGCAAGTACAGGTGTTGGCAACTTGGTAATTTAGAATATACTAAAAGTGTCCTAAATATGTTTTAAAGTGTCGTATACAGCTTTGAACCCTTTATAAATGTGTCCATGCAGTCCCTAGCTGGGGCCATGTCTGTGTGGTGCGTTTTTCTGCCCAGTGGCAGGCACTGCCAAGTTCCTCTGTGGTATAGGAGAGTTTTTATCCTTACACTGAGTGAGAAGTTTCTCCTTTATTTTACAATATAGATCTGTCCTAACCCAAATCACTCCTAGACAGACCCCATCACCTTATTTGTCTCAGTAAATTTAGTTTCTGTGGTGGCAACTGTGATGACTTCTGTAGCAAGAAGGAACAGAATACAGAATACAGTACAGAATAATACAGAATACAGAAGGAGTTTTGCAGGAACACATATTTTGCATTGTTGATTGCTCTTGGGATTGTACTTGTGCTGCTAACCATGAGTGCTTGAAAAGTAAATGAGAAACCAATCCATATTTTTCCT
The DNA here is from genome assembly GCA_024734555.1 of Trochalopteron elliotii. Taxonomy (NCBI): domain Eukaryota; kingdom Metazoa; phylum Chordata; class Aves; order Passeriformes; family Leiothrichidae; genus Trochalopteron; species Trochalopteron elliotii. Next base: position 454,029 of record JANPWX010000195.1, read on the forward strand.
TTTCCAAGGACTACTGGCTCATAAGTGATACTAAAAGTTTGGTTAGCAAAGTCCTTACCTGTCTTGAAATTTTTGGATGAAGTAGTATCTGTGAGAGAGCAAGTACTGAATGTGACTGAGATTTTTCTAGGATCAACTAAACAAAATCGTGATGCACCATAATTTTTCCTGGTTTGGGACAAAATTTCACTCAGACTGAGGTAGTTTGGTGTCTCTTACTAAGGTAATCTGTTAAAAGGAACTTTGCATTTGTTACAAGGGTTTCTTTGTGTCCGGAGGTTTTTTCTGTGTTGGTTTTTTGGTTTGCTTTTTTGTTTTGATTTTTTTGTGAATTGATCTGGGGGGGGGGGAAATAGCCCAAAAATATGTATGTCATAATTTCAACAAGAGTAAAGTGGACTCACTCGATATGCTTAACGAGAGGTTTTTTCCTCTACATCCAGCTAGAAGCAAATAACTTAAGAAGACAGGAGGTGTTTTCTGAACTTCATCAGTCTCAGCTTTTCAGAATGGATTTATGGGAAATTGAACAAGACAGAGTATACCCTTGGTAATTCTTTAAATTCCTTCAATATAAAGCAGAGGAAAGGAATTGTGATATGGATTTCTGTACTGTCCTACCTGATGACATTTGCAGTAATGTAGCTTCAAGGCTCTTCGTACTTCTCTGGAGTTGAAATTCTTGAACCATATTTGTGACAGGTGAATAAGGTTTGAACACTTAATTTTTGCTTCTGTTGATTTAAAATTGTGGGCTGTAATGAAAACTGGCAATTAGCTTTGTCATCCTAGTGTCAAATATAGGAGTCTCTCAGACCTATCTTCAAACTGGGATTTGATTCATGCTTTATTTGTCTTTCTAGTCACTAGAAATGAGAGCACATTTGGTTTTTTTCCTGCACTGAGGTAGATGCCAATAGTAGAAATAATACCGAGTGGTTTTCTTTGGTATAAATACACTTCATTGAAACTTTGGAAACTATGTAAAAAAACAAGATAAAATATATAAGCATTTAAAATGGAGTTCTGGATACAGAACTGCTTTGTGTTATCACCATTCCTTTATCCAGGCTCACTTACATTCTTAAAAAACTCTAGGGACCATTTTGCTTCAATTAACTTACAGACCCTTTTCACTACAGATATTGTCAGTCCCACTAACAGCTACTAGATGAGGTTCAGAAGCAGATTCCAGATGGAGACACTTGTAAACTCTTACAAATTTTTGACTAGATTTCAAGCCTGTCTCATCATGGAACAGAGTCATATTTGAACAGGGATCTTGAGCAGCTGGCAAGAACTGCTCTGCTCTTCACGAAAGTGAAATAATTATATGAGAGACTTCAGCTTCTCATTTGCCTTTGTGAGTCCTTTTTCATAGACTTTCTCTGCCTTTGTTTTTCCAACTGATCTCAGGAGTGTTCTGTGTTTCTGTGTGTTACAACTGGAGATCACGTCTTGCTCTTTTATTTGTAGTTTTGGGCATCATCTGTGTTTTCTGCCCTATATTCATATATAAAATTCCTGATACCCTAAATTGTCAGATTTAGTAGAATGTACACTTGTGTCTTTAAAAACAATGTTTTTTAAGATCCACTGTGTTCTTCTGGATCCCTGATCCACTGTCAGGGTCTATAAACATGACATGTAAAAATTTGCTGGCCTGTATAAAATAAGGAGCTTTTGTGGGTTGGGAGTGTTAAAATAATGTGGTGGTGATTAGTAGAAATGCAGCCGATTTAAAGGAATATGTTAATATACTCACCATGGTATGGTGGGTTCACCTTGGCCAGCCACTGTCTCACATCCCCTCTTCAACAGGACAGGGGAGAAAATACAATGCCAAGGCCTGGCTGTTGAGAAAAGTGGGGGAGACTGGTCATCAGTTACCATCATGGTAAAAAAAGCAGACTTGGCTGAGGGAAAATTATTTTAATTTCCTGCCAATTAAAGTAGATTTGTGTAGTGAGAAGCACAGGCAAATTAAAACAAGATGTTCTACCATTCTCTTCCCCTTCTTCCCAAGTTCATCTTCAATTCTTCATTCCTGACTCATCTACCTCACTCCCCATCCCAAGTGGCACAGCAGGATGGGGATAGGAGGTTGCAGTCATTCTATAGCACATCCTCTCTGCTATTCCTTCCTCCTCACACTTTTTCCTTCCTGCAGCTTGGGTCCTGCCCATGGGCTACAGTGTAGAATCATTATTTATTCATATGTTCCTGTGCTCTCTGCTTTGGGCCTTATATTTTAATTGTTTTGTTAAAGAACCTGAAATCTGACAATGGATAAGATATTGTATTAGGCCATTTAACAGCTGGAAGTTTTGCTATTATCATCAAAACTGTAACAATTTGAATATAGCTGAGTTGCCTCTTTGTACCTCTTTTCAATTGTAAAAGCAATAGTGCATTAGATTTTCTGCCTAGTTTAATCTGCTTTGTGCTTTGTTCTTTTAATTTTCTTGCAAATTAAAAATGGTAATGTAGCCAAACAATTCTCTAAAGGTCCCTCATTTTAAAGTAAAATGAAATATTTACCTCAGAAATGTTTTCCATGTGAATACTGAAATACAGTTTGTTATTCTTGATGTGGAATTTTTTTGGTGTGGGTGTTTTGCTGGGTTTTTTTGAGTTTTTGCGTGTGTGTCTGTGTTTGTTTGGTTGTATATTTTACAAAGCAATCAAATCTTGAATTGATTTGGTTTCTTTCATTATGTATTTTTTACCAAAAATTTCACCAAAATTTTCACTTCTTTGTTAGGCATGGTGTTTGCTCTTCTGAAATAAAATTTAATTGACCTGTCATAGTACAGATACTTCCAGGAAGTGGTGTTTGTTGATAAAACTGGCGAATACAAACCTACTACCACCAATATATTGTCTTTTTTGCAAATAAGACTTATTCCATGAAGTGTAAGTTCCGTTCCAAATAAAAAATGAACATTAATTCCATAAAACTTTTGCCATCATCACTGAAGCAGATGGAAATAAAAATGGCTTGGTGGTTTTGTCTCAGATTAAGAGCTGAGTCCCATGACATGGATGGAAATGTGCTCGGACCAGCTCCAAAATCCCTGGCTGGAGTGCTGGCAGTGGTTTCCACTAGGAACTGAGGAAAAAAGGAAATTTCTTTGGTGCTTGTGGCCAGCACTGCCTGCTAATGCTGTGTGTGACACCACTGGCAGCCTGGCTTGGTGTGGAGGGGCCAGTTCTCCAAAGAGATTGGACACAACTGTGCTTAGCCATGGCCTAAGTTACCTGATACCAGGGATGTAACAGCACAGACTGCACTGACAAATCAATCTCCACCCTGATCAAGTGTTCAGGGCTCAAAGAGGCCTTCTCTGTCATTTCCACCAAATCACATTTCTCCATGAAACTTTAGCTTCTGGGCTCCTGGAGCAGAACAGATGAAAGTTTAGGTGTGGTCTGATTAATGGTTTTACCATTTGCTCCTGCCCTTCCTGCCTGCATCTGTGGTTGTGTCTTCTTGTGGTTGTTATCTACCCCCAGATTATAAAATCTTGGGATTTTATCATCTCTTTGCCTGGCAGGGCTTCCCTCTCCACCTCCAGCTCCCAAAGCTTCATTCTTCTCCTTTACTCCCTTTGGTCAGAAATTCTTTCATTGTGATCTCTCTAAAAGTTGGCCTTTTGCAGTATTTTATTTTTAAAGTGTACTGCTTAGTAATTTATCTCCAATGAGAGCAAGAAAAGTCTGTTGTGTGGACAAAGAATGACTCTAGTCTGTATACTTGGATAAAGTAGCCCTTCTTTGGGTCAGTTTTATGCATAACATTACTCCTGGGAAGTTACTTTGGATAAATCAAGAAACTAAGGTTTTGATTTGTGAAATTTAAGTGAAAGATGGGAATACAAATCCCTGGTAGACAAAACTAAAAATAAAATCAGTAATAACAGTAGTTTGGCAATAAAAGTACTGACTAGTTTAAAATAAAAAAATCTCACGAAAAGGATTTGTGTGTGATGTGCCAAAACTGAGGTTATCTATTATAATTCTGCTATAAATCCATACCAAATTAACAAAATCTCTCTCATGCCAGATATCTTTAAATAGTCTTGCCTTTTCCTGCATATACATTCTTTACTGCTCCTCAGAGCATTTATTTGTTGATGAGGGCTGTGTAAAAGCAAGAAAATTAGATTATCTGTTCTGTTAAATACATTTCCATATTGCTGTTGTTTCATTGTGCTGCTTAAGCTCCCAGTAGGAACTTTAATTTTGTGTATATTTTTAAGAAACATTGTTTTCAAGGAAAAGTTTGGGAAAGTAACCGGTTTTTGATTCTGATAGTCTAGACCATTCAGTATGACCTATGGAGAAATGTTTTTTGGAAACCAAACTGTATGCTTAGTGTTTCCTATTGTGTTTTCCTTTCAGCTGAGAAAGGATTCACAAAGTTAGTTTCTGTGGGTTTAGGAAACAGATGACTGCATGCAAAGCCTCGTGTTTATATGCACTGTGGTGTTTTGACCTTTATTTAATAGTGTTTTTTGAAAACTTCAGAGCAGGTCAGTGGAGGGGTGTACTCAGTGTTTGAGGTCAACAAGTGAAAATAGAAGAGGGTCATCTGCACCTTATTGTGTGTGTGAGGGGTGAGGGTTTCTATCTATTTATTTGAAATTTTCTTAGCTGGTCTTCAAAGCAGATTAAAAAAAAAAAAAAGAGGCAACATTATCTAATCAAAGCTGCTCAGTCAACTAATGACGTCAAGTAGTAACCTTAACCTTCACTTTCTTACCATATTTCCTTTGGACTATAAGCCATTTAATACAGCTAAAAATTGCCTCATCCATCATAGCAATGTAGCCTTTTTCTTTGCTTCACTATGTAGTGGGTTTATCAGCACTGGGCATGGGAATGAGGGGAAGAATAATTTCTTCTTTAATTGAATTTGCAGATTGGACTGTGGGGGGGAGAGGGGGAGCAATGGGCTGTGCTGGCACCAGGCCAGAACCCCAGGTTGTCAGGTCCCTGTGAACAAAGAGTGCCTTAATCACTGCCTGGACCAGGTGCCAGGGTATGGAATAAACGTGTTCAGTACTGTAGTTGTGTCTAACATGAATTTCAAGCTACAACAGTAATTTAGAATAGCAACATGACCTGCATGTGGTCACACGCCGTGCTGACTTGACTGCTGTGTCTGGGAAAGATGACCACATTGTGTGATGAGAGTGGGTGTCAGGTGTTATCATGGGGAAATAAAAGCACTTATTACTTTGTGGTGTGATTTGTTCATTATGACCTTGTTGTTGGAAAGAATAATTTTGCCTTCTGGTGTAATTTTCAGCAGCATGTCACTTCTTCCTGCTGTTTCCAGTAAAAGTAATGAGGCTACTTAGGATATTCAGAGATGACCTGATGAGCACATAGATAATTAGAGCAGGTGTCATTCTCAGTTCAATTCTCAATATCGTAGAAAATAATGTGGTATTGCTTTTGTGAAAGGGAAGTGGATAATTGTCAAATACTTAAAAATTAGCAGTTAAATTGAAGTTGGCAAGTCCTTGCAGTAGCAACATCTTTTTTTGTTGTTGTTTTTCTTGTTGCTTATGCCAGTCTAGAATATGAGAATCATAGATTTGTTTTTTTCCTCAGAATATGGCGGCATGGGTTTGGACTTCTCCTATAATATTGCAGTGGCAGAGGAGCTGGGAAATATCCGTTGTGGAGGTATTACTATGGCTATTGGAGTACAAGCTGGCATGGCTACTCCTGCTCTTACAAGGTAATTTTCAGAAATTTTGGCTTAGCCTAAAACCCAATTTTCATGAGTAGGAAAAACTAATACTGTGTAGATTCACTGTCTAGTTGCTATTCAGTAATGCCTGAGGAAAAAAACCTATTCTCTACTTCTCTTAGACACTTAGACACTTTAATTTTTTTTTTTAAATGCTGGAGTTATATTAATTATATGTTAAAACATAAACCTTGTTGAGTAGTAGATTATATGTTTACAAACACAGAATTTGGGTGCCACAACCAATTAAAAAAAAATCTAATTCCAGAATCCAATTTATTCATGTTTGTCTTATATCCCAGTGCAGTAATACTAAAGATGCATTTAGTTGTAATGATTAGGATCAGTCTAATTCTGATTTGTAATTTACTTGCTCTTTTTCCAGCTTTGCAAGGTGTCAGTCTTAAACTTGTAGCACATATATCATGCTTCCTAAATATGCCCATTCTAGAAAATTAATCATTTTTCTCTTTCTCATCAGCTGTGTCAGTGTTCCTATTTTAATCACTTACTACCATTCAGGCTCCTGCATTTTCTTAATCTGATTTGTTGGGGTTTTTTCCTCCCTCAATAAAAGTGACAGTTACCAACTTCTTCATGTAGTAGTTTCGCAGACATTCTGTGTCATAACAGCAGTTCCTAAAACTAGAGTGGGGCAGCTGGCTGATCCAGCAGTTTGCCCCTGGAATATGGACAAAGCTAAACTTCTGGAAGATGAAGGTGGGAATTAAATTCTAATAATTATGTTGAAACCGGAAATTTCTTTGCACAAAACAGATATGCAAGAAGGGAAGTTTTACTCAGAAGAACATTTTAGGGATCTTTTGGTAATTTTCAGGAGTTGTTGACTTTTTTCCCATTCTGAATGAAAATGCCTGTTAATCTACTGTAGAGTCTGGGATATAAACTCTATTCCCTTGACATCTGCTTATCCTGCTGTATGTGTGACTTGCGGAGGTCTCATCTGCAACAAATTTTTCTTAAAGTTTTCTTCTCCTTTCTATAATGCACCAAAAGCTTGGTAAATGCATGGAGTTCAGTATGTCTGTTGCAACAGTGACTTAGCTATAGTCCAACTGAGAATAAGAATAGTATTTTAAAAGACTTCAGACAGTACTGCCTTGCCCTGTGACAGCCTTTTATTCAGGGGTTTAAAGAAGATCTGTGGGTAAAAGGAAATGGAATTTTGTTCTATTGCAGTTTTTTGGCCTTCTTGTTACTCTGTGCTGTAGTAGTAAAACACTGAAGTTGTACATATTTGTGCTAGTGAAATCCTACAATGGAAGTTCTTAGAAAATAAGAGTGAAACTGTTAACTTGATGAAATCTTTAATCGAATTTGTATCTGCATCACTGAAGTTTTTCTCCACTTCTGAGCCAATTCCACTGGCTGTTTTTATAGTACAATGCCCCCCGCACACATGTAAAAGTGAAACTTGGTAATGAAAAGAGAAAGCTGGTTGCTACAGGAAATTTTGCCTGCATGCATCTTTACCTCATACTCTGTAGTGGGAGGGCCAAGTGCATGTCCTGGGTCATGGATTCGAATGCACCCGTGTCCTGGATGGTTTCTTTAAAGGTATCTGTGTACTGTAGGGATGGATTCTAGACATGCTTGTAGAGATAAGTCACGTTTTGCATCTTGACTGTGCATTGTTGCACAAATCAAACAATAATATGGGAATCAACCATCAACCCCTAAAAAGCCTCTGTAGCTCTTTGTTGGCTTTCGTAACTTTAGGCTTTGTTCAGCATTCATCCAGCACATGCTGAGTGTACCTACAAACGAACTCCATGAATGTGATTGCAGTAATTACCAGAATCCCCTAAGTGAAGCAGTAGGACTTCCTAAATTTAAGAACTAAATGCAAAATGCTTTGTCAGCAGTGATCTGACTTTTGGTGGTGCAGAACCTAACTTTCTGCCAGGTCTTTCAAATGCCTTCAGATATAATACTTCCCTTGCTTGCTTACAAATAGAGTGGAGAAAGCAGCTCCTAAGCTGAGGCAGTGAATGATATGCATTTCCCAGAGCTTATAGGCAAACCTGTACGGTGTCACATCTGCAGTGATACCAGATCAGTTTAGAGCTGCTTATCTCAGCAGTAGGCAGTGAACTTTACTTTTTTTTCCCTGTTGTTTATAGGCAAATAGTAAGGATAACGATGATTATTTAGTGGGAAGAAAGTGCTTTTCTATGTCATCACTGATTCTTTCTCCACCCTTGTTAACAGCATAGCTGGGAATTAATATCAAAAAGGTTAGTTTTACTATCTGATTTATTGTTTGCTGTAAAGGAGAGAAGCTGCAGCTGACAATTAGAACATATAAACAGAACTGTGTGGATCACAGAAGTGTTACAGCTGTGTTTTGCCATGGTTTTCTTTTACCCTCTAATTACAAGATTGTATTCCATTGGAATTTTTGTCTTGTTTTCATGACATTCCATCAGTGCTAGTCGTTATGAATGGAGCAAGAAAGGATGAAGCACTTTCATGCAAGTCCATGTGTCTGAATCTCACACTTGGAACTTCTGTGTTACACAGGATCAGCAAGATTCATTAACTGTAGGCTTGTGTGTGTGTATGGATACTAAATGCATAGAAATATATTTTATAGTGATGCTAAGGCTGCACAGTTAATCACATGGGAAAATATCCTCTGGGGTATGGCCCCGACCAGAAAGCAGACATGGTCTAGTCAATCTCAAGCCTGAGCATGATCTTGAAAACAGAGTTTTCTAATTCTGGAGGTGTTAAGCTGGAAAGAAGTGGGTGTTGCATTTGTGCAAACCTGAGATTTTTCTGGGATGCCTTTAAGATGGGTAAAATTTTACAGAAGTGACATATTTCTGACACAGTAGCTGAGCAAGAAGCTACCTGTCTCCTGCAAGGCACAGAGACCCATCATCTTCAGAAGACAGTGTTGCCCAACTTTTTTCTGATTGCAAAATAACATCTTCTATAAACACATTTTTGGAAAGAACTGACCTGTTTTCTGGAGCTCAAAACAAAGAAAGGAATCAAACCAAAAATATTATTCTAAGCAAAGTTCTTGCTGTGAAAATCCTCTGTTGAAATGCTAAAGGTTAGCAAAGTTTCAAGCATCAGAACACATTGCCAAAAATCCCCACTATTTGCTCTCATAATCTGATTTTCCGTGTTGTTAGGTTTGTTGTTTGTTTTTTTTTCTTTTTGACAAATGAATATGCAGCTAGCCATACTTGATCATGCTCCATGGAAAATTAAAAAACGAAGTATGATGCCTAACAGACATGAGAACTTTGTTCCAGTATGCCGGAGGAAGGAGTAGGCACTCCAAACTTGCTTCTTGTATTCATTTGGCATTGCTGCTGTGATTTTCAGCAGGGACAGGACTAGGAATTGAGCTCTTTGTACACACCAAGTGGAAGTGTCTACCAGATCCCAGTCTGTTCTCTGGCTGCCCCATGTTCTTTGTGCCAGGGTTGATTGGAGGGGATGACTTGGTCTTAGCTTGAATGGCACCACTCCTTGGAAGTACTGGGCCAATGTTTTAGAAGGAGGCCCCAGGGAGCCTAAGGAGGTGAGTGGTGATGATGACCTGAGAAGCCTCATAACAAAGAGGAGGCTGAGGAGGAACTTGAATTTATGAATTCCTAGACACACAAGACATTTCATGACCCAAGGAATTTTTCAGTCACACTGGAAGGGTTCGAGAACTAGACTGTGACCTCACCATTCACACTGCAAGAAGAAATCAGTGAATGTTAACTAGGACAAAATCAAGCATGAAATGAGATGTAGCATATTTTGGATGGATACAATCTTCTAAACAGTGGGAAAATAGGGTGTGCCTCTTAATTGAACTTAAACACAGCCAAGTGAAATTTTTGTGTTAAAATACCATTAACAATCTGCTGTTTCCCTTTTTATTTTTGTGGACATAAAAGAACAGCTGAGAAGAAGCATTAATTTTCTGTGTGATTTAAATGCAGGTGTGAAATATAAATAATTTAAATACAGATATTTGCAGATGGTGGCCATCACATGTCAAAACTTTTCAGTCACCACTAAAACCTGGCAAAGAGATGGTGCAAAAGTCAGAAGATAAACAGAGAGCAGGTCCCTCATCGTGGCTGGCTGCAGAGTGGTGCAGGAGCATTAAGAGGAATCCTTAGGGGTTATGTTTATTTAAATCTGGAACTTTTAAAGCAACAGTCATAAAGATAGATTTTGGGCATCTAGACCACATGCTTCTGTGGGAGTAAGATGCCTGAATACTTTTTAAAACTTCTTTGAAATGATTGTGACTGCACTTCTGGTGAAAACTCTGAATCACAGCTTTGGATGGTATCTAGTTTATCTTTTGGCTCTGGGACGGCTTTTACCTGGTCATAGGAAAATTGATCACTCTGTGTGTAGAACAAAATTTGTAACTAACTTCTGAATAAGATTTACCTTCATGAGGTTTTAATATTCTATCTTTTTCATTATATTGTTGCAGGTTTGGTTCTCATGAGTTGAAAAAACAGTTCCTTGTACCTACTATAGCTGGTGATTTTGTGGCTTGCTTGGGAGTCAGTGAACCTGGAGCTGGGTCAGATGTTGCAAGTAAGTTAACCTAGTAAGTTAACCTAAAACTGGCAAACTGTCATGTTTTAGACAGCCTGATGTTTTAATGGAAAGAATCTGTTCTTTCTGACCCTTCACTTTACCCCAAGGAAAGTCTGATGTGGTGAGGGCAGAAAGTAACATTCCAGAAACATAACACATACTTCTCATGCATCCAAAAGCAATCAGTTTTAACATACTTGTCATGTGAATCAATGGAGTAACCTTGTATAGGCTGAGCACAACAGATTAATGCACCTTTTAGGCTGGCCCCAGTTTTCTTCTAGTGTTGTCGTGCTCTGTCTGGGCCCCACTGGCAGGAGCCCTCCAGCACCTCACCACCTGCACAGCCACCGTCAGTCGTGCAACCCGAGATTATCATGAGAGGGAACATAACCTGTTCAGCTGTCCTAGAACCTGGGCTGCCTTGAGAAAGACCTCTCCACTGAATGGGGCAAACTACAGAGCCACTCTGTTCTGAAAATGATGGCATCACTTTCACAATGATTTCCTCTTGTTCATCCTTACCTCACCTCAGCCCCTTTTGTTATTCCTGTGAAGCAAAAATATCTCTCAACTGGTAATTGCTCTTTTTAGAGCTATTGAAGAATTTGCAATATCAAATCTATTATCTTTATGATTTAGTTACTTTGTATGCAACTGTTTTTCTTGGTTTTGTGGAAGAATATGTTTAGAAACCAGGACAAATGAAACTATTATTCTGAAGTGCCTGAGGCAGTAGAAAATTTGACGGGTTAAATCAAAACAGATACGGTAGAAAAAGAAAAGGTGTCTCCTTTGATGATAAATTGTGGACTTCACAGAAAAGGGAATGGTAAGTGGCCACTTTTAGAGGTTTAGTTGTTGGACAGAGTATGGCTAAGTTGTGTTCTTACAAATTACTGAGACATCTTCCTGCAGACAAGCTTGCCCAGTATGACAGACATTTATTATCTGAGGAGTCCCATATCCATCTCCATGACCAAACTCCTGTTGTTTTTTCAAGCAAATAGATAAACATCCAGTGCTTGAGTAAGAGTGCAGCAGATAGATTTCAAGAATATTAATGTGGATAATGAAATAATAGGACTAAATCTTTCTGCAAAATTTATTGCTGTTTTCCTTTCTGGGTTAATTGAATTTTTCATAAGAAAAATGCCGTAATTTTAGTAGACTTGTTTATTAAATAATACTTATTATTAATACTTAATTATAAATAATAAACATTAAAATATTAAATTTAAATTAAACTAACCTTATTGATTGCTATAATTTAAATATTAAGATGTAAATAATAAGTCTTATAATAGTAGTTAATTATTTATTTATTAATTATAAATTTTAATTTTGCTAATGTAAGAAATACAACATCATTTATTTTAATAAATGCCTCTCTAGTTTAATTAGATGATTATCAGAAAATTCTAAATAGGAATTTATTTTTTGGATGCAGTATTCCAGATAATAAGTAACATAAATATTCCTTCAGCAGCATCTTGTTTATCATCTAGTTAAAGAGATATGATACACTTAGGTTAATACAGTTAAAAACCAATTTGAAAAGAGAATTATCTAATGACTTATGCTGTAGCTTGGAGACACACTGCAGGATGAACTGAAAATACTTCTTCCCCTGTCCTGGAAGATTTTTCCTTGATATAAATGCTAAATCCAGCTTACAGTGCTTCTGAAGGGCAATTAAATGGACAACTTAGGTATGAGCAACAATAGCTTGTGTTCTGAGTTGCACCATTTTGGACCATCTCCAGATGGCCCAGCTGTAAAGTAAGACTGAGCTGTGTGAAACTGCGCTTGGTGCTTCCTTGTGTTGCTCATGCTTTTGGGATGTTTGTCTCCCTAAGAGAAGTGAAGGGACATAGCAACTGTTCACATGTGAAGGTTGGGGACGTGCTTCTGCCATATGAGCCAGTGTATTTTAAACAGACACAGAGTAAGAATGACACAGAGTAAGGTATCTTGAACATTTTTTTCCTGCAGTTCCAAAATTACTGAAGATGGTATGAACACAGAAGACAAAAACAATGTTTACATGAGAACTGAAATGTGCCTCAAACTAATTTATTCAGAATTCAACAGAACAAAAAGGACTATGTATATTAGTCTAATACAAAATTCATGTCAGTTTGAAGAAACATCTGCCTGCTTTCAAGTGTAGTTGTACTATATTGTCCATAGTAGTGACTCTGTGCACCAAAACTAGCACAGAGTTGGCTTGAGAAGAAAAACAGAACAGTACAGATGGTACAGAAAGTGTCTTTAATTTCAGGATTCTGGTACTACAAAGCATAAACATTTGTGTCAGTTTGAATAATATTGTCTCATTCTATCTCACTCCAATTCCACAATTTATAGATTATAGTCTGTGGGGATATATAAGAACACATCATAGAAAACATGTCCTCTTTCTTCAAGTTATGTCCAGGTATCTGCAACTAGTAACACTGTTCATGTCTACCTCTTTAACATAAATATCTTGCTCCATTTTGTCTCAGTGGAACCCAGCCTTTCTGCTCTTCTGGATTGAGGTTGTCTTTTCTGAGCAGAAAACCCCAGAATTTCACATGGTGTCTATAATGGCACAAATACGTTTCCAGCCCTAGTAGAAGTACTCTCCAATACATGATGTTACACAACACCTTGCAGAATTGTGAATCCTGTGATTAACTATGGATCATCTTCATTACCAGTTTGCTATTGAGACATCACAGGATTTAGCAACCACTTTTACTGCTTTGTGTCTGAGTACTGGTACTTGCCATTTTGAATTCCTTTCTTGCTGGGCCACTTCAGTTGTCTGTGTTGGTGATGTCTCTCAAGTTTGTGTCACAAAAAAATTTAATTAGTGTATTCCTATTCTTTTAAAGATCATTAATGAAAATATTCAGTAGGTTTCGTCCAGAGGCTGATACACAAGGAGGGGCTTAACTAGTACTCTCCCTGTGCATCAGAACTTCCTTTTTTAATGTAACCTGATGCAATTTCTGCTTTGCCAAGTTCCTTATGCACACATCCACTTTTGTCCTAATTCTTTTCTTTTCAAATTTTAACTCATAGTTACCTAGTATTTAATTTGCTTGAGTCCAAGAAGATTTTTCTCTAGAAAATCCAATTTCATAATAAATCAGGTTGGATTTAAATAAGATACCATTGGTAAATTGAATTCTCTTTTCTTTCCAAATGTATTTTGGGGTTGTGAAGATTGCCAAAACCAGCACCCTCTGTTTTCACTGACTTCAGTTTCTGTACAGTCTTTCTTGTAGGTGTTTTGCTTTGTCAGCCATATTTTTTATCTGCCTCTATCTCCTGTGAAACATTTCTTTTTTTGAAGTATCATCTATATGCCTCTTTTTTTTCCCATCCTCTTTTCATTTCTGTGGCTGAAACAGTTTTTTTTTGTCAGCACAATCTTCTTTGATTTTGTTGGTTTTTATCTGCAAGATTTAACTTAATTCAACCTGTTACAGTACTTATCTTCTGATCTCCAAATTGTAGCTTACTTTCATGATTAATCTTGTTCATTTCCTGCAAGTCATTTCCTGGTTTTTGAAGTGATTATTCATTCAGTTGGACTTGAAGGTATTTCTTTAAAGCCATGGGGTTTTTTTTTCCTATGCCGATGATGTAAATTTCAGATATATGTTCTTCATATTTTACTTTAAGGATGTGTGTTGCCTATCTTTGACTGTAATACTGACCTTAAAAGTTGAAGCCAACCTTACCTGTAGTCAAATCTATTTAGATGTATGGCTGGATTCGAATGCAGTGGAGAAGAAAATTGAGGCCGAAGTACATGTGATTTGAACAGTGATGTGACCAGCCCTGGTTGCTTATATGGCACCAGCTGTGTCATTCACCTCTGGTGATGCCTTGTGCTCTTTCCTAGAAGGGCTTCTCAGACATGCTGTGTAAGAGGTTGTGAGGGTCAGTGGTGTGGGCCTGAAAAAATTAGTTACGGACCACCCACTGAAGTAGCCTTTCCCCAGAGCTATGCTCTATCAGGGAAAATAATTAGTGAAATATTCCAAATTATCTTCATAGTCATATTCCTGAGTTCACTTGACCATAGTAAATTGTTAAGTATGTTTTCAAAGCCTGCTATGTTTTAATCATAAAACTTATGTATTGATTTGATCATCTTTCTTCTAATTAAAGATAATCCGTTCTTCATCAGATCATTTGAAAAAGTTGTTTCTCAAGTGTTTGAAACAAACTGTGAACAACTGAATCTGGAGTACTTGAACATTCTCATTAGTAAGGCATTTGTTCTTTAATCTGTATTTGGGTGGTTGGGCCCCAGTGACGCCACGCCTGCAAGAATTATTTACATTTGTGGTAACATCACAGTGCTCATTGTTCCTTTGCAGACCTTCTATGGGATTTCTATCTAATCTTTTCAGTCACTGTTCCATAACAAAGGGATGTGTGATGTAAATCACTGTGTATGCTCCCATCCTTGTCACACCATTTCAGTATGGTCATATTTCTTATTCCAGCTCTTGTGTGTCCTTCATTTATTATTTAGTCTCCATGTATATGAGTGTCCAATGTCTGTGTCCATGTATTATGAGTGCCAGTACTTTAGGTTACTTAAGCTTCTTGGCATTCATTATTATACAGATTTCATATCGAGCCCCTTGGGCAGATTTGCCACAGTCCTTTCATTGGGTGAATTCCTCTGTGTCTGCTGGTTTTACCCACATGATCACTATCTCTTTCCCTTGCTGTTCATCATTATCAGCTAGTACATTCCTTTAGCCATAGCTATATCCCATACATCCTTATTTTATACCTTATACAATTTTCTCCCTCATTTTTCTCCTGTGCCTTCGTTAACAAGACTAATTTTCAGCCATGCTGACTTGAGTTCCAGTTTATCTCCTAAATGGAGATCAGATACTTGGGTTTGTTTTTGGTTTATGTTTAGAGCCCTAGGGAAGAATGTGCATGTGCAGTCTGAGGTGATTGTGTATGAAAATGTAACCAGATGGCTTTAACATGCTTGCCCACTCCACCTGGTGTCTGACTCCTACGCTCCAAGTCTATGAACCCCCTTCAGTGGATGGTCTCTCATGGTTTCGTAGTCTTGTTGGATTTACAGGTGCTATTAGGAGTGTGGTAGGGTTCTCTTATACCATCACCTACTTATAGGTGGATATCTGTTGGAGAGTCTTCATCAACTGGGGTTCTTTTTGAAGGAGTTCAACTGCAGGGAAAAGAAGGCAGCCCTTTGGAAACTCTGCTGGAGGATAAATAATGATTCTCTCTGGCTGTCTGTTGCAGCTAGGGCTGCTTGCAGCATGATGTGAACCATACCAGATAAAAATAAGGGTTTTTTTGTTTGCCAGGGTGTATAAATAGCAGGTGTTTAGAACTCCTTCATGTCCAGACTTCTTGTTATTGCATTCAGACTTTGCCTTTAATAGTTTACCAGCTTTGAATGTATTGCAGCACCATGACCAAGAGCATGCAGGAAGTGCATGTTGGTTTGGGTTTATGCATTCACAGGTATCGAGGCTTGTGTTTGTTTAAGTCATGACTCTGGAATTAGTGGCCTCCTCAGGGCTAAGGTACACAGTAAGAGAAACTCTAATAGATCACCTCACAGCGAAATGCTTCTGTCCCAAGTTTTTGACCACCACATTTACTTAGGAAGTTTTCTGCTCTCATCCACTGGGATGAAGACTCCATCTAAAGGAAGGTGGGAGAAATGGTCCTGTTTCCCTGGCTGGCCTTCCAAGAGTTGTCCAGACTGGTTTGCCTTACGGCCTGGAAGGGTTATAAGACAGGGGAGTATGAGGGAGAACCAAATAGTTTTCTGTCTGAGAGCAAAGAAGTGAGCCTGCCAGTCATACCTGGACCAATATACCCCTCCTTCACAAGAATAACTCTTTATTTCCTGTGTTTTGAAATAGATATCAAGACAACAGCTGTGAGAAAGGGCGATGAGTATGTCATAAATGGTGGTAAGATGTGGATTACGTCCGGGAGCCAGGCAGACTGGATGTGCCTCCTGGCAAACACCAGCGAAGGACCTCCCCATCGAAATAAATCTCTCATATGTCTGCCAATGAATCTACCTGGTAATAACACAGAACTCCTTGTCTTATTTGATTTTATTGGTGTGTTTTGTATGCCTAATACAAGAAGGAAAGGTGTTTAACCAAAAATATATTTAGAGAAGTTGTTCAGATACATTTTCATGGCAATGATTAATAATCACATGAAAGTAAAAGGATGAAGAGTTTAGAGATTTTAAACTTGGGTAATACCTCTTAAAACAAGCTTTTAGTGGGCTTTTGCTGAAGAGAATTACAGGCAGATTTAGAGTGTTTCATGGCTGTGCTGTGCAAAGGGATCCTTTCACCAGGGCACTACTACCAATTAAATTATAAAACTAGTCTAAGAGTTAAATGTGGGCTGTAGTGAAAGATTCAAATATCCTGGAAGTAGGGATTTGGTTTTGAATAAGACTAGCAATTCAGGTGAAGACATGGAAGAAATACATCCTGAACTAAGGCTACCAGTTTCAGTGGTACAGTCCACACAGTGTCTGTTCCTGAGTAATCTGCAGACCTTGCAGAATGCACAAGTGCCGTATGCATAAAGAACATCATCCAGAGAGGATGTAGTTAAGATTGTTCTGATTTTTTCCAGTTTTGACACTTATTCAAAAGTTTTAGACCTTTTCAGTTTTCACTCATTTTAATATTTTAAAATATGCATCATATTAATTTATGCACTATAAAATATATAGTATATTTAATATTTAATTTTAAAAATTAATGTTTATTTTATGCAAAGAAATAGTTCAATACTATTTAATATTTATTAAATTTAGAATAGTGTATATTAATGCATTTATATATAAAATATTTATACTCAGGGCTCTTTTATTCATTTAATTCAGAGTATTTTGCACACAAAATATGTGCCATTATTGGCATTTCACATGTAGGAAGACCACCATAGCAGTGAAGTGAAAGTCTGTATGTTCACTTAATGGATTAGACTGAGAACAAAATCCAGGTCTCCAGTGTTGCAAAAGGGGAAGATGTGAGCTTCTTAAGGGAGTGTCTTTTAAGGGAATTTCAGCATGGAGTAAGTTGAGCAAGTGAGTTGCCTTGGGAATTGTGAGCTTCTACTACCTCTGCTCATGCAGGAGAGGCTTTGAATGGGAGCTCATGGAAGACAGACCTGAGCTGTTTCATTAGCTGTGAACTTCATCCTTTTTGAGAAGTGATGAGCAAACATTTTAACTTAGAGCCACAATTTTTCTGAATTTCCAGGTAAATTCACTTATCAGACGTCTGCTGATAAATTAATGAAGTCCTTCTTTTAATTTTCCTAAAAGGGTCCGAATGCAAATGCAGTACTACTTCTCTGAGATCAATCTTCCTAAAACAACAAAGCAGCTGACCCACAGTTGGTGGCAGATAAAATATATAGAAGTTGACTTAGAGGTTTTCAGCTACTTTGCTTACTCCAAAAAGACATGAGTTGTCATAGCTATAGGAGAGGGGAGATGTTAGATCTCACAGCCTACACACATACCTTCTTTACCTGGATTAAAGAGATTTAGAGTAGGAAAATAGCCTGAGACACCTTAAGCTGATCTGCAGAACTATAGAAGTCTTCCTAGGAACAAAATCTGCGCTCCTCAAATTGCATGTGTATTAATTCTTCTGTGCTTATACACATATTTACCTCCAAAGGGGTCATAGAACCAAGACTGGTAACCTTTTGAAATGAAATATTAAGACTGTTGATTGTGCTCAGTGGGTGAGTCATATCAGATGCGAGGATTTTCAGGAAGCTCCATCTGGTTTGATACATCCTAAGGATGTCTGTCTGCTAAAGATTGTTCTCCATGGAGGGCAGCAGACCAAGGCTGTACGGGAAGTGTCTGCAGCACATCACCGAATGATGCACTTTCGAACGTTGGTGGTGTGTATGTGTCAAAGCTCAAAAACAACAGCAATTGAGAGCAAATGTGTTATGTCTGACTCACCTCTGCAGGCATCAGCCTATATGGCTGGGTAAGGAAGGATCTGTGGTGTATTTTTGCTAAAAATCTAAGTTGTTTTGTATTTATATAGTGCAGTGAGAAAGAAAAGAAAGAAAAAGATTTCAAGTCTGAAAGTGAATTATTAATTTCAACAATTGGTGTTTTATTGGATAGACAAAGTAGGATTTGCTTCTTCTAATTTTAGGTATATATACTCTCTAATTTGGGCTGAAACAAATCATGGTCTAGATTTGACAGACGCTGCTGATTACATTTCTCATAAAGGAAATTTGGATAACAGCACCATGGATCCACAATAGATATCCAAATTAGGTGAATACTCCTCATACAATAACAATGTCTTTAAAAGGCAGCTGAATTTTTCATATAATGAAAGAGAATCTAACAAGTTGCAAAATGTCTGTTTGTATATAGACAAATAGCTTGCAGCCCTCATCTGGTAACTATTTGTCCTCTGATTTGTCCCCTGAGTCCTCAGATAGCTCTAGGGGAGGTTGCAAGGAGGAGTTAATAAAGAGAAGAGCAACCAGAAAAAGAGAAAGAGCATGTTTCTTGGATTGCAATTTAAAATGTGTTTGTTTCCTTTTGTAATGGCATTAAATGGTATCAGGAGAGAGCAACTGTGTTTCTTTCAGGATAGAATATAGGAAATAAAAGAGATTGTCAGAAGGCTGGAGGAATGGGAGAAAATGAAAAATCCAAGACACTTGGGAAGAACTTCCCAGGCAGAGAAATATCAATCCATCTCAGTGATGCTGGTGCAAGTAGTTCAAATGGCTCTGTTAGAGTGACTTTAGTAAGTCAGGTGCTTGGCCTTGTTAAATTGAGATTTGTGAGTTATTGTGTGTGATTTATTTAATACAGATGAACACCAGGAATTATCTGGGCCCATAATTTCTACTGCTGCTGGCAATTTTTCATTTGTAGCATCCCTTGGGAAGAGAAGGAAGATAATTAAATGAAGGGAGATTTTAATCCATAGTGGCCGAAGAGATGATTATGTACTATTGTCTTCCATGATGTAAAGTATGTGCTAGCCTCAGAAGGGGTATCACCTGAGACTGATGCAGCTTGGTCTCCTTGTGGGTGAGAACCATGAATTAAGAGCAAGTGAAACTGGTAGGGCATGACAAAGGGGGATGCTGCTGGACACAGGAAAACTGAACACACAACCTGACCTGGAAGAATTACAGGTAGAAATAATTTGCACATTTATCTTCTCTAGCCAAGCCAGTAAGAGCTTTCTTCAATAATTGTTGCTGTCTGTGGATCTGGGAACTAAACAGGACTGATTTAGCAATATAATGAACTGGCAGGGGTTGTGGTTTCTTGAGGAGAGTCCTTTTAAACCACCCACTAACAAGAGCAGTAAGTGCATCTTTGTATGGGTGAGGAGCAGTGATTGCATAAAGTCAGTTGGCTTTAGACCATACATGATCTCTGTGACTCTCAAAGAAACCAAACAGCAATATTCCAATGGGAAACAATGTTCCAGATTTCATCTGGGCTTGTAAATTGCTCAGTGTGTGGTTATTTAGCTCTGTTTTTAACATGGAAACAAACCACAAATGCTTTTTTGGCTGAGTACAAATTGATGGATAATTTTCAATTCAAGAGTCAAGAATTCTTATACAGCTGTCTTGATTTTATTCCTGCATTGATCATATATCAAAGCAAGTCTTCCTAATACATAATCTGTTTACAGATTGGTTGGTGGAGAAAAAAATCTTGGGTGGAACTTGTGGAAATCTGTGTAGACCTTGTTCTCAGAACAGTCTTGGCATTTGTAAATACTGTCAGTATTTCATCTCTGTGAAGAGGTGAAAATTTCCATAACATTATTTAGTGCAGCCAGAGAGAGTAAATTTAAAGGAAATGACTGCCGACTTCTTCTGCCTGCAAAACCAAAGTAATTTTCATATGGCTGAAGGCCTCCTGTGAGTAGAAGCTGAGACATCTGTATTCTTTTAGAAAGAGATGTTCTCTGAAAGCTGTGAAGGATAGCAAGATCCAAACAAGTACAGAGGGACCACAGCAATCTGTGTGGTGACCAACCAGCTTCTACTGAGCCATGCCAGAGAATAGTAGAGGACTGAAAAAGAATGAAGAGGAAAATAACAACAGAATACCTCCTCATCACAAAGCTGGTTGGAATAACATGTACATGAGTAGTAAAAAGCTTTAGTTTTCTGGCAAAGATACATATGCTGAGTTGGAGGACTGTTTTGCTACATACACAGACTTGTCAGATGTAATTAATGTGTTATGCACAAATCCTTATGCCTGGTTGCTGTCTTCCTTTTACTTTTGAAACATTCTTGAATTTCACCTTGAATATTTGAATTAGCTCCAGATCAACTGGGAGATAAAAGCTGAAGACAGGAGAATTGCCACGGGAAAACAGTGGGTGCCTGTTAAACTCTCGTGGCACATGCTTGCATCTGAACAGCAACAAGAAAGAAGTTGTAGCCATGAAAAAACAAACAATGGGGAGGAGTCCTGCCCAGTGTGATGAGGTAGCTGAACCCTTACTTGGCCAGACCTGAATGCACCAGGTTCATCTTCAACAGACCAGTGCATGTGGGGTCAGAGTCAGTGCTGTGCAGAGAGCTCTGTGGGGAAGCAAACCCTCCCCACTAACATACACGCATGAAAACTCAGAGTGATCACTGTACCAGAAGAAATCAGCATAGGCTAGAAAGGGAAGGATAAATTAAGGAGGGAAGGAAGAGGATTTCAAGGAGGAGAAGTCATAGCTGCAGCTTAAAAAGTAGCTCTGGTTTTTTTCCTTACTGAATATTTGTGTCCTGTTTCATAACAGTGCAGGCATTTGGCAAATATTGCCAAACTGAATTTCAGCATTTTATTATAATGCTAGATAAAAATCAAACATAAACCAATAAATATTGCATTGTTTGAAGACCTGTGTGGAGTAAGGTTATTATGACTAGCAAATATTTATTATTTGGGCACATAATGAAAAGTGGGGCTTTTACATTTAAAGTTTCTGATTTGCTGGTTTAATAAAGTGGAAAAACCTTTTAAAATAGGATTTGGGCCATTTTACTCCAGAGTACTGTTAAGTTTTTCCTAAACGTAGGTTTCACTGTTGTCTTGGAACATACATTCACATCTGCAGAGTTTTCTTTCTGAAAACATTGTACTTGTGCACAGTGCTTCTATTTTTTGTGGTCTTTCTCATACACTTTTCTTTTCAGGCATTCATATTGCTAAAAAGATAGACAAACTGGGTATGAGGTCATCGGACACAGCTCAGATCTTTTTTGAAGATGTAAGGGTCCCCTGCAAAAACCTCATCGGTGAGGAAGGAAAGGGTTTTACATACCAGATGCTGCAATTCCAAGAAGAGCGGCTGTGGGGAGCAGCCACTGGTAAGTCATCGTTGGCGCTTCTGCAGCTGGGCAGGAATACAGGGGTCACTCTTCGCATGACTAACAGCACTTTTCTTTCCTTGTGAGTTGTGATGACCTTTTAGGATCTGTTTTTGAAATCCGTCATAGCCTGGATACAGACAACATTCCCTTTCTGTAGAAAAACCTGAAGCAGAAAATGTTTTGTGAGCCATTTCAGAGGCTCTTTTTGCCTTGTTTCTTTTTCTTGGTGCTTCTCTGCTGATAAGAAAATATGACATCATGTTATGTCTATTACAAATATAGTGCAAAGGCTATCAAAATAATGGCATGAAATAGAAAGATGTTGACTTTTCCTGTAGTACAGTGAGTTATGATTCTTATCATGGATTTTAGAAAATTAACTTACTGCCTGGATAAAGAAGTGGCTCTTGCAGGATGTCAGAGCTTTGTTTTGCAGAACGGTTTTACCTCTGTACACTTTGGACGTAAGTGGTACAGCACCACATGCCTTTCCCTGAAGTTATATTTTCACAGAGTTTATGTTACTCAGAACTCAGGCTGTACTCAAATCCATATATTTGGGTTATATGAATTCTGGATATTCCAGGAAACCAGATCCAAGTCTGGATTGTCTATTTTCAGCCTGCAAACTTTCTTCCTACCCCCCAGTGTTTGCTTCTTCAAATTAAATATAATGTGATTCACTGTAAGAAGATTGGTCCTCTTTAGATTCCGGGGTTGTCTAAATAATGTCACTGTATTCATGCTCTTGTGCATTCCCTGTCTGTTGCTGTCTGTGTGTGGCTGGGGAATTGAGCATTCTAAGAAGTGGTGTTCTGATTCAGTGAGCAAATAAAAAAGCACTCACTGTTATGGGTTCATCCCAGACCAAATATTTTGGACTTCAAATGCCCTTAAAAAATCAGTTTTTGAGAAGAAGTTCTTAGTTCAGCCTGAGATAAATCATGTACATGTGAGAGTAGTTTTAGCAAAGGACAGGATGTTACACTTGCCAAGGATGTCACTGCAGACTCAGCCAAGCAAGAGTTGTGATCCTACCACTACTTCTACTTTAATGGAGGTGTATACAGACTGCAAGGATGTGCATTGTGCATTTTTATGCTCAGTTTGAGGTCTAAATTACACAAACCATCAGGAACTCTGCGCTGCAGTGAGACTCCCCAGGCAGCAGAGTAGCCAGCAGCATTAGTCATGCCCCAGGCAAAAGTGACACGCCCTGACAGCATCAATACACAAAGCTTGGCAGGTTAGATCACTCCTGCTGAAACCACGGGCAGCTTGGTACTGTCCAGTCTTGCACAACTGCCTGGCTGTCGTTGTGCTCTGCCAGGAACTGGAACACCAGGTTTCAGTCCTTTTTTTTTGTCCAAAACAACGCAGCAGGAGCAGGTGAACCCTTGCCCCGGATGAGCAGCCTGGGAAGGGCATCTCTCCTCACCTGCTATGGCCAGGCAAGGGCCATGAGGGAGGAAGAGTCTAGGAGCTCACAAAGGAGAGGGAGCTGCCTTCTTCAGTGGCTCCTGTGTAAACCTTGCTGGACCTCTTGGGTTTGCTTTTTTTCAGCTATCTGATAAAAAATGCATAAAAGCACTGGCAGCAGGGACAAGACCCATGGTTTGGGCCAAGCTGCAAACTTCAGAGATCACCAGTTGTGGTAAACAAGACAAAGGGTAACCAGAAGGCAGGCTGGTACTTGATGGGTGCAGTTTGTTGTACCACAGGATCTAGGTGTGTTAACTTCCAGTCCTGTAGATGGTTTCACCCATGTTCACCCAGAGCAGTTCAACCATGACTGCTCTGCTGAAGGCTCAGATGTGCAAAACAGTGTAAGTGCCTTCAGTAGTTTTGTGATTAGGTCTGCATGTTTAATCCTGGGCTTCACTTCTGCCCCTCAGTAGGACATTTCTGTCCCTTCCCAGTTCATGACTGTGACACTGAAAATCATCCGTCTGCTTTTAAATGGTTTAATGACCAGTTCTGGCATCCTCACTTTCACTGCTTCCTTTAACTTGGAAAAAGCAGTGGACTGCCATTCTTGCCTGTTTTTCTTTCTGGGTGTTATTTTGTGGTGTTTGGGGTTTTTTGTTCTGTTTCTCTTTGTTTGGTCAGGGAGATTTATGTATTTTTAGTTTAAAGTATTGCATGCTCTAGACGTATTCTTTTTTGTTAATTATCTTCTTTATGGCCAGTATCTTTCTTCACCAGTTATTTATTTTATGTTTAAAATCTATTTTCAGTCAAACAGGTTTAAAATGCAAATGGAGAACTAACTTCCTGGAATTGCAAAATTTGGTCCCAGGTGTGGTCTCGTCTTCTGAGTGACACATTATCAAAGGCACTGGTCAAAGTCACTGTGTTTCTTGCTTCACGGAAGGAAAAAAGGTGCCACGTGTCTCCCATGTTGTGACACTTGGTAAACACTGTCCCTTCAAGGACCTATTGCACAGATCACAGGAAAAGAATGTTTCTATGGCAAAAAAAGCAAACAGTTGTTTTGTGAATTACTTAAGTCAGAGACAAAGAAGGAGTTCAGTGTGCATGTAAGGGCAGAATGGCACTTTTCTAAAGACTTCTGCAATTTGCTCCTGCAACTTCAGTTTTATGAGCACCATTGAGTCATGGCCAGTAAGCAAGATGACAGATCCTTTTGCATACGCAACACACATTCTTGAGAATCAGATTGCTCTGCTTAGGGCTCATGGTGTGTTTCATTAGAAAGTGATCAGTCACAACCTAATAAAAATATATTAATTTCCTTTTCTTTTGAGAGGAAACATAGCAACAAGAAAAAGTGTCTTTACAGTGAGCAGAAATTTCAAGTGAAATAATGTAGGTTGGATGGAGATACGAGGAAAAGATTATTCTGCATTTGGCAACTTCAAGTGCTTTCACAATTCTCAGCTGTGTGGTGGGCCACGCATTCCTTAGGCTGCTCTAGAGTGACATTTCCTGCATGTGCTGTCAGTTGAAACCCATGGGGCTAAGTTTGTCTGGGGATGTGGGGAACACTGTATATAAAAAGGAAACAAAATATACCAAAAAAAAGGGGTGTTCCCTATTATGAATTTCTCTGAATTCGTATGACTGGCAAAGTGTTGTGTGATGTTATCTTGTTGAACACGGCTGTTGGCTGTCATGGTATTCATGGTGTGCTGCATTTTGGTGCTGTTTGGTACACAGCCAAGGTTTGCCATGTTAGTGCTGTGCTCAGAGCTCTCAGTGCCTCTCATCAGCATCACAGAATGTTTTGGAAAGGGACCTTTAAAGTTCATCACATCCAACCCCTCCACCACAGGCAGGGACACCTGTCACTAAACTTGGATTGCTCAAAGCCCTGTCCATGCTGGCCTTGAACATGTCCAGGAAATGGACATGTCATGGGGCACCCACAAGTTCTCTGGGCAACATGTTCCAGTGTCTCACGACTCTCATAAGAATTTCTTAAAATCATAGAATGGTTTGGGAGGGACCCAAAAGATCATGTAGTTCCAATTCCAAAATAGTTTTCCTTATGTTCAATCTAAATCAACATTCTTTCAATTTAAAACCAATCCCCCTTGTCCAGGTAGTGCAGGGGCTGGTAAAAACTCTGTCTCCGTCTTTCTTATAAGCTCCCTTTATATATCAAAAGCTGCAATAAGGCCTCCCCAGTTCCTGCACTGCTCCAGGCTGAACAACCCCAACACTCTTAGCCTGTCCTCACGGGAGATGTGCTCCAGTCCTTTAATCTCATTTAGGACTCTCCTCTGGACCTGCTCCAACAGATCAATGTCTGTTTTGTATTGTGGGCACCAGAGTTGGATGCAGTACTCCAGGTGGGGTCTTGGGAGAACAGAGTAGAGGGAGAGAATCATGGTCCTTGATCTGACGACCTCTTTTGAAGCAGCCCAGGACAGTCCTTAGATTTCCTCTGTTTGGTTCTGTGTGCAAATGACAGCTCCTGAAATAATAAGAAGGGCAGTAATGGCAGCTAAGGAAACAGGAGGATGGATCAGCAGGGGCAATGAATTGGAGAGGTGGACACTATAAGAGCAGTTTTCCCAGAACCTCAGTCTGAGGGAAAGGGACAAGGGGTGCCTGGATACGCCTTGGTCTTTTGTTTCTCAAGCTGGAGACCATAGACATACAAGTAAAAAAGCTGTTGGTATTATACATGCTACAGTGTTGTGTGACATTGTCATTTGGAAGGACAGTATTTCCATTCAAGAAATGTTCCTGAAAACAGAAATTTATTTTCCTGTCCAGAAAGGCAGCATTTGGGTGACAACACAATGTGTTAACACAGAAGAAATGAGGACATTACTGTATATGCTCTTCTGAAAACTAAGCATTGTGGTTAGTTGTTTGAGGAAGGAGGGGAAGATACTTAGGTAATGAGAAAATCTGATCACACTGTGGAATGGGGAGACATCATGTGAAAAATGGTGCTCTGTGGAAGTGATGGTGAATAATCATGGCAGGGGGAACTGGTGGGATGCAGAGTCTACACAGGAGAGCAGTACAGAAATGAACTTTAAATAGCAGTGCTCTTGAAAAGAAAGCAAAAAAGGTATGTGGAACCACACCAGGCTTCTGCAAGGGACTGTCATGTAAGTAACTGGCAGGTAGGAAAAGGGATATCACAGTAGTCCAAGGCTTGGGTTTATTTTGCGTTTCACATTCAGAGTTTTGTGGTTTAGACTCTAAATGCAAATAGATGTGGATATGCATATTTTGAAAAGAGAAAATGTGACCCTTCTCATACAGATAGATTTGTGAAATCATGCCATGCTGCTTGTCATAGTAACATGGGTCCACATTTGCCAAACAAAATTCTCCACACATTCTGTACCTGCTGTTATCCTAGCTACACTGCAAGAGACCGATAGCTTAGTCATTCACTTCAAGGCTGGTTTGCCTTGGAAAAGAAACTTCTCCCTTTTATTTTTTTTTTTTTTTTGTGTTTAAAATGGGATGTCTCAGTTTGCACAAAAATAAGCAGTAAACTAGTTCTGCTTTAAGGCATCATCTGCTGCCTCTCTCACCTGTTTTACAGCAGTACCCTATTTTCATTCTGTTTCCATTAGGAGAATTATTTAATGTTTCCTTTAAAGTTGATGTGAATTTTTTCATCTCTGTGCAGGGATCTGATCACAGAATGCAGATGTAATCAGCAGTCTATTTGTGTTCCTTGATCTCAGAATAGGTTTCTGCCTTCTCTCTGAAGGCTTCCTTCAATTTACATTTCTACAGCGTTCCTCACCAAGCAAGTTACACTGTCTGCCATCAGATTTTTTTTCCAGGATTTTAACAAACCTTCAGGATACAGGTAGCATCAAAAGTAGGAGCTGCCACAAGCTTTTGCTAGGGCCCCAAATGAGATACTAAGCATAAAGTTTACCTCATCATGTTGGTTTTCTATGACTCTCCCTCTTTACAACCCACTTCCCTTCCCTCTCCTCCAGGTTTTGCAGTTTGGGGCTCAAGTGAGATAAATATCTTCAAAGTACAAGGAGGTACCAGATTCTTCTCAGAATTGAAGTTTCACCCCAAACTGAGTGTACAGAACAATTTGCTTTAAAAACCCTAGTGTGTTGGTTGTACAATGTGAAAAAAAACCTTATTCAATGAGAAGCTAAACAGATCTGGCCAAAATGATGTCTCATTCTGTGCTTTGTTTCTTCCAGCCCTGATACCAATGGAGACTATTATACAAGAGACTATTGAGTACACCCGGCAGCGGAAGGTGTTTGGGCAGCCTGTCCTGCACAACCAAACCGTGCACTTCCGCCTGGCCGAGCTGGCCACCGAGGTGGAGCTCCTGCGCTCGCTGCTGCACCGCGCCGTGGGTGAGCTCCCACATCTGCCCCCCAGATGTGCTGCTCTTCGTGCAAGGAACCTTGTCAGGCTAAAGGAACACAGGGAGGTGATTTCCAGAGTGATTGCTTTTTTATCTCTTCTTTTTTTTATTAGCTCTCTATGTAGAAGGCAACGATGTGACAAAATTTGCTTCCATGGCTAAGCTAAAGGCAGGTCGTCTGGCCCGTGAAGTGACTGATAGCTGTCTCCAGTTTTGGGGAGGCATGGGATTCACCAGTGAAGTTCTCGTGAGCAGGTTTTACAGGTAAGGGAATGATGCAAATACAAAGTGGTTTTAACTAAAATTTATGCTCTTAAATGTCCTGTTAAACAATCACCTACTTGAAAAGAGCAGCAGCTCCTCACCAGTGTGAATGGTCTTGTTCTGCTTCATAGCATGTCACTGAAGTGGATTGTGGATGCAAGGGCACCCAGTGCAATTAACTTTGGGTAGACATGTCGTAACTTGCTATTTTTTTGCTAAGTCTTGTCTTTGCATTACAGTTGTGAAGTTTGAGCTGCCCACAGGTTAGCTTAGATGTCAAATGAAAGAGGAAAACTCAGTATTTTCCCTGATAGTCCTCTGGTATCTGCCACAGAGAAGGAAAAAGGGATGGGAAATTGAGAGCTACCAACCAGTGACTTTTTTTTCTCTTTGCTTTTTGTTTCCTTGTAATCTTGATTACAAGAACAGAACTAAAACCAGAAGCTTTCTTCTAAAGTGAATGAAAATCAGCTTTATCTTTTTTCCCCGATATGTGTGAAACTGGAGTTCCCCACCTGGCTTCTGCAGCGGTCTGTTCTGATAGCAGTCTTCACCTGCTTAGTCACACTAGATACCATATGAGACATACGAGAGATGTAATTGCTTCCAGAAGGTCATTCGATCGTTAAAATGGTACAGAGGCCTTCTTGCAAATTAACTGAAGTCCCTTCAGAGTTTAGTCTCTATCTACTTAGAGCAAAGTTCTTCTTGAGGAAACAGTTTTCTTGGTATATGGCCTCAATGTCTTACATTTTGTAGAAGGACCAAAATTGACCTTGGATTCTCTTGCAGTAACAGCTTTCTGTTCAGCCCTTGCATAGACAATACCTAATCCAGAGTTAGCTGTATCAGTAGTTCAGTTAGTTGAAAGTTTTGGTAAATGTGTCTGTGTAAAGTGAGAACAAAACACTTGAGAAAATCTGTAAAAAGCTTGTTTCTTTTTAGGTAGGTTGAGCTATTTTTTTCTATTTTTAATAGCATTTTATGAACAAGAATGCTATTACAGTAAGTCAAGAGATCCTCAATATTTCTGACAAGTGGACTTGTGAAATTTTCTTACAAAGGACTGATTTATGATGGTGATTTTAAGCCAGCTGTCAATATGATGGTTTTCCTTAGTTATTTTTTTTTAAACTTATTTTAAAAACTAATGGTCGCTGTGATGGAGATGTTAAGAGCTACTGCAAGTGGTCACTCTGAATAAAATGAATCTATGTCTTCCAGCACTTACTGTAAATGTTGTAGTCTGTACAGATTAATGTGTACGTGCTTTTACATAGATTTAAGATTTCTTAGCCCAGTATAGTAGTGCTAACTGTGAGCAGGGCTTTTCTGTGTGGATTCCAGAGAGGTTTCTGAGTATACTGGCACAGTGACATTTTTCCGTAGAAGAAGTCCAGAGTGTTTCCTGTTGGTGTACACAGTCAGCTGGCTAAAGAAATTTATCTTTCTGCCTCTAAAACAAACACTGTTATAAATGAGGCTAAAGACAGTGTGATATTTATACTCTGAAATCTTCTGTGAATCAGTAAAATTCCATCATTGAGTAACCAAAGGTCCAGGAAGAGACAAGGAGAGTTTTACCTGAATAAACAATTACACGTTCAATTCAGATTCTTGTTAATTTGTAACAATAAGCAAAGCAGAAACTTCCCTAAAGCCGTTCTTTATAGTACATCAGTCTGAGTAACCATTCACGTCACTGTGATGTTTGTCCAGTAGCAGCAGTATAATTGCACAGCAGGACATCTAGTCCTAATGTACAAACATTTTTGTAGCATAATCTTTATGAAGTTCCCAAAGAAATGTTGGTTAGTCTTCAACACATCAGGCTATTACTCACTCCTCAAAGAACACGCATCACAACACATGATTCGTGCATGAACTCTCTGAATTTTACTTATTAGTGTCAGTTAGAGATCATAAACAGAAATGGCACAAAACTGTTTGCCAACTTACTTTATTCATATCTGTCATTTAAACATTAACATTTTAAACTTTGTAGAACAACTGGCATTTCTTAAGCACCTATTCTCTAGAAAGCATGAAGAGAGTTGCTTCACCATGTAGGTCTCTATACTGGGTTGATTTTATACATGTAAATGTCTCACTTGTACAGATTCTAATAAGGAGAATAGGTTAAAAAAAAAAAAAAAGCTAAGAGCCCAAATATCAAAAGGTTTCATAGAAAAATACAAACCAATATAAAACCCATAAAGAATGGACTTTCCAAACTGTACCCTAATAGCAGGATTCTGGAGAAGGAGAGCACCAGCCTGGAGTCATGCTTGTTTATTTTTCTCTCCCCTGTCTGAAAGGCCTTAAAGACATCATGACTTACAAAAATCAATTATTGAACAAACCTGTCATGTATATGAAAAACCCAGGTTATGAGAGATCAGAGGAAAGAAACCTTTTAGTATCAAGATTATTGCAATTTTTCAGATTTCATGAGTTTTAAAACATTTCAGGTAGTGATCTATATATTTTAATAATAATTATGTGCACTTCAATTGTTGTAGGAAGAACTTATGTGGTGTTCTTAAAAGAGTTGGGTTTGTTGTTGTTTTTTTTAATTAAGTTTGTCACTAACTGCTAAACACCATGTCCAGTTCTTACAAGTTTTACTCCTGTGGGCTGTGATGGGGGAGAATGCTATCATTTCTTTACTTGCTACATTGTGAAAGACTCAAGAAAGCAGTAGTGAAAAGTATTGACTACTCATGAAATAGAAGTGTAAGTAGAATTGCAAATGCATAGCTGCAGAAGAAACGCGCTTTCATTTTTCTCCTCAACTGTAGCATACTTATTACAATATGAAGGTCTATTTGTAATTGAGAATAGTTGAAAAAACAAACTCCTGTATAATTCGAAGTGGATTTTTTTCATAAGTAATGTATTTCTATCTAGCTTTTTTCCCCTTCACATATTTCAAAAGTTCATTCAGTTTCATTTTTTGTCATTGTTTATAGTCTTTCATTCTTTACAAAACATGTCTAAACTTGAGTGAGTCCAGACAACTGGGAGGATTTAATCAGTTTTTTTCATTATAGCAATTTATAGTTGTACCAAACAAAATGAAACCTATCCAGTTCTGCTGACAAAAACAATTTGCTTTGAAGTCTGTAGCTAACTGCTGAGACAAGACTTAATACCAATTCCTGTCATCTGTGAAACGAAATCTGCAGTTTCCACCTCTTTCTGCAGAGGCTTTGAGACAGATGCCTGTCTACTACTTTGCTTGACTTTTATGAGTACCTTGGGAATAAATTTAGGAGATGAAGCACATGACATCTACCTTTAAGACAGCAAATCAAAACAGATAACTGTACAGTGATGACTTTAAAGCAGAGCTATGCTCTACTCTCTGCTTTGTGCTCAGAGCAGGCTAAGGTGATGCCCATTCCCTCATCTTGGCCTTCAGAATGTCCCTGAGGGGGAAGGGCCAGGGTCATGGGAGCTGGCAGGCATGTCTGTGGGCTGTGCCAGCCTGGTCAGAGGCGTGCTGCACTGCATGGCACCAGCTCAAACTCTTCTCTCTAGAACAAGCCTCCTTCAGATTCTGCTTAATTTGGACAGCCTATAGGTAATCTAGCTGAGTCTGAAAATGGAAGAAGTCATAAAATATTAGGCTTGAGAGTTCATCCGTACATTTTTTTTGAGAAAATTCTTGCTAGTAATAAAACCATAAAATAATTAAAACCTAAAATCATTGGTTATGAGGAAAAGGTTAAAGGTTTTGCAGTCAAGTGCAGTTTGTGCTGAAAAGAAGCAGTGTATAAATGGCCTGGGAAGCAGTGCTACTCTGAGCCATTCAAACCTTGGTAAGGATTGGTAATGGTAAAGTAATGTAATGGCCTAACAGGGAAGGGAGAGCAGCATCTCTGAGGGACCTCTGCCATAAAGCCAGGCTATTAGAGGAAACCTAGGCTTAAGTCACCAAAACTCCCTTTCTTCCCCATGTCTGGCTGGCACTGATCACTGCCAGAAAAGGGAGAGGAAATGTCTTAGGATTTTTTGGCAGGAGTTGGAAGTTTTGTGCAGACACCTGCATCATAGATAGGGCAGCAGGCTCCTCTCAGACTGTTTGGGAACAGAAGGGGCTTTAATCCAGTTCCATACAGTTTTCCAGAGGAAAATGAAATGTAGAGCAGCTCCCAGAGCAGGCCCAACTTCTCAGCTGTAAGTAATAAATGCTAGTGGAAGGCACAACTGCAAACACGATCAGATTTTACCAGCTTGAAGCTACAGACAGATGTAGTGTGCCATGAGGTGCATATAGCACGTTACAAGATCTAAAACTTTGCTTGTACACACAAGCAAGAGCTCAGACTGGGATATGGACCAGCCCCAATTTTCAGGAAAACTGGGACCAAAAGTTTTAGGGGCAGGGTAATAGACATGGCTTAGCTTGTGCAAAACAAGGTCCAAATGTCACTCAGGGTGCAGAGGGGTCAACACCAGCTAACAGAGGAATGTTAAACTGCAGACTATTTTGAATGACACTATTCAGAAATACATTTTCAGGCTCTAAATTAGAGGGTTCCTAATCATTAGAACAACTTTGTTATCTCAATACCTTCAAATTAGCATAGTCCAAGATTAAAGGGAGCTTGTTTTCCTTCTTCAAGCAGTGCTTGACACATTTCTGAAGGCTGTTTAACATGGCTTCTGTGAAGATGGGAAACAATTTGACAACGTGGAGGGCTTTTTTTTCCTGTTGCTACCTAACTAGAAGTTATTGATACCCTGGATTGAGTTTGGTGGGTGGGAATGGCTCTTCACTCTCCCTCCTAAGTGCAGTTTTTTAACTTGATATTGAAGAATTTTTTGCTTTTGTTAATTGAAAGGTAGATTAATTTTTACCATTTATATCTCTTGATTTGGTTGAGTGAAGTCTTATAATCTACAGTGAGTATTTCAGAGACATGGGATTTCCTGAATGTAAGGAAACTTCACAGGGAATATTTTAGAGGGATAGAGCACAATAGCTGGATTTCTCTCCTTCCTCAGGTTAACTCGCACTCTCTAAAGAAAACAGCAGTGATATACAACAAGTACCTAGAGGTTTGTTCCCTCAAAATGACATCTTTACAAACTGCCTGCTGCAGGCTGCAGGCTCCCCCATGGTCAGGGGGAAGTGACCAAAGGTTGGTGCTCACCTCAGCAGGGCTGCAGGTAGTTCAGGATGTGCTGCTCTGTCATGTGGCAACAAAAAGGTGATGCAGAAATCAAAAGCTTTTACAGCTGTAGCCTAACAATGTCCCTTACAAATGCAATTAAATTCCAATATTTATATATATTGAAATGTTTTTGTGCTGTATAAATAATGCATTCTTGATAGAATATTAACTATCAAACCATAAGCATACATTAAATAACTGATATACAAACTGACTTTACTATGTCCTGTTCCCCAGCTTCCTTACAGAGTTTCTGGCAGCATAGTTAATCCCATGATTTTGTTTTCTTATGATGAAAGCAAGGTTCTTTCCCAGAAGAGGGCTGCTAGATTAAAATCATTTGAGTCTTTTGTCATCTTAATCCGCTTAAATTAGGGAGAAACCTTCTGTCCTGTCTCCCCAGAGGAGAGATCAGCATTAGTCACCTGGCTGTAGATTCTGTAAGAAATATTCCTTATCTCACCCATAGAGACCAAAATGTAATTACCAGCAAATTCATAAAGATACACACAAGCACAAAACATAAAAAGGTGGTTTTTGAGCTGTCTTTATATGTGACAGCCTGACTTGTCTGTCACACACACCACCAAAGCCAGATCTTACCACTGCCTATTTGTAGCTTCATATAAACAAGCCCCATGTGTCCAGGATTCCTGCTGCAGAGAGAGGATTTCTATTGACATCACAGAGAGTTCTGAGGATTAGTTACTTGCTGTTGCTACAGTGAAGATGCCAAATGCTGAGCACTGGCAGGGGCTTTCTGCAGCTTGACAAAGCAAAGACAAAGCTTGACAGCACTAACAACTAGCAACCTACCACTGTTCCAGGTCTGCTGCCTTCAGCAAAGCCTATAGGAAGGTGGGGATTCTTCGGGTTACTAAGTAGAGGTAGTTTAGAATTGTTCTGGTAGTTCTATTGGTGGTGGTTTTTTTCTTCTTTTCAAAGGAGGTAAAACATTTTTGAGTAAAATTGCTCCAGGCAGCAGTAGTTAGCACTCTGGCCAGCACAGGGAACTTAGGCAATACTGTTAGGGATGACTTAGGTAATGGCAGGTTTTAAATGAGCGTGATTAGAAATATCAAATCAAGAGTAAATACTCTTGAAGCAGCCATTAATTTTTTAAAGCACAGCAACTCTATAGATTGTATTAAACTATACTAGAATACTATACAACACTACTTGTAATATTATACAATATAACATTAAGGTACTATATAATAAGGCTTTTACCAGATCTTACATAGCCATTAGGAAAACCTGGATTGGTTAAAAACCATGAATGGAAATTGGACCCTTTCTGTGCAATTCTCCAATACCTCATGTGCTGGTCGACTCTTTTACCACAGTTAAGCAAATTTAAGTGCTGCAATGCTTTTTGCTGCTGGCCCTGGAGAAGCTCCCTCCCTTCCTACAGTTCAACTGCAGGCTTAGGCACCTACAGGTTTGGGACAGGACCAGCAGGGTGTTGTGAGAAGCATCCCAGACCTGCCCAGGAGCCAATGGATGAGGTGTTCTGCAGGCATGTGGCGTTCATATGCAATGTGTAAGTAATTCTGGGCAAGCTGTCCAGCACAGCACCATCAGAACAGCATGCAAACCTTAAAATCTACCCTTTGTATTTCTGCAGGGACTTCAGATTGATGTCAATAGGAGGTGGCACCGATGAAACCATGCTTTCCATCATATGCAAATACATGGATATACTTCCAAGAAAGTGACACATCTCCACTCTTCCTTGAAAATTAAGGAAGCAAGAGCCTGGCTTATGCTGCTCACTGAAGGTGACAAGCAGCCAGTACACTTTGAGTCAAAAACAGTAATTTTGCCATCAAACTGCACATCAAGGTCTTTCACCATTATCACTCTGTGTTTTCCAGCATCAAATTTTTGTTGATATGAAGCACTCTGAAAGCTTGCAGCCTCCTGCATTCTGTTTTTTCAGTGGGTTACTTAAGTTTTCCAATGATGCATGCTAAGCACACAGAAAAAAATGTGGGTTTTAATCAAGCTTTAGCTACACTTTAGAGCATCTAAGATGACAATAACGAAACAGAACTTCCATATGAATGGAAGCTATGTAGTTTAATCTCATTTCAGTATAGCTTTGCTTTCAAGATAAACAATTATGTCACAAACGATTCTCTGCCATAATCAAACACCAGAACAGTGCCTTTCCTCGCAATTACAGGCACCTTCCCTATCTTTCACTTTCAGCAAGCAATCATCAAAATGAGCTCTGCTGTCTTTGCCAAATCTGTATCAATTTGTATTCCACTCTGTCATGGACTTTTGGTGATGGGAGTAGTGTTAAATTTTCATTTGCAGAATTCTACAAACAACTGTTTAAGTGTATCTGAGCTTGTGGAGGCCTGAACTTCAGCAGCAATGTACCATGTTTTGTGTATAATTATTAAGAAAAATATTAAAAATAAACACTTTAATATGAAAACTGTCCATAATTACTTAGAGTCTTCCTAAAACAGCCATTTAAGCTGGAAGAGGCAGCCTGTATTATTGATTAAAAAAAAATGCCCCTTAAATACAGCACCATTTCCAAAAAAATACACTGGTCTTCCACAGTAGAAAAAGAAATGTATATACACAACACTAGCTAGGATAATACTACAGGACACTTTATTTGTAAGTTCATAATTGGTTATTAATGGTAATATATAATACAGTATTTCTAGAAAAGTTTTTCAAAAATTGTAGATACAACTTCAATATCTAGGAAACTTAATTTTTTTTGAATGTTAAACTCAGCAACATAATAGCCTCAATGATTAGAGACTACTTGGTGAGCTAAAGCTAAGTTTTCAAAATAAAGTACTTAAACATGACTGCACCTCCAACAAACACATCATAATATACTTTAATATAAAATTAAAAATATCTGCCATTGTATTTCAGACATCATGCATTGTAGATTTAGGGACTGTCACTAATTAAAAAGTAAACATACTAATGGTAAAAGTTCGGATGATTCAATGGAATCCTTTCAGTTTTAAATACTTTAAATATAAAGAAAACATTTGTACTGTGTCCATATTGACTGGTCCCAATGATGAAAGGCATTTACCTAAAAGAAGAGACGTGTAAAAGTGATGTCACATTTAAATTAAAAAATAAAATTCCAGTTTTAAGTAACTTCTTGCCAAAACAAAACGCTACTTAAACTACTAAATAGTTTAAGCTACTTAAACATAATCAGATCTAGCCATAGAAGTAATTTTTGGGGGTACCCTATTACATTTGCTAGCTTCAGGCCAGCCTTTTAAAAATCCGCAGGTAAGATCTATTTAGAAAGATCCACGTATTCTTTGTGCTTTTGCAACCAAAATGACTGTATGCCTGGAACTGGAGCTCTAATTTAGAGCATGGCCCAGAATGGAAAGCAGAATGAAAAAGAAAGCCTTGAAATTCTGCAATTTCTTCATTTTCAAACAACCATTGTTCTTTGAATTTTTTCAATCAATTCTAAAAACTATTTTCCCCTAAAAAATCATCCCACTACACTAGCAGTTTCTGCATATTTACAAATAATCC
This sequence comes from Trochalopteron elliotii, assembly GCA_024734555.1. NCBI lineage: Eukaryota > Metazoa > Chordata > Aves > Passeriformes > Leiothrichidae > Trochalopteron > Trochalopteron elliotii. Next base: position 490,657 of record JANPWX010000195.1, read on the forward strand.
CCCCAAAACAGGGGATGATGGAAAAACTCTGATACATTAAGAAAACTATATATAACTTCGCATTAATTGTTAATGCAATTTATAACAATTTCACTGTGTTTTATCCACAAAATGTGCCACTTTAAATCAATGTCTTCATTAACTAAGACGACAGTTGAAATTAATCAATGTAAACCAGAGGTAACATGCATCACCTCAGTTTAATAATCCAGTATATTACAAAAAAAACAAATAATGAAAACAGCATCATGTAGCATAATAGCTTTGTCTGGCTTCCTCTGGAGAGTGTTCTCAGTCTGCCCATAGTTGCACCTAGAAGTCCACCCGTAGAGTCAAAATCATTCTCCTACATTTAAAAATAAAACAAGCAAAGAAAAGAACAAAAAACGTTACTCTGAGAAAAGAAATACCCTTAGAGCTCACTAAATATAGTTTTCCTTGTTCTTTCAAAGTTTCCAAAACTAAAATTATTTTAGAGGCAAAAATTAACCAGGAAAAATTTTCACCCATTTACCCAGTGCTATTTTTACCCCAAGCCAAAGCAAAGTGTAAGCAAAAAAGGCATTTCTGACTCCCTTATTTTTTGCTTCCTTCTTCTATTCTTGAATACAATTAAATATAGAAGTGCCTTTTTAATGATAGTAGACATTTGCTAATTGAAAACCTATACTCATCTGAAGCATAAAGATCTTGTTTGTGCCTTAAGAATAATGTACTTGCATGTCTTATCTTGTTGAACAGAAACGCTGATACTGCTGACAAATCAGTCACACGTTACAGTCAACAATAAGCTGTCAACACTTTAATACCCATGTTCATACTAAAAGATAGGATGCTTTACATTATTAATTTCTAATCCTGACCCATTTTTAAAGAAAGCTAGTCATTCAATACTTACCATTTCTGATAACATTTTATTCTGGTTTTTAACTTCTGTTCCAATTTCAATGGAAAGCTATAAAAAAAACAAAACCAAAAGTATGAAAGATGAGTAATCAGTTAATACATAGATTAGAGAACCCAGTCAAAAACACATGACATGATTAGCATTTCCCTAGTGAAAGCAGTACCTGATATTTTCATAAAACAACATGGACAGTATTCTATCAATAACACTTAAGGAAATAAAAGATTTCTCAGCTGACTAGATGAGTCTAAAGAGTCACAGAAAGTACTCAATCCTCCTCTTCCCCTTCTCCAGATAATGTCTGATTTGAACTACTGCATGGACTTCTAAAAACTTAAGTTCTAGTCAAGTCTGAAATAGCAATTATCCATTTTCCTGGAACAACTGTTAAAACTGCTGGCACAAATCAGAGAGAACCACGAGCTTTGGTTTGACTCAAAGTGTTGCTGGAGTTGGCACTTGTAACCTGCAAACAACATCTCTTTTGACAAGCTGCTGCTGTGCTCTAAACGGGGCTTTCTTCAGTGAACTTGTGTAGCCCTTCTCTGCTTTGTGTCACAGAACAGAAGGGCACTGCAGGACAGTGGAAAGCTGCACAGGCCAGGGAGAGCCAGTGCTGAGACAGTGACCAGGGCCAGCAACAGCCTGGGCAGAAACCTGAGACAGGTCCCAGGTCAAACCAGAAAATGAAGTCAGGTTAGAGTTGGAATCAGGGAGGTGTGAGACCAGGCACAGCTGGAGCTGCCACATCATAAGGGTGGGAGCCAGACAGAAGAGCCTTGGCTTAAAGCAGTTCTGGAATTAAACAGGGAGAACTGGCACTGAGCCTGACTCTTAGCAGCTACTCCTCTGTTATCAGCACACTGGCCTTGAACAACCTGCCCAACTCCTGGGACGAAGGGAAATGCACTCCAGGCCCCCATGCTTTGGATTAGCCAAAACTCATTTATTTTCACATGTCAAAACTTGAATCTCATTATCTCGTACTGATGCATTTCAGTCAAGAGTGGAACTGATTTTACATGGGGCTTCTTGGAAGATTATGTGAAGGATATTCCATGTCCTGAGATTATCCCACTGCATGAAAAGATGGAACTCCCGGAAGAGCTCCTTGGGGCAGTATGAACTGCTCTGTTGAGATACACGGATTTTCAAATGTAACATAGCACAGCAGGAGACAAGAAATGAAATTTGATAACAACAGTCAAAGCTTTTGTTTTTTAACCCCTTAATTTACTCCAAATTCTTATTCTATACCTGTTTAATTTCTCTTTGAGACTAAACCAATTTTAAGCAACAGTATTAGCAATAAGACTTACGCAATAAGTGTGTTCAGGCCTAAAAAATTCACTGGAATGTGCTTTATAGAACTTTAAGCTTTTAAGAAAGAAATCCACACAACTTTGATCTCAGAGCTGTCTTTCAGTTAGACTTGTTTGAAAGAAGTCCTCAATCTCTGAAAGGAATCAGAATCATGTGAACACCAAACTTTTCCTTCAGAGGATATTAGCATGCTATTTCTAAGAGCTGTTTTCACATTATTATTCACATTATTTTTTGACTGCAATTCCCATTCCCAATTCCCCTGCACACTAAGGGTTAAGAAGTACAGAAAACTGGGAGTGAAGTTGAGCCTTTGAGGAAAAAGGGAAAGGTAGTGACACAGCATTTTCATTCTTTTATTTCTCATTACCCACTGATTTGACTGTCAATAAATTCATTTCCCCAAGTCGAGTCTGTTTTGCTCATGATGGTATTTGGTGGGTGATCTCTCTCTGCCCTTATCTTGATGAGCCTTTTATTGTACTTTTTCCTCCTCTGTCCATCCACCTGAGGAGTGATAGAACAGCTTTGGTGGTCACTTGACATCCAACCAGGTTAACACATCACAGTTTTAAATTTCTGTCTTAAACTAAGTCTGCTGCTTCCCTGATCCACGTAATTGCATTCAGTGACTGTCGTTCAATACGCACCGATTTAATGGCACTGACTTTTGTCCACAGACTTTCTGTCAGCCTGTCATTCTCTTCCTCATAGACACTGTAGCCACTGTTGGTGTAGCCGTAGCTCCCTGCAGATGCTCCATCCCCTGTGAACACAGCAGGCAGGAGTCAGAGACAGACAGCACCACTGCAGCAAGTGTTCTACATGTTCCTGGAACAGGGACTCAGCCTTTTTCTAAATGCATAAGTTATCCTTCAATGTGCAAATAAAAGAAAAGAAACTGAGGAATGGCTGTAATTTTTTTTTTCCTTGATAGTGTTTTCAGATGAGTTCTATGGAAATCAATCCAAGCACTTCATGGAGGTGTGAACCTAACATTGAGGCCATTACATGTGGTAAATCAAACTGAAAATAGGAAAGTTGAGACCATTCTCTGACAAAGAAAAATATGACTTGATCACATATTTAAAGGACAAACTGTACTATGGTTACACGAGTTTCTTTATAAACAAGACCTCAGAGCAGAAGCCAGGCCTCTGAGCACGGCACTGCTGTTTCAGTCACCGTTCTGCAGTTCTATTCTCACTCCTGCCTTTGTTTTTGGGTGATGGAGCTTCAGGACTGTCATCCAGACAACTGAGTCAGCCCAGTATGAGGGGCAGAAGGGAATGAAAGCTGCTCAGCCCCACACATTCACTTCCTCCAACCTCCAATGAAGACCTCCTACAGACACCAGTTGGACAGCAGCATGGGCACAGGAGAATTGAAGTCATGTCCACTCAAGACAAAAATCAGTCTTAGGCCTCCAATCTAAGAACTGAAAACAATGAAGAGACATAAAGACGTAGGCAACCAGAAAAGAACCACTATAAGCTTTATAGCTTAAAGATCCCACTAGATTAATTCAACTAATAATCAAGTTATAACATTAATAGATATTTTTTAAATATAAGTAAATATTTTCTTGCCTAGTCAGAATGGCACACTAAAATTGAATGCCTTTTAAATACACTTTAAAGACTTTTGTGTTTGAGTGGATTTTTTGTTTTTGAGGAAAAAAGAGAAGAGACACCAACCACATTCACATTGAGAGCTCTGCCTCAGAAAGCTTCACTGTATGCTTGGCACACATAATATCAATATTTTGAAATAGAGCATTACAATGCTATTTTGATATTTTATATTTACCCATTAAGCCATCCTTTAGATCTAAGTCATGAAGATTTTTTCATTTGTACTTGTAAACTGTTAGTCTGTAAGTTAAGCTAGACAGATCTTCAACAAGACTGAATCACAGAATCTTCTGAGCTAGAAGGGACCCACAAGGATCATCCAAATCCAACTGTTGGCACTGCACAGGACCATCATCACAAGTCACACCATGTGCCCGACAGTGTTGTCCAAATGCCTCTGGAACTCTGTCAGGCTGGTGTTGTGACACTTCCCTGGGGAGCCTGATCCAGTGCCCAACCACCCTCTGGGTGAAGAACCTTTTTCTAATATCAAACCTAAACTTCCCCTGACACTTTAGGTCACTCCCTTGGGTCCTTTCACTGGTCACCAAAGAGACCAGTGCCTGCCCCTCCTCTTCCCCTCACAAGAAGTTGTAGACTGCAACGAAATGTATGTTTTTATTTCATCACAATGAGTCACGAAGCCCTTTTACCCTGACATAAATTAAAAGTACCAATGTCTAACACAGAAATGTAACTAAAACATTATGATTTACAGAGTCTGGGTTGTTCTCACTTTGTTGTCTGATTTTACAAGTGCATCTAACTACAGAGCTTCCAACCAAGTGACAGATGACTTTGATTGTAAGTTAATATACCATACAGCTTCATGCCAAAACAGTGAAACTCTTCAATGGTTCTCTTAAATGGACTGTGACAATGCAGACATGAATAAATGCCCCAAAGCTCTCCAACAGGCACAGGTGCTTCTTATGTCACAGGAAGCACAAGGAAGAAGCCTGGCTACAACTATTCATGGGAAGCACAGAAACTTCAGCATGGCAGTTCTGTGGGCTGTCCTGCTGCTCTGCTCACTGACATGTAACAGGGATATGACCAAAGATAACTGCAGGCTAAGAGAGGGGTACCAGGTAGCTGGTGACAACTGCAGAGGTGCTGGTACCCAGCTTCTATTTCCAGCCTGTTAAACAAAAAGTAGTTCTAAAGAGACAGCTGAAATGTCAAGGTAACGCAGAAAATTTTACTGCAGCTGATAACAGACATTTAGATGTTCTGCTTCACCTTCCAGAAGATTTTTTAAAAGGATTTTTTTAAGGATGATCCTTAAGGCATTGTTTGCCAGACACAGCCTAAAAGCAGGCATGCTCTTTCTTCAGAACTCCTTGCATATATGTCCATCCCCTCTTCAGAAACAGCACACAGCTGGGTGGCCTTCACTCCAACCAAGAGGGAGCTGTCAGTCTGACAAAGGAAAGGACTGAAGACCTAAACACTATCAAATGCCCGCTTTCCAGTGATAAATATCCTAACACCTCTCTTGATTCACTAAGAAGTGTTCCCAAGATTTGTTTTATTTCATGAAAATACTACTGCACAATACAAACCTGAAGTGTAGGACACCTGGTTTAGCACTAAGTACTTCCTAAGAGGAAGCCCCAGAACTCAGTCATACATTTCAGAGGTGTAAACACCTCCTAAGCTTTACAGTGCCGTCACAGCACCCACATGGTTGTAGAACATGACGTGGGAGTTCAAAGTTTCCTTCTAGTCATCAACGTGACTGCTGGCTGAAAAATGAGGCCTAAGCTGCTCAAAACACTCAGCAGGAGCTCTCTCTGCAAGGATTTCTCAATTCGCACCAGACTATATCTGTAATAAATTTATAATAGTTGGAATTCTTGAGTTTTTGCTCCCTAAACATGGCATGAAAACATACAGATATGGACAGCACTTGACAGAAGAGCAACAAATCTGCCTATCCATGGGAACATGGTCCAAACTAACATTTAGGTGTTAGAACAACTAAACAACAGCACAACTAAATGGGGCAAGACTATTTACATGAGCATGCAGTGACAGGACAAGGG
>JANPWX010000195.1:501543-681683 GCA_024734555.1 Trochalopteron elliotii
GGAATTCTGCAACAATTCCCCCTTTTTCTTTTTGAACTAACCAAGTTGAGTCAGAGGCTGAATTAACTGCCTTTCGTACACATTTGAACACACAAGGTATAACTATTAATACAACTACAATCATAGTAAATAAAATAATTCCGAAACGGATCAGATCTTTGATCCATCCAGCAAACCCAAGTGAACCGAACCACTTGTCAAACGGAGTATCAACAGTCACAATCTTTCCCATATTGTCTCTCAGTTGAGCGAGTTGTCTATAAATGGACTTAGAGTGATCGGATAAATTCATGCAGCACATGCCTTCGAATTCTTCACATCCATGCCCTTGGGCAAGGAGGAGGAAGTCAATGGCAGCTCTGTTCTGAAGGACTGCATGGTGGACAGTACCTACATCTGCGGCAAGTTCACTCAGCATGTTAGATGTTATGTTAAGTTGTTTTGATGTCCAACACGCTAAGGTTCGCAACTGAGTAAGAGCTTGTGCTGATGCGACTCCTGGGGCAAAGATTGAGGCTACAATTACCGTTGGACTTTGCCACAATTCAACCAAATCTGTACAGTGGGAATTCAAATGAAGAACACTACATTTAGGTCGTCGAGGCTTTTGTGAGAATTTTGTGATTTGATGAATGGAGGGAGCAAATAAAGTTAATTTTCCAAAATAGCATGGACCTCCTGCTGCTTTTTGAGGCACTGCTGACCAGGCTCGATCTCCACAAATGAGGAAAACACCTGGTGGCAGTTGTCTTGCAGCATCTTGTGCTGGTATTACAAGCTGTGTCCAATTGTTACAGTACTCTGCACTACTGTAATACAATGGGGACTTAGGAGACAACCAAGTGTTGCCAACTTTAGATTGTTTTACGTGGCCAAATGTTAAACAATAGTTACCTGGTACAGAACCAAGGAGATCAAACTCCTGCGGCTCAGCACCCTTGACTTTCAAATTTTGAGCAATGGCAACAGCTTGTGCTCCTAAATAATTTTTTGGAATTCTATGAATTTCGCACCAAGTTTCCGAATGCATGTGAGTGGATTCAACAGGTTGGTGACACCATGCATTCCAGGCTTCTACTAAATTTGAATATATTTTAGTTTGGGTCCAATTTTTGAACTCTAACATGGAAGACAATGGGACGCCAATCAGACAAGTGCGAAATGGACTGGACGGTGTCGCTAAAGACAGACAAAATGAATCTTGTCCAGTTCGATTGGCCCATGTGACCCACATGTTCTCCCTTTGATCAATGTCCAGTACTGCAATTGCCCCTTTTACCAAGATAACATTGAAGACAAGCAGTTCAATCCACAACATTTTGCTGGCACTTCCGGTCGCCTCTTCCAGGCTCCTGAAAAAGAAACTTACTTACTACTTATTTAACACACTCTAAAACTAATTCTGATCAGTCTCTAAATTGTCAGAAGGTGTTCCAGGTGGATTGTCGTTTTCAGGCTCGTCCTCTCCGTCAGGTGGGATCTTTTCCGGAGGACACGCACGGGTAAATCGACTCGGCACCCAAACTGGACCAGTTTCTGTGGACACACACATATATCCACGACCATTAAACAACACTTGACTTGGTCCTTGCCATTCACCCGTTCGCATGTTCTTATAGTACACATAAAGTCCTGGAATTGCCTGCGGCCTTCCCTCTTTCAATGCGTGATGATGTACCACGACCGCAGGTTCTTCACGACCTTCTGCTAAACACAAGTAATTTAAAGTGAACAATACCTTAGATAATTTACTAACTACATCAAGGTCATCGGTCTGCTTTTGTTTTGCAAGATATTCTTTCAGGGTGCGATTTGCTCTTTCTACAATAGCTTGACCTGTGGGAGAATGAGGAATTCCTGTAGTATGTTTCACTCCCCATTTCTGCATAAATCTGGCAACTCGTTGACCAACATAGGCTGGACCATTGTCGGTCTTAATTTCCACAGGCACACCCATAACTGCAAAACAAACAGACAAATGCCTCTCTACGTGTAAAGCCTTCTCTCCAGGTTGTGCTGTTGCCCAAATAAATTTTGAGTATGTATCTACAGTGACATGGACGTATTTCAATCTCCCAAACTCTGGAACATGAGTTACATCCATCTGCCACAATTCTAAAGCTTTCAGTCCCTTTGGGTTTGTGCCCAGCCCCAGTCCCGGTCCATGATGACTACATTGAGGACAGGCACGCACAATTCCTTGTGCATCACTCAAAGGAATCTGAAATTGTCGGTGCAAGGCTCGTGCATTTTGATGAAATGTGTCATGACTGTTGCGAGCCCTTTCAAACTTGTTCTGGGGAGGAACGTGGACAACGCAACTGACTGCTGCATCAGCTCGTGCGTTGCCTTCCCCCAAACCTCTGTTGCACTGGTGGCTGCGGATGTGTATGACACAGAAGACATGATGGCGCTGCTTCAAGATGCTTCTCAGTTGCAGAAACAATTCTCCAAGGCGCTGATTTTTGGTTTGCCTGATGAGTGCATCTTCAATTCTTTGTACTACTCCTACCACATACAAAGAATCCGATACAACATTGAGTGGTTCCTTGTTCCAAGTCTGCAAAGCCCAACACACGGCTTTCAACTCAAGGGTTTGTAACGTATCTTTTGCTTCACCCTTGATTACGTGTTGCAGCCATTCTCCTCGCTGCTGCCAAACACATGCAGCTTTTCTTGTCTTCCGACCAGCATCTGTGAACACTGTCCTGCCTTTCACTGGTTTCGGTGAACACAAAGGCCTTTCCAGCCAACGATGACGTGTGATCAGATGCCACATCGGACCTTTTGGCTGCTTGTTATGAACCACACCTGTAAAACCCATCAGGGCTTCTTGCAGGGCAACTGAGTGTCTCAACAGCCATTCTAAGTCTTCGTCTCTCACGGGAATACTAATATCTGCTGGTTCTTTCCCGTCTATTTCTACAATCCTGTCCCTGCCTTTTCGTATCAATGCAGCAAAAGCATCTGTCCTGCTCATGACACGACACCTTGGCTGGACAGGGAGAAACACCCACTCAATCACAAGTGCTGTCGACTCAAATTTTTGGTCAGGTCGGTCTTCCCCCTTTTTCTTTTGCCATTGAAAGACAATGGCAAGAGGACAAGCTTCGGCGTTGGAAAGAAAAAGCGACAAAGGAAGGAATTCTACACGACGAGCACTCCAACCATGTTGAAGCTTTTCTGACACACGCACCAAAGCTTTCCTTTGTTCAGGGGTGCAGATTCGCGAATCACTGGCATCATTCCCACGAAGCCATGGTAGAAATGGCAACAAGTCGTCATTGGTGATGCCTACAATGGATCTAACCCATTGCAGGTCTCCAAAAAGCTTTTGAGCATCATGCAAGCTGGTGATGTTATCATGCAATGTAATTTTCTGCGGACGAACTTGCGCGTCTGTGATCAGCCAGCCTAAATATTTCCAAGGCGCTGATCGCTGTACTTTTTCTGGCGCGACTGTCAATCCTTGATGCTCTAAGTGTGAAATCAACCAGTCTATGTCAGCTTGTGGTAATGGTCGCTTGGTTGCGATAAGGATGTCATCCATATAATGATAGATCACTGCGTCAGTGAAGCGTTGCCGAACTGGTCGCAAGGCCCAGTCAACAAACAGTTGACACATGCTTGGAGAATTGCGCATTCCTTGTGGTAAAACTGTCCATTCATATCTTTTCGATGGCGCTTTCCTGTTAACGGATGGCACCGTGAAGGCAAAGCGCTGAATGTCTTGAGGATGAAGTGAAATTGTAAAGAAACAGTCTTTTAAATCGATGACAACGATGCTCCAATTCTGCGGAATCATGGTTGGTGCAGGAAGGCCAGGTTGCAATGCCCCCATGGCTTGCATCTGTGCGTTGACTTTTCGCAAATCATGCAACAACCTCCACTTGCCTGACTTTTTCGGGATGACGAAAATTGGAGTGTTCCACGGACTAACAGATGGTCGAATGTGTCCTGCATTAAGTTGTTCTTGAATCAGCTGTTCTGCAATTCGCAGCCTTGCTTCAGTCATGGGCCACTGCTCAACCCAAACAGGATCGTCGTTTAACCAGGTGATTTTTAGGACGGGTGGCTGCTCTGCAGTGGCCACTAGGAAAAATGCTGATCTGTGGTTAAAACCATGCCAAGCTGAGACAATACATCTCTGCCTAGCAGTCCTCGAAGTTTGACAGGCAAAGGCATGACGTATGGTCGTGCTACAATGACTTGATTGTCCTCAAAGGTGATGCGAATGGGATCTGTGCTAATTGAAGGAATTTTCATTCCACCCACTCCGATGATATGGTTGCTTGGAGTCTGCAAAGGCCAATCAGTGGGCCAGTACAATTGATTCAATATAGAAACATCGGATCCCGTGTCCAACAGCAACTTCAGTTGGACCTCCTGAGACCCACGTCGCAATTGCACTGTCCTTTTTGGACGATCGCTCAAGTCCACAGTGAAGAAAACATCGTGACCAGTGGAACCAAACCCTTCAGCACCTCTCAGTGCTTCATCAGGTTGCTTTGGTCGCGAGCGATGTGGCAACAAGGCTTCAAGAGGCACAATTTGAGCAATTCTGCTGCCTTTTGGAATTGTCACAGGTGGTTGCAAGGCATAAGCTAAAATTTGAACTTGTCCCGTAAAATCTGCATCGATGACTCCTGGAATGACAATCACTCCTTGTTTGCTCGTGGAGGACCTTCCAAGGAGCAAACCTCCGATGTGAGATTTGATGCCATACATTGGACCACGTACATTGGTGGGAATCAATGAAACTTTGTTATTTTGTAAAGTCACTTCCGCATCTGTTTGTACATCCACACCGAGACTCCCCCAAGTGGCAGGCTTGTTCTTAACTAAAAATCCGTTGTCAGGGTCTTCTGCGTCCGGGCATCGATTTGTGTCTTCGCGCGGTGCCGCGACGCGCTGCTTTTCGAGTTTCCCGATTTCCTGCAAGCTTCAGTGGCATGCGTGTCAAGGTTACACTTGTTGCACCACACAGGTTTGCGACAGGTGTCTCTAAAATGACCTGTTCCTCCGCAACGAAAACAAATTTGATTGATACGACGTAAAGATTTGTATTTTGATTTTCCAGTGGTCAGGGCAGCTGCAATGATGTGTCCTTGCTGCTTGATGGCATCATGCATGGTTGCTACAAATGCTGCATTTTGATGACTCTGTTCTGCACGGGTCGCTCTCTCTAACATTTCATCCACTGGGCTATCTTTTGGAAGGGTGGCTAAAATGGCTCTGGTACGTGAATTAGCATTTTCAAAAGCCAAAGAACGAAGCAGATGATCTTGAATGTCTGTTGTTAATTCTGTGGCATCCTTCAGGGCTGAAACCAATCTGTCGATGAATTGAGCATAAGGTTCGTTATTTCCTTGTTTAATTGTAGAGTAAGGTGAGGACTTCTTCTTGTCTGGCACCAACAGCAATGCCTGAAGAGCCAATGACTGAGCAAGTTGATGCATTGCCACAGGAAAGGTGAGCTGTACCGAAGATGAAATGTACGCTCCATGTCCAGTTAGCATGTCGGGCTGGACTGCGTACAATGGATCACCCACTTGGCGATGCTTGCTGGCTTCCACTGCAGCCAGACGCTTCCATTCCCGTTCAAAGATGAGAAGCTGCGATGGTGTGAGAAGCAGTGTTGCGATGCTTATACAATCAGCTGGACAAAGAAGTTCTGCTGTAAAGATGTATTGAAGTATGTTTCGTGCTGCTTCTGACCTGAGGCCATAAGTTGTAACAATGTCCTTGGCCTTTTGCAGCACCTTGTAGTCATAAGGTTCCCAGTTGGCTGTTCCATTTGCGATCATGACAGGACAGGAAAGAGCATTTGCAGCATCCCAGTCCCCAGCCATAATTGCTGTTTTGGCTGCTGCTGCTTTCCGTGTGTCAATTGGATTCCTAGAAACTGCTGGTCGTTGAGTTGAATCATGTTGTCCTTCTGGGTGGTGTAACAGTTGAGCAAGCTTTGAGATGATGTGATGCAGTTCAGAGGGATGTTGGTCCTGCTGTGAAACAGCAACAGACTGTAATTGTCCTTGTGGATGCTGCTTGTGACAGGATGCGAAAGCAGTCACTTTGTCCTCTGAGTCAGAGTCACTGTCAGTTGGAAGAGGACAGCTGGCTGGCTTGAGACTGCACGCTGAAGAGTTTGCTCCTGCCTCTGTTGTTGCTGTGTGAGCTGTGGCCGCTGATGCTGTGCAGCCCGCTCCTCCCCCCGTGGAGAGTGCTGCTCGGTCTGTGTCAGTGCTGCTGCGGGGGGAGCAAATCCCCCCCTCCAGGCCGGTCTGCGTCGGTGCGTGCTGAAGAGAGGATTGATCCACCCCCACTGGCACGTCACTGTTGTCTCCGCCTGCTGTTCCGCCTCTGTGCTGCGTCATCTGGATCTGCCCATCTCCGCCCTCAGCTCCTCCTGAATCTCCACCCATGTCTCCGCCCGAGACCACGCCTCCCAAATGGGGCTGCAGAGCCACTTCCTGTTTGCTCTCAGACTGTTCGAGCAACCGAGGAGACCACTGCTCCGGCTGAGCTACATGTTCAAGGACAGCTCGAGGGGTAGAACTGACTGGAGCGCTCAACCCACGAATCGGATGATCACCGAGACCGAAAAACCTCACAACTTTGTCAGGTTTCTGAGGAGGAATAGTTGGAATTCCTGCCTCGCCTCCTCCCACTCTCTCGAAAGCTTGGACTGCTGCCACCGCCGCCTTTTTCTCAGCTAACAAGACACGCAGGGTATTAATCACTTTTCTCCAGACCGCTCCAAGGTCATGGGCAAGCTTCGCCTCCTTGCCTCCTGACAGAGACGAATCCCAGAGTAACTCCCCAATCTCACGCCACTCCGAGACACTAAAAACCATCGATGAATCACGCAACTTTCCCCGTTTCCGTGCCCACAGGGCTATCTGTTCAATCTCAGTCTCTTTCACCTTTTCACCTCTCTTAGAAAGGATAGCAAACAAAAGGTGAATGGCCGCTGCCACTTCGGGCTCCATGCCAGAAAGTCTGCTGCACAGCAGCTTACCTTCTTCCCACAGGCTGGTGCTAACGCTGCTCCTCGGCGCCGAGCTGCTGTGAGAGGTTCCAACTTCCCGCTTCGTTTCGCTCGACCACACAGATTCAGTCAAGCACGAAGTCTCCCAGCGAAGGCTTGGACAGCATTCAAGCAAAAGCCTTCTCCAGGGCCCAGTATTTAAACGCGCCCTGGCTCCAGGGTCCAGTATTTAAACGCACCCTGGGCAGTGCCTACGTCCGGACGTTCATCGACACTAGTGTTTGCGATGAGGCACACTCTCAGGTCCCTGTGATCAGGCGCCAATATATAGCAGGGTTGGCCTGAGATAAAAAGGAAGTTGGAGCATAGAGAGAACGCAGATCAAGCCACTATGGTTAATAGCTACGTTCTACTTTATTCAGCTAAGATGGCTACATTTATACAGTTCCATATAGTTTACAATTCACAGCAGCTCTCTATTGGTATACAGCAGAGAGAAGGACGACATCATACTTTGTTTTACTAACTCTAAAGGTGGCTATCACGTGCCCACTAACAAATCTATTCAGTGACCTTCACAACCCTATTATCTTTTCCCGACACCTTAACTGCTAATTTCTAACTGCGCCACACTTGGCTAGGAATTTCTAGCTGCGTCACAGGCTTCAAGGCCTCATTCAGGCCTCTGTTAAGGCCTCAACTCGGGTAGTTCAAGGCCTAGGTAGACATCATGTCCACCTTCCCTGAGGAATTCTGCAACATTGTATGACACCTTTTTCTTTCCCACATGACTCATCTTCCATTTTTCAGTAAACATGGATTTATACATAACTAGATACAATGTATATCTCTCGACAAAGATTGTAGTTGTAATTCATGTTAAGGGGCTCATTTTTCATTTTTACTTACATTTTCTGTAAAATAAAATACCAATTAACCACATACAAGGTGTTCACAACTCATAATGTATAGATAGATATATAATCTCTTTATGGTGTGAAGTAACATCTTGAGTCTATATGCAACTTATAAATATCACATTTAATTCTACATTTTCTTACAGCAAAGCATGAAAATGATACTGACATGATTAATGTTTCAAATCCATTTTAGTCATACTGAATTTATGTTTTCTTCATACACTGGAAGTACCTCATAGGAATGTTAATTCTGTAGATCTCCTGGCATTACAAAAAGGAAATCGTGATTCCAGCTCACAGCAGAAGCTGGACAGAGGTCAACTGGGAGTCATTAATACTCGCTATGTTTATGTTATACTTCCATGGAATGGCTTGTATTCGTGTTAATGATTTCACCGAACAAGTCTGTCAAATAAATACAATTTTTCTGTTGATGTGATTAGCTGTTCTGCTGTTGGCTTTCTGGCCCATTCCCTGGCAGCTCCCTGCATGGAGACCGTGCCCTGAACTCCTCAGCCTTGCGAACCAGCTGTGCATGGGTAGCTAGCAGGTGTGGCTGCAGCTGTTCCCTAGCTTCTGCAGTCCTTCCTGCCAGGAAGCCTAAATGAGTAGTCAGCAAGTGGTTTTAAATGAGTGACTCATCAATGTCTTGTGTACCAGTGACAACATGCAGGAAGAAAAAGCACGCTAAAAAAAATTAAAAAAAATTGAAGCCTGCAAGCTTACCTGTCTTGTCAATGCTTTTACAATCTTTTAATAGTAGCCTGGTACAGGTGTGTCATTGTCAGAGACCCTGCTGAGGCAATGTGCATGTCAGTCTCCTTTCCTCAAAGTATTAGTGAACAATATACTGTTTAAAAAACCAAAAATTATGTCTTTTATAAGAGGAGCATTCCACATGTCATACCAACTGTCCTATCACTGCTACCATTTTTACGGACTCTTTACTGACTTCTACTGGTTCTCTTTACTGACTTAAATTAAACTAGATGCATACATTTATATAGCAAACAGCCCATAGATTTTATTAGTGGATTACTCCATGTCTCCACTGCAATCACAACAAAAAGGAAAAAAAAAAACCAAACAAAACACAGGGAATATGATTCAAACATCCTGTAAAATCAGTCTTCCAACACACAACTGAAAACCCATGATTCTTACTAACAAGATATAATAATGACATGATTTTAATCAAATTATTAAATAAGTAACAGGAGTTTCAGTGTTTTTACATGTTTGAAAAACAAGTTTTTACACTCTTCATTATTAACTTGCTATTTAAAACAATTATAGATTGTGAAAACAGCCTGACTAGTCACAGGCATCATTAGCAAGTTGAAAAGGAGATATCACATGATATAATGTTTAGTATCCAATATTTCAGTCAATGCTTTGATAAGCAGTAAGTTTCAATTAATAAAAAATCCACTCGCCAATTAAATCTTGATGCATTGTGGAATTAAATAGCAGCTGACATTTCTAAATAAAACTAAACATTGTTGACAGAGAAACAGCACAAGACAACAGACTCTTTTAATTAGCCTCAATACCTTCAAAAGGGAGTAACATCAGCATCTTTCATCAGTATCTTTCAATTAATATCTTGGTTTGTTCTAAGACTATTTAGCAAATGAGAACTCTCAAAATGCTTCTGTTCCAACAAACCCAGTCATACAATTTAGGATTTTGCTCCTGTGTTGTTAAGCTGAGAAAGCTGATAGCGGGCTTAGTATGTCATCAGCCTTGTTCTTCCTGGTTGTGTTCTTCAAATAATGCCATCAAGAAAACCAAATACTGTGTAAAACCACACCTTCTGTAAGACTTTAAATGTCTGAAGGAGGCTGCTGTGCATTTCCACCCAGATTGTCTAGTAAAGAATTTACGATCCCAGACACCAGATGAATAGGATGTGCAGTCATCATTCAAATTCTTTAATGATGAGACCATATGTACATCACTGCAAGTACCAACAAACCTGTTGGTGTCACCCATCATGATGATTCAAAACTTTATTAAATACTGCCAAAGAGAACCATGGCTGTTTCTGGTCTTAAAGCACTTCCATCATGGCTGGCACCTTCCTTCTGGAATAAGAACTCATTTCATCTCAATTTGTATTCTAAGTAATTTTTTTATGATGTTATTTTAATAAGACAGTCATCACACACCTCCCAGAATAGTCTTTTATTGTTTTTAGAAGAGAACCAAGAAGATATCTACCTGGAAAAAATTCTGAGGACTTCTGTAATCTTTTATAAAACCATGTTGCTGGGAATCAGAGGAGCTTCCTTGAATATATGTAATCATATTTATCCCTGCATAGTCATCCTAAGCCTTTCTATACACAGATTCAAAGGATCATTAACACTTTGTATCTATAAAGATTTCCTATCACATAGATTTGCATATGTGTATGATTACAGGTTGAAAAATCACGTAAACCTATAATAAGATTTTACAACTCAGTAAATATGCTTAGAGCAAAATTTCGTTTGTATTTATATGAAGTTGTGACACAACACATTCCACACTATTTTCTTTTTCCCGATTTCAGTATCATCTCCATTTTACAGTCACAGTAGAGGTCCGTCAGGAAGCTTGGTTTGTCAGACACACATCAGCAGCGAAGAACCACCTGGGGGAAAGGGAAACAATATCTGTAGTTGCATCAGCAGAAAGTGTCTAGTGAGAAAGTATGGTCTTTTTCACCTTTACAACATTTTTAAGTTTGTCAGCAGCGAAGGCATCTTTCTTCTCACTTTGATGTAAGTATTGGGGAAGTATTGAGCCTCATATTAGCTCATGCACAATATAATTTAATTATAATCATTATTTACTTCATTGCAAAATACTGTTATTATTCTAATTCTCTCCTTCAGTTGCTTTTTAGTATCGTAAACTGCTCTGGCTCCTGTTTGATTCTGCAGGGAACACACCCAGAAATATCTGCTGTATTTTTATAAATTCCTTGTCAGTTCTGTTAAATTATATCAAAATAGAGAAGAGAGGTTATGGACACAACTTCTGTCTCCCTCCCAGATTTCATTATGTAGGGCTAGAATCAAAATTTACTGAAGTCATGGAGAATTTTTGTATTGACTTTAGATCAGACTATAAATTTTTATTAAAAAGCCACCTCTGCTGATTCTTTGTCTCCCAAGCAGTGTATGCTGTGTAATCTATGAATAATTCCAGTCATGATTTCTTTCTCTAATATTAAGGTACCATTTCTGACGTCAGCTTTGACGGGGTAATACTATCAGCTGAGTGAGTGATAAGAATTCAGAGCCATGGCAGCAACCAAAGCATTAATAACTGTAATGTCTAAAGAGGAGGACTAATACATTTAAAATAAAAAGCGGAAGTCAAAGTAATTTTTCATTTCAGTAGAAAAAAATGTATGGGATGAATGGAGCACACAGTCCCAATCCTCTGTAAGATGCAATTAAATAGTAATTTGATGATTTGTGTTATGTTTATTTTGACCTTTCAAATATGTGGGAAAGGCTTTCACCAGTTAAAGTGGAGAATTCAATAAAAACAGAGACTTTGAGAACAGTGAGTTTCAGTGAAGGGAGCACTGTATTGCAGACTTGCAGAGCATTTTCCTACAGGATACTTTTCAAGACAAATGTAGCAGACATCATGCTTGTTTCTTTGTCCAGCAAGGCAAAACTGAGAATGTGAATCAAGATTCCTGAGTATTGGAGCTAGCTTTGTTCTACCTTTGTGCTTGGCCACTAAAGAATTACTTAAGAAGAAAAAAACAAACTATCGTGTACTTCCTTCCTAAGAGAACTCTCTTTTGTTTTCTCACGAGTCAACAAATCATTCACAAACCAATTTATTTGATGACTAATTAGAGAAGCTAATGCCTGAACATAAAACTACAAAGCTCTTGCAAGCCACCTGTTTTCCAGAAAGACCATTATAAGCAAATTGCCCATTCAAAGCACTTTTATAAGGATCATTTTCTTAGACTGTTGGATGGAAGCAGCTGGGTTAATTGCCTGTGCTGAACAGAGCACAGTGCAAATGGAATGATGTGACTTCCTGTCCTGTGGTGGCTCATTCTGAGTTTTATCGTGTGTGTTTGCATAGCACTACACTGGGCCACAAGAATACATATTTAATTTCTGTGTTTATATTGTTTGCTTGATGCAATATAGCAAACTGGAAGAAAGTATAACACGAAGATGCCTCAATGCACTTCTAAGAAAAGCCTGTTTTTACCTACTGAAAATCTGAGCACAATATTTAACTTTCAATGAAACTAATAACAAAATTACATATTTTTTATGGCATGGGATCAAAGACTGAAGTAATTATAGTGTAGAAAGAATTACTATGTTTCAGAGTTAAAAGTCACAGGTTCTCTTCATAGTTTTCTGTAAATGTGGCTAAAATCAAACTTATGTTATATTTTATGCTATACCATGAAGAAAGATTCCATCTCCAGCAGACCATTCACCAACAGAAGTAATATTTACTTGAAAATAACTTGAAAAGTCATCATCACTTGTGTGGTCAAAAAGGACTTGATTTATGAGTTCAAATTAAATTATATTCTACACATCTATGCCACCACACACAGACCGTCTATATTGACACAAACTGTACTCAGAAACCCACACTTGGACAATAACCACTATCCTCCATCACTTTAGGGACCATGTTAGGCAAAAGGTCTGGTGATAGGGTTAAAGGTTTCTACCCCATTTAACCCCAGTTCAAGTGCATGAAACCTGCATCCTGTGGTGGATGGCTTGAGGTCTCACCAGCCCACGTCCAGTGGTGGGTTGCTCCTTGGTTCAGGGTGCACCAGCTGGTGCTTCGTTGTGGATTGAGTCCTGGCTTACAGCTCAAAGTCTGCTGGACTGCTCTTCTGTCTTTTACTCTCAGTGCTGGCCTTGGCCTGCTGGAACTCCATTCCCTGCTGTTTGACTTGTGACAAAATAAGCAGGTCTCTTAAATACTTTTTCCTTCCCTTTTATGTTTTGCTAAGGAGACCTTATTCAGTTTGTCCCTGTTAGTCAACACCATTTGATATCCCTGCTGCTCAGATAATCCTTGAATAATCGGTAGTTCTTCATAGCCGAGTAAATATGGGTTGGTATTTTTGAATCCTTTTACCTAGAATCCAACTATTTAACTGAACCCTCTTCTCCAAATCTCTTCCCTGAAATCCTGAATCAAGGGAAAGAGTCAGGCTGGTGGTTTCTAGAGCATATCTTTTCCTGGAAGGGTTCAGGAAGGATGGAGAGAACACTAGACAAAACAAACTCTACTCAGAGTGATGTTCCTGAGTTGAATCCAAATGCTGATTACTTGTACATGGAGTTAAAATACAAATGTTAGTTTACTAGAGAAATGCTGAATGTCCATATACTCCACTGGTGTAAAAGAAAATGCAGACAGCATATCTGAATTTCATATTCATGAGTCTTTAGTTATAAAGACAATTTTTCTTTAAATGGGATTACTAGGATAACCTCATTCATTAAAATAAAAGTTGTTACTCAATATGACTGTCTTTTAAGTTATGTATTCCATATAGGTGTGAAAGCTATGCTTTAGGAATTACTTAATGAAGTATACTAGTACCCCAGTTAGAATTCATATTTCCTGACAGGATACATGGTCATGGATCTGGCTTCAAAAGTTTCTCTGATGGCTTCCTGCTCAGTGGTGTCAGCAGGATAAACTTCAGACCACATTCCTTCTTCATAGGTCAGTATAGATCACAGACCACAGCAAAAGTAGGGATGATTCTGGCCACACAATCATGTTGACAAGATGCAGGTTTCTCTATCTTGACAAATCATGACCAAATATAATGTGATTGACTGTATATTAATCACAGAATATCCTGAATTAAAATGCTTTCACAAGGACAGCCCCAAAATTTACACCACATGCCTGAGAACATTGTCCAAATGCATCGTCCAAATTGCTTCAGGCCTTTTCCAGAGACTACAATTCTTAAGAAATTAGTAACAGAAAGAAGCCTGGAAAAGCCAGCAAAACCAGACAGCAAAAACGGCAGGTCTGAGGCACCTGGTTCTTGTACCTGGCATTTGCTTGGCACATACAGGTCAGCTCATCCTGTGCCAGGTGTCAGACAGGAGGACTGGAGCCCCTGCAGGTGTGCAGTTGGTTTGGTGTTAGTGTAACACATCCAGCGTGTGCCATGTGTGTGCAAGTCAATGTGTGTGTGCACAAGGCACTGAATCCACCTCTCTCGGATGTGACTCATGGTCTTTATTAATCACAGGAAACACAAAATATCCTAGGCCAATATCAGAGAAAATCTTGGTGACCTGCCAGGGGAGCAGATCTGGCTCTAATTCTAAGTTTCTTCCTCCTAACATGGTGGTACACGAGAAGTGAGACTCAGTGTGTGCTCACATGCTGCTGCTGGAAAAGGGGCAATATTTCCTCATTTCTCTCGCAGCACAAAGGGCAAATGTCGACTCAGAAAATGTTCCTAGAAAGTGATAGCAGGATGGAGAAATGACTGGATTCTAAACTTCAAAAAATAATTGAAAATAAATTCTGGCAGGGAGCCAAAACCATCTCTCTTCCTCTTTTTCCCTGTCACTAAAACGTTAATTTCTTGCCAAGGATGTTAAGAGGTTTATTAAATCATTTTTACTAATGTGCTCTAATGCCTCGAAATGTGACTTAGGAAAGAAAAGTGTTATTTATAGTCAGTGAAAGAATGATGTCCACTATTTGTGTTGCAGTAGAAATGAATGACCTGATCTATCATGTAGATTACACAGGGAGACATGATTCCTTCCTCAGAGTCAGTGGGAGAGGAATGATCCTTTTTTGCATTACAATAGAGTCAGATGATATGGTTCATCTTGTATGTTTTGCAGAAAGGCACCACAGCTCTCCTAGATGCCTTATAACTCTTATGACTCCTGTAGTATGCTATCCTACTATGATCATTAAATTTATGCCACATTTTAGCAACAAGGAAGCCATTTGAAGGAAAAATATATAGATGTGTAAACTGAATAGAAGTACATGAATATAAAATAGTATATAAAATATATTTTTATATATGTCTTTATAATAAGGCAGATTTTTTTTGCTAGAAATAATGTATATTTGATAAAAGAAACTACATGCTTTGTTTTGATGTTGTTGCATTGGAATTTCCAGTTTTATGAAAAAAAAAAAACAGAATGCACGCAAGTTTGTAAAGCCGTCACACACATCACTAAACAGCTATATACAAAGAGATTTCATGTGAGACACTTCAAGTTTGTGTTTTATTATGGAGAAGATACAAATTCTGTGCGTGCACTTACTGGTAATAAGAATCTATTCTTAGGAATTGCATAATTTATGGAGCAAAAGCTCATTTTAGGATTTATAAAGAAATATTTGATATCAACCACTCTTTAACAGAGCTATAAGAATTTTTGAAAATTTAGATGATGACAGTTAAAAATAAGCAGATTTGTTCTACTGTATACTACAACTTGATTTTTTCAAAGCTTTCTCTTGACCTTCCCTGCATCCCCCACCCAGTGACTGTCACAAGGAGGAAATTCATCTCTCCCTCATGGCACTGCCAGCAGGGAGGGAAGCAGCCAGCAGCATTCCAAAGGATCCCTACACCCTGATGTGCTCACAAGTGCAGAGGTTTCTGCAGGAGAAGAACTGAAGACAGAAGAGGTGCACATTTCTCTGCTGTTTCAGGTTGAGCTTCTTCAGCATCAGCTGCTCAGGTGCCCATGGCAAGGATGCTGGCATGAGCACACGTTGTCTCCACTTGGCCAAGTCAGGCAGCAGCCTTGGTGGTGGTCCCAAGGAACAGAGACTCCCAAGGAAGGGGCAAGGGAAGGATCTTGGGAGCTGCCTGACATGTAGTCTACTCCAAGCTTTCCTGTGAGCAATGAAGACAATGAAATCTTTCTCTTGTTTTTTGGGTGGTTGGTTGGTTGGTTGGTTTTGTTTCATTTCTGTGGGGTTTGGGTTTGTTTTTTGATTTGGGGTTTGTTTGCTTGTTTCTTTGGTTGGTTGGTTTTTTCGTAGCCTAAGAAACTTAAGAACTTGCAAAACACCTGTCCTTCTCCTGGTGTGTTATTAGGGGTTTTTTCACTAGTCAGGTGTCTGCAGGACATTTGTGGGAATTCAACACCAATAAGACCAGAAGCTTTTTCAAATTCAACAGCAGTTAGCTAGGTCTTGTGTTCAAATGGATTCAGGGACAGAATGCGGTGTCATAGTGCCTCTGGGAGATTCCTAGGATAAGATTCCTCTCCTGGAGAGGTGATGGGAAAGAAGGGAGAGAGACCTCCTTAGACTGGAAGAAAATATGCAGAGGGGTAGAAATTACTTAAAGCCTTGTGCATGGTCAGTACAAATACAAAAGCAAGGAAGTGATGCTGTGTAGGAGATGTGCTGAGGGAGCTGAGATATTCAACAGTCCTTACCCAGCAGAATTCTCAAAAGATGTTGAATCCTGCTGGACACTCACAAGTAAGGGATGTGAACATTGTAGGTGGATGGAAATGAGTGTATGTTCCTTTAGGGGTGACTTTTGCTAAGAGGTTAATTAGATGAGTTGTTACTTTCTAACTCTGATGTTCTTCCGTGAATTGTTTTGTACAAAACTGGTTTTCAGGTATCTCTTATATGAACTTTGATAGTAATCAAATCTAGCTAGTAAATCAATAGTCCAACTCACTGCCTTCAATCATTTAAGAGCTTTTTTTTTTTTTCTAAGACTCTGGAGAATATTACCTTGAAGTCAAATAAAACTGTTTGCACATACTGTGAACGATCAGCAAAATAATTAAACCTCTTTCTAGGAGACCATAATGCACTGACAGTTAAAATTTTATTTAATGGAATACTAACAAGGATTTTAAATGACATTCAATGGATCTGAAAAGATTATTTTCTTTCCACAGCTGAATTATTAGTAGGTTTGTACTGAGTTGCAAGGTATCATTATTATTTTTACATCAGTAATGCCTTTCTAACCTCAATTAGCAGGAGATCAGAAGCCACGCTCTGAATTTTTCACTGAAATGCAGTTGTCAGCTATGTAAATGACTTTATAAATATGTCCTAAAAATGGAAATGGTTTATGCAAATTAGCCAGAACCGCAGCGTGCAAGATTGGAAGTATAAGAAATAACTCAGTGGTGTTGGGAAGCATTAAAAAGCATGACTGGGAGAATCAGCTGAGTTTCACCAGAGGCAGGAAAGGAGACCTCTCTAACATTTTCAGGAGTGCCAAGGATGGAGAAGGATATCTCTTCTGCTTACCCTCTTTCCTTGTAAAGTATTTTTTTCATCCTCAGAGTGTTTCCTCTCATATAAAAAGAATCATAATTTTAAATATATCCTCACCAACTGGAAAAACCCTAGTATAAATGGAAATAGATTTAAAATTAAGACATTAATGTTCCATGCTCCTTAGTGGTAGCTGGCTCCTATGAAGATTTGGAAAGAAATATAAAATTCTTTGAAACCTTTCACTTTGAATTGTTTGAAAGCTGTAGACTGGCAAAAAGAAATGTAAATCTTTTCCATTCCCTCAAAAGGCCTGAATATTTGCTATTATTTGCTATTTTATCTGTTATATTAAAGACTTATGAGCATCTACTCTGAATTTATTTTAGTCATTGATTAGTAATTTATCACATACTGTCATGTGAGATGTTACTATTCAATGTCTTTCAGTAGGTTTAACACAGTAAAATTTGCAATTGCTGCTCCTTGGATAGTTTTTATTTAGGCTGTGTTCATACATCTTGAGTGGAATTTCTGACCAAAAAGGTATGAAGAGGTATTATTGACCTTAAAAAGCACAGAATTTTGATCCTGAAATAAAAACAAATGGCTGAAAGAGGACCCGAAAGAGGATCCAAAAGAGGACCATGTCTGATGTGAAGCAGATTCAGTTGTTGCATTTTAGCTTGTACATATGTAATAATATAAATGAAAAGATACACCTTCCTCAATTCTAACAGACACTTTTCTCTTCTGTGAGGGATAGTGATTTTGTCCTACATGCTTTCTTGAAAGATTTACTCATTCTTTTAAACTATTGATTCAGAAAAGCTGAAAACTTTGTGAAATGAATTACAGTTTCTGTCAAGATACATAAAAATAGAAAAACCGTAGCTGGTTTAGAAGTTGACAATTACAGTAGCCTTGTTAGGCCAGTGCTGCTTAATAACTATTATTTCAAAAAATGTGTTTATCTTCTAACTTTTTTTGTTAGCATTTTAAAAAAGTTGTCAGTTTACTGGTAAAGTATGTCATGTTGGTGCATTCTTTATCTTCAATATGAAAAGATCCCAGATAAGTTGAGATATTGCATCAAGTACTACAAATTATTTGTAATGTTATATTTCCCTAAGTACTGATAATTGGAAGGGACCCCTGGAGGCCAACTGGTCCAACCCCATGCTCAGACTCACAGCCAGGACAATGTCCAGAAGAGTTTTGAATATCTCCAAGGATGGGGAAAATGTATTGATTATCTTGTGTCTCTTAATGTCTCTTACAAGCGCTCTGAAAGCAGGCTTAGCATTTTTGAGAAAGCCTCAAGGACACTTTTGGCTACTTCAGAACTTTGAAATACACAGTGATTACACTGCTGTGCAGAGAGGTTACCTGGGTGTCTGGGCTGAGATTCCTGGAATCTCAAATGAGCACACTGGAATGTTTGGTTATGTTTAAGTTTAATATTTGCCTCCTACTGTGTTTCATATGTTTCGTTGGGACAAATCTGCTGACAAATTTCATGAACAGTTATATTTTTTATTTGAGTCTTCAATTGTATTTCCAGTCCAGCCTTTTTATCAAACACACAGTAGTTTGCTGACAGAATTCACTGCTTCATTTCAAATGCTCTACTTATCACCTGGTTTCTGCTGGAGGCTTTATCTATTTTTTGGAAAACACTTAATCTGAGATACCAAACAGCTTTCTTAATACTGAGTATGTGTTAGTCAATATAGCAACAAAAAGAAAGCTTGCACACATCTATTACACCAGACAAATCTGGCAATCAAAAACTTATTTAGCAGCGATTTCTGGTAGCATCAAGAAATAACACTGATTTTAAGGCAGAGGATTTCTTCAATGTGAAGAAATAAATAGCCCTTAATATACAATTCTATTGTATGTAGTTTATTTTCTGTTTTTCTTAAACTATGTCAGTTGGATTTGTCATTTAATAATGGCACATTGAGAGGGGAAATCAGGTTGTTAGGCTGTTTGTTTCTTAGCACAGAACTACAGCACCTTTTCTTTTATTTTGCAGATTTGGACATTTTATACTGTGTGTATAGTATCCTAGCAGGGACATGTGTGTTACATCTCCCATAAACAATTGTTTAATTGCCATCTGCTCACTCATAAAGATCCACGGACCACAAAGATCCACATGATCAGTGGAAGTGTTAGAAGTAAAGAACTTGCTGAAAATTTACAATCACATTTTTTCACGGGCCTCCTATGAAATAAACTGGCAGAACTGGTGCAGTACCCCAGTCCAAAGATTAGTGGATGAGGTGGAATATCCTGTAGTTTTGTCAGCACTGATCATCTAATTTTACCCATTAGGAGCTATGTTCTCTGTTAGTTATGGGTATGCTGGTCTTTGAATTTGCACAATCTCTTGAGCTATCACACACAATTAGAAAGTGATAGCTAAGTGCTGCAGAATGACTTACACAAAGCAGAAGGTGGCAATTTTGGCCCCAGCAGCAGCAGTGAGGGTGCAACAATGACTGCACAGGAACCACAGAGGATGCTCTGGGAGCAGTTTCTGTGCTCAGAATAAAAGGGTTGCTTGTATTCCCATGGCTGTGACTAATACATTCAAGCAGTCTGCAAACCACCATAGCATGACTGTATGTCCAGCAAGTGAAAAGTGCTTCTGGGGCGGTTGTCTCACAAAAAACTAATGGATATAATTTAGTTTGACAAATACATTTAAAATGAGGAAAAAGCCCCAAACTGGTACTTGCATAGGTAATAATTGTATTTTATTAATAATATTCTGAAGTAGTTTTATGAATGATTAAGAGAGAATGAACAAAAATGAAAAATCACTTTTGGGTCAGTATTCCATAGGAAAAGGCAAAAATAATTGTTTATGAAAATGAGCACCTCAAAGGCCATATATTTACCTATGGACAGTTGAAAGGATGTGGAACTACAAATGTACTAGAGTCCTAAAAAACTACAGACAGAAGTAATTATAAACCTAGATTGTAGTACCCTAAACAGAAGACCAAAAAAGTTAATTTCTTTTCATCTATGCTGAATAAAGATTTTTTTACTGCTACTAGGTCAAAATGGAAATACATTTTTTTCCTCTGTTAATATTTAATATCTCACTATTTTACACATCAGAAGTTTGCATAGATGTGTTCTTAGAGTGCACTAGATATTGTGGATTTTTTTCATTTACATTGTGTGGCTTTTCAGAGTCTATTCAGTGTTCGTCCAGTAAATTCAGGAATCATAGCTGATTTATTATTTGTATCTGCTCAGGGCCAGGCTGCAAATCTCTCCTTTGTGGTTTACAGAACTATTGCAGTGTGCTTCTTGGTGTCAGGCTTCCACATGCAAGGGCAATTAATCTGTACTGAAAAAATCTCACAACATATGGAGAATGCAGAAGGACATATGTATTTCATATATAAGTATCTACGTACGCGTTTATGAATTATTTTGTCAGAAAGACCACTGCTTTCCTCAACTGTAAATGTAAATTATACCTTATTTCTCTAGGGTTCACTACTTTTGAGGCCTTTTTCAAATATTTTGTAGTGTTAAATGTCTGCTCAGAGTGACCATCAAGTTTTCTGCACACGGGATTGCCTGTGCATTATCACACATTGAAATGAGTGTCTGAGTCTGCAGATGCTTGGAAGGCTGGAGCTGCTATGGGGTGAATTGGTTCATCTTCAGTCCTTACACAGGGCAGGTTGCAGCTGTGTCAGAAACATCTTGCAGTCCTAATAATTTCCTTCACATTGTGTGAATAATGCAAGAAACTCTGGTATTTCTGCATTGTAGTGGAAAATAAAACACTGGATGTTTAATTAGAGGTACTAAAAAAAAAAAAAAAGAAAAAAATGTGTGTCTCTGAAAGAGGGATTTAGGCAATATTTAGCTCTCAAAACCCAAACTGCAATTTCAAGAACCTCTCCATAGCTTCTGTCTCATAATGCACACACTTAAACTCCTATGCCACCCAGTCCTCTAGACTCTTAAGTCCTTCTAGTCGGACTCAGAAGCATTTCTGCTTGGACAAGGCTGACCTCCTCAGGATTTTTCAACTTAGAGATCAGATACATAAGATTTTTGGTGACTAGCAGCCAATATCCTGATGTGGCTACTTCTTTTGATTGCTATATGGAACACTTAATCTCCTATTAGCACTCATAGGTTTTATAGCAAATCTAATTTAATTTATTTTTTTCCCGACCTTGTGTATTTTTATCCTTGGAATGATTTCTGGAGGTGTTTACCAGTAAGTGTGATTTTTTGCTAAAATATCATTGCTTCTTCAGTAGTTTGAAAATACTAGTTAATATATGATCTCACCAAAAGGTTCCTTGCTCCCAGATTTTTCTTAGCAATTCTTGATGATTTTGACAAAGTTTTTGCTCATGGACTATAGGTATCATTTTTGGTATTCTGACTTTTAATAAGCTGAATTAAACATAGGGAGTAATAATTATGAAGATAGCTGATTTCAGTTATGAAAAAGTATGTTGCTGGAAGGATGAAATCTTAGTCACACTGAAGAAACCCTCTAGGTGTAGAAGTCCCCTCTTAGTCTTCATTACAGTTTAGGGTATATACTAACAACTCTCTGTGATAAAAATTTGGGCTGTCTTGTATGTCTCAGGGCTTGAGCTCATTGAAAAAAAAATGTTTTGAAGAGTATACATAACAATGCCTCAAAGTTTGAATGAAAAAAATCCTAATTAGGATCAAGAACACTGTATCTTCTCACAAAGTTAGAAATATACTCCACAAAAACAATACATATTTCTGTCAGACACTAAAAGAGAATAATATTTACTAATTTGGTTGAATCCATCACTTTTTTCCACTTCCTTCTAACCAAGTAATATGTTTCAAATTTGACAGCTCTCTATATTATGATCTTGAACACCTTCCAGAATCTGTGGGCATATAATAAATTTTAAGTCAAGTCTTACTTCAGAAGGTTTTTTTCTCTGATAAATGTTGGTACCTTTGGGTAAGGGAAGTTCTAAAGGTATGACACTTGTGAAAAATGTGAAAATAGTTAGTTATTAAAAATCATTCTTCCTGTAACTATGTTAAAAAGATATGCTGTTTAAGCTACCATATGGGTAGCTTTCACTCTCAAAAAAGTTGTCTTATTTTCGGAAACAGGTATTGGAAAACCTTATAGAGATAGTGCTTTTGTTTTCTGTCAGATGACTGACTCTAAATGGATAGCACTATTGTAGAAACATCCTCATCTAGATTTAAAATATTATAGAAATACTAGATGGTAATAGGAGCTGATTTTTATTTTTAAAGGAAAAGAAAAAATGTTATTTAATTCAATTGAGAAACCATTAAAATATAGTCCAGCATTTCTGAGTTTGGGATTTTGCCTATGTATATGTTTTATGAATCCATAAAATAGCTTTTTAATCCATAAAATACCCTGTGCTTTTCCTTTGAGTATTATGGTGCACGTTTGTGATTATGGAGCTTATTTACTTTCTCATCAATATGCTTATGACTTCCAAGGTGGGGCTATTAGCAAGTCATTAGGAGCTAACAGCAGGTAAATTAAATAACAGCAGGTAAATTAAATAACAGCAGGTAAATTAAATACATGTAAAGAACCACATAGTTCTGCATTTACTTGGAACATTTGCTCTAGAGAGGAAAAATGCAAGGCTTGAAGAACTTGCAAGAAGTAATGTTGTGTAAGTCTAGAAGTGCTAAATTTACTCTGTTACCAAACTTCTGTTTGGGTTCCTCACCAGCTCTGTGATTTGGCCCATTTCAGCCTTACCCCTTTGGTGATCACAGGCAGCATGCTCACTGTTCCGTGATCACAGGCATGTGATTATCTGGTGACTGTGTTCTGATTGCACTTCTTTTGCCACAGGAATATGTGAGAAGTGGTTAGTCTCCTGATCATCTCCACATGTCTAAAATTGAAACAGCTGCTTATGGGTGGGAGTTTCCAGGGTTGAAGGTGAAGGCTTAACCCTATTTTATTTTGGTTTTCTTCTCTATTTTTTTCCCTCCTGGATGTACTGCTTCCCTCTCTATTAGCAGGAAACAGTATGGGATATAGGACAAATGAGTTGTTGCCAAATTTCATAGCTTGCAGTCTGGACTAGATTCAGCTGATGTCAATTCTGACTCTAGAGTCTGTTGTAAACAAAAATCATACAAAATCTGGACTCACACTTTCAGTATTCACAAGGTTCTGTTGTAGCCTGAACTGAAGAGTGGTTTACAGCTTTATAACTTGATTAATGTCTGCAGTATGACCAAGTAGAGTGTTGGTGGAATATTATTGACAGTATCTGGTATGAGTTCTATGGATGCAGTAAGTTAGATCACATAACACACAAATCACTTGTTCAGGCCCATTTAAAATGTCACAGGGAAAAAATAGAATAAAATTCAGAAACAGACAGTTCTCATCTTTTACTAAATAAGCGGAATTACCTGTGACTAGGGAAGAAAGACTGCCCTCAAACTAAGTATTTTTTCTGGACTGCTTAAGCATAATTTGTGCATTCTTTAATAAAACTGAAAGATGTAATTTCGTATGCTTTCATATCTCAAGATTCCAGTAGAAACGTAGTAAAGGTGAATACTGAATATTGGGTGAAGAGTTCAACTGAAAGCTTGCTAATGAGGCTTAATTCAGGCTGTTCAGTTAGCTGCCTTTTCATAAAGTCTTTCTCTGTTCTTTTTAGCTGACAATCTTCCTTGGTTAACCTCAACTAGATATTAATAAAAAATAAAATGTGGCTCAGAAATATACTCCCCATGATAAATTCAGGCATGCAGAGGTGTGCCTGCAGTGAGACATACATGCCCTCAGTAAGTACAGGAGATCTGATATCATTTGCTCTAATCAACAGTGGCTGTGAATCCACTGTGGTTTGGGGACTAATGAGATGATTGTTAATTAGCTTAATGTGTTGAGGAAAAGTTTGTGATACATAAGAGAGTCTTCTGTTGCTGATTTTAAAACCCATGAGTAATCCTCAAGATTAGCAGTGGGGCCATGGCTGACTCAGCTCTGTGTAGTGTCTTTAAACACATTAGTAGAGCAAGTAGCTGATGAATTATTCTGGGGAGAGCTCAAGGGGAAAGTGATTTCCTCTGTTGTTAGTCAAGAGAGAGCAATAAATGTGGCCTTACTTTGATTTGGTGTTCCTGGTATACTGCAGGTTTTCATTATTCTCTATCATCTCCTTTGACATCTGCTTTGTGCTTACCCTGCCAGCCATCAGCTAGAAAACATGTAGACTCTGGCTCTTGTTAAACCTGTGAGTAGTTATAAAGTACTGGATACTTTTTAAGCCAGAAGGAGCTAAATCAAAGATAAGTTAAGGCTATGGGATATCCAGAAGGTGTGGCAGAAGCTTGTGTTGGCCGGGAAGGGAAAAATTAGAGGAAGGGAAAAATTAGAGAAGCAGAGCCACTGGTGTGAGTAGAAAAAGGTTCTTAAGCCACCCCTGGACACAAACTGGTGTAGGCTTAGCATTTCCACAGTGATATTTAAGGAAGGAGAACACACCATGTCTT
This sequence comes from Trochalopteron elliotii, assembly GCA_024734555.1. NCBI lineage: Eukaryota > Metazoa > Chordata > Aves > Passeriformes > Leiothrichidae > Trochalopteron > Trochalopteron elliotii. The sequence continues at coordinate 526,276 of JANPWX010000195.1, forward strand.
AAAGAGGGAAATTTTCTTTTTTTTTATTCCTTTTCTCACTTTGGAGGCAGAGATGCATAAGGGTTTTCAGAACTAAGAGGCAGGAAAAAAATGACTTGGGATCTAAAAACTGTTGCCTTACTTAATGTTTGATCTTTTTACCTTGTTTCTAAGTAAGCTGTAATTATAGTCTAACTTATAGAAGAAATGACAGTTTGAAACATAAAATAGCTGAATTCTGGTTTACAGAAATGTCAAAAATTATGTGTTTGATGACCTCAAAACATCTCTTTCAATATTTTTATTATTTTGCTAGAATTAAATACTTTTAGCAAAGTGCATCTGCTTTCATGGGTGCATTTTTGATTTTAAAAATACTTAGATTTGAAAATAAAATAGATTGCTTTTTTAAGATCTCAAAGTGTGTTGGAGTATGTTCTACATGTGAAAAACAGTGTGTGTTGTTTTGCTACAGAGCTCATAACAAAACACCACTATGTTATTTTCAAATCCAGAGGATCACAGAGACTAATGTTCAAATTGGACTACTTGAACTCAGCATGTACTTAGATCAGCTCGTTTATATACTGTGCTGAAAATTAATTGTTGTAGATTTTGTGCCAACATTGGACAGTATGGCCTGTTGCTGACCTTGCAGACCTGGTAAATGGAAAGTTTTAATTTTTCTGAAGAAGGGTATGTATAGCCTACTGAGCTCATATGAAGGAAGCAATGTTTTGCATGTCCATAGTAATTTTTAGTAGTACTTATCTCAATTGTTCATGTAAACACAGTTACAGCTGCAACTCACGGTTCAGTCCAGTCATTATCAGAAACTACTAATCCAAATTCAAAACTTCCCTACAGGCTCCTGTGAGAGCAGAACTTCATCATCTTGTACTTACCTGCTTCTCACTAACACTCTTGTAGATAACTCCCTGCTTTAGCAAACAACCTCTTGCTTGTTTATCAGCATGGACTGTGAGACAACATGTTTTTTTCCAGTGCTTCCCCTTTCTATGCTGAAGCATGGATTGCTGTAAGTCATCATCTGGGTTTTCTAGCTTTCTAAAGGTGCCTTGCTTGAAACTTATATGAGGAAATGATTTTTCATTGTGCTCACTCACTCTGTAACAAATGCAACCTCGTTTCATCTGAACTGCACTTTCCCGGAGATCATTCTCAGGTTCATTCTATCACCTGTGAGGCAAAGAAGAGAGAGGTTCAAGAAATGAAGCAGTTCAAATGTCAAAATGTATTTTGGCAAGGCAATTGTAACTGGTTATTTGCAGAGTTCATGATCACACTGTAGCCAGCAGTGGAAAAAAGCTACTGAGATTAATAGTTTCCTCCAAACTATTCAAGATAAACAATTTCAATGTGTCTGGGAAACGGTCCCTTGTGGCTATGTTTCAATAAGCTTTCAAAACAATGGCCCAAGTCTATTTCACCAGAAAGTCCTCAATTTTACTGCCAATTGAGAAAAATCCAATAACATCAGGATAAAGCACCATTGAGATTCCTTGATGGCTGACAAAGCTGTTAGTGTCTAGAGTAGAAACACCTGGGCTATTTTGGTTTTTAAATGCAAAGCACTGAAAGCATCTCTAACAGATTAAGGTGCTCAGCATCTTGGCAATGTAGGCCCATTAGGACTGGGTAGAATCACTAATGGCTTACCTTGAGTCAGTAAACATCATTTTATGGTAAAATTACTTTTTTCAGTCAACATTATCTAGATATGTGTTCTATTGGTTGCAAAGTATGGGGCTTCAAGAGGAGGTCTTAGTAGTCACAAAACTTGATTCTCCAAAAAGATATACAAAATACTGTGTACAAAAGCAGTGCTCAGTTTCCTCCCAAATTCTTAAACCCTCAGTGTTCACTGTTCATGAAAATCATTCCAGTATTTCTAATTCTAGAACTGTTTATATAGATACTAATGGAGTAAGCAAGGCTAGCAGAGGCCACTTAAGGAGCAGACTATGTTCCTTAGCTGGTCTAAACAAAAAGACCATATCCCATTGTCAAGTGGCTAAGAGCAGCATGAGCTGTGGACCTTGTGCAAAGGCAGTGGGTTCTCGTGTGGAAGTTTTTGCCCCATCAGGAACTAGAAGGATATCGAGTGTCACTCTGCTAGTGGCTGAAAAGGTGTCTAACTTGACTTGCTTTACTGGTTCAACTCTTTCTTGAATTTAAATAGCTATTTTCTTCCTAGCTGCACTGTAGAACAACAAAATAGCTGTGATGCCAAATTTCAAGACTGAAGTAGTTTTTTATACTGGAGCACTATTGTATTTGTAAACTCAGCAGAACATATTAAATAGACAGCTGTTGTCCAAAATCCCATATACTCTACTTCAGTCACATCCTGGAGAAAATGTTTCTTAGTTGTCACAGAATGAGGAGCAGTGACACATTTCACTAGACCAGGTTGCTCAGAGCCCTATCAAAACTGTCCTCAAACACTTCCAGGGGTGCAGGATCTGAAACTGCATCTGGACAACCTGTTCCAGGGTCTTAACACCCTCACAGTGAAGAATTACTTGCTAATATTTTTTCTAACTTTACCTTCTCTCAGTTTAAAATCATGCCTGCTTATGAATTACCACTACATGCTCCTGTAGTAAGTTCCTGATCAGTTAATAATAAAGTCATGATCCTTCATCCCTTGAGTTATGTGCTACAGGTGAGAGAATATTGCAGGGGGAGGGGGTTGTTGGTTTATTTGGTTGATTGGTTTTGTTTGTTTTGCTTTAGAGGTTTTTTATGCTTTCTGACGTGTACCAGCTGAGGCATCTTAGAAATTATAAGCCATTCAGAGTCTTAAGGGAAATCATTCAAAAGAAAATTGGTATTTTAATCTTACACTTCTTACAAAATAGTGAATGTTTGTTTAAGATTCCTCACAGAAATTTAAGCAAATAAATATCTGAAATGCTCCACAAATAAGAGCAAAGATAACAGGATTTCAGTTGCATGTAGGCAAATTTTTTCTGTGTGTAATGACTGCCTAAACAAATAGGCACTTGAGCATGAAAGTTATAATTATGTATGGTTATGTCTTGTTATCTAGCAAACCATGTATCTTGCATGAGTAAGTGATTTTTTGTGTAGAAGCATATTTGTGTAACCTCTGTAAAGGGCCTTTCCTCAGTCTTCTCTCAGCTCATGGGAGAAAGTTGATTCACCTCATGTTATTGGGTGCTTGGTACTCTCTGCAGCCTTTGCCCACCTGATTCAATTTGCCTGGTTTTGATACTGAAGTTCCCATTTTTCAATACTTTCTGTAGCAGCCTTTTTAAAGAAGTTTTTTTTCAGTTTTTATTAGGAGGTAGAGAAAAGGCAAAGGGAAGAATCAGAGTTGCAGGTTTACAAAGCACTGAGGAGTCCCTGTAAGGACCTTCTGTCTCCACTCAGGGCAGCATTACCCTCCCGGGTCTGCATCTACATTGTAGTCCTGCTTTAATAAATGCTCTTCTCCAGCCTACTCTTGGTTGTGAGCAATGAGAGCTTCAATGTATATTTTGCTTGAAGAGCTTTTGCTGTAGCATTCCATTACACATGGACTGCCTAGATGCTCTGGAATAATAATAGTCCATGGAATGTATCCCTTGCACACAATAAAGTATAGGTTCTTTATCATGAAGCAGATCCAAAGTTGATCTGTACTGAACTTCTCTTGTTTGAAGAAAAACCTTTAATAATGTTAATTTTAATGCTTCTCGACACATAGTTTCAAATGAAATCAAGTCAAGTAACAAGCTCTTAAATAACACATAAGAGCAGGAGAAAAGTGTGGAGTGGGCAGGTGTGGTGCCCACCTGTTTCATAAAGGAACATAAAGGCAATTCTCCTGTTGTATAAAGGAACATCTGATGGTGAGCAGTAGGTGCTAACTCCCATGCTTTTAAACCTTTTCTTTCATATTAGGCCAATCTACTGCAGTCAAAGAGTAGAATTAACTGAGTTATATTGCCATACTTCAGCTCTGTGGAGAAGGACCTGGGAGTCCTGGTGAACAAGAAGCTGTCCATGATCCAGCAGCTCCCTTATAGCCAAGGAGGCCAATGGTATCCTGGTGTTCACTAGGAAAAGCATTAACAACAGTTCAAGGAAGGTGATCCTGCCCCTCTACTCTGCCCTAGCGTGACCTGGAGTGCTGTGTCCAATTCTGGGCTCCTCAGTAGAAAGGGGTCATTGAGCTCCTGGGACAGGTCAAGCAGTGGGCAACAAAGATGATTAAGGGACTGAGGGAGCTGAGTCTGTACAGCCTTGACAAGAGACAACTGTGACCTCATCCATGTCTATATGTATTGGAAGTGAGGGTGTCAAGAGAATGGACCAGGCTCTTCTCTGGTGCCAGGCAGGAGGACAAGAGGCAACAGGCAGAAACTGATGCACGGGAAGTTCCACCTGAATATGAGGAAGAACTTCTTTACTGTGCAGGTGACCATGCACTGGAATAGATCATCCAGAAAGATTGTGGACTCTCCCTCACTGGAGATATTCAAGAACCATCTATACACAATCCTGTGCCATTTGCTCCAGGATGACCCTGCTAGAGCAGAGGGATTGAACCATAAGCCCACTGTGGTCACTTCCAGCCTTACCCATTCTGTGACCCTGTGGTTCTGTGATGTGTAATGAACTCTTCTGTCCTTAAAAGAAAGTCTGCTGCAGTTTGAAAGCTGTATCTCAAGTTATTACAGATTAATGAAGCATCTAATTGTAGACTCAAACAAGCCAGGTAGGTCCTTCAACTTTTCAGTAGTCTCTGTTGATATTTCTCTGCATAGACCTATCTCCCTCTCCCTTGCCTCTTTCTCATCTTAGTGATATTTGCACCTTTCTTTATGTGTTAAATCCTGTTCTTGTAAGCTTTCTAAGAAGGGTCTGGGTCCAGTGTGCCTTCTGGTGTGTATTGCTCTGTTCTCACACCACTTCCTGTGATTTAGCATAGCTTCTAGGAAGAAAGCATGAAAATTTATCCAGAAACTGTACTTGAGTTTTAATGCTTCCACATCTGTCTTCAGTTGCAATGTTTTTGCAGAAGTTGAACTGAGGAAAATGAATAAGCACAAAAGGGATTCTTCTGTATTGCAGACAAATTCTCTTTAATTTGAATGTTGACTGTGGCTTGGTGCCAGTACATTGAGCTTTTTTGCACTGCAATGAAGTATAAAAGAGGATCTCAGCGGTATGAAATTTCTCTGGCCTCTTCCACTGCATCATTCTAGGAAAACTGAATTTGGAGGGAAACTAGTTAGTTCAAAGACACGTGAAGGCTGTCCTCTGTCATGCGTTAGAGCATTTCAAGGTGTGCTTCTTCAAGAAGAAGACAGCTGTTCTTACTGCAGGAACCATTTCTTTCCAGAAGGCATCTGCAGAGAAACATAATGCAGGCCTACGAACCTGGTTCTGTTTCAATGTTTCAACTTCCCAGGTGCTTCCTAGTACAGCTAACAGAGTGAACTGCCTCAGTATAAAGAAAATCTTACAATGCTTATTATTTTACAGCTATCCAGAGAAACCTCCTGGTGATATGTATGTTGAATGTGTTTAACAGGAGCAGTAATCTTTACATATTCAGGAATATTTTCAAGAGTACTTATCTTAAAGAACTTCTGCATCAAATGATTATGTAATGCCTACAAAGGTAATTGACAGCTATGTTTATATAGCCTCTAAGAAGTTTGATCAAAAAACTACTACTTGTAGCCACCAACAACTTGGTATTTGTAGGAGATTCAGGCTTAATTCTGTACCTGAAGGGCATTAGTGACGTGAATCAGTCCTGAGTTAGTAAACAAATTTTGGGGTTATTTGGGGAGTTCTTAGAAAGTTAGTCTTGGGGGCCTGACACTGAGGAGTATCTGATGTCAATTGAGATGGGGGAGAGGAGGAACACCTTGAAAGGAGCTCTTATTGGCTCTGAAGCAGGATAACTTCCAGATACCTTACTATCTTTGACAGGACAGGTTCTTCTATTACCTAATTTATCTAATGATTCTAACATTCTGGGATCTCTGAAATGCATTTTTTGTCCATTCACAATGGTGAGAAACCATTGTAGACTTGGTAGAAGTTTTTTTATATGGATACTTGGAGCAAGTATAAGTCTTCTTTGACTCTGAGATACTATTTCTGACAGCTTACAATAAATCTCAGGGAAGTGAATGATTACATTCCTGCAGCAGCCTCATACTATTTATCTTACGAATCATGTGTTTATAACTTTGAGCCATATAGCCTTTGCTTTATCCATCCAGATTCTGTGCAGCTCTAGGGAACACAAAAATATTGGCCTTTCTATGGTGCCAAGATATAAAAGTATCTATCTGGAAAGCTGAAATAGCATGGATTTAATGGAGGGAAACATCTGAATTGAACTTGTTCATATTTTAGATGCTGCATTTAACTTTTTACTGTGTCTTATTTTAAACATACTTCCTAAGTGATGTTTGTATTTCCCCCTAGGATTTATTCAACCTCAGATGAAGTTAACAGCACATAAAATTCTAAAGATCATTTTTAACTTTTATTTTAATGTTTCATTGCTGCCCAAGGAAGCTTCCATCCAATGGAAAATATTTGCTTCTAACAATTCAAGATCAAATCCTAAATCGTTATAGCAGGCCTGGAAAGATTGCACAGCTGGAATGTGAACATCACAGAAACATACACAGCGAAATGTCTAGAGGTGGCAGGGGGAGCCAGGAGGCTGCTGCTGGCTTCTCACTTTGCATCCAGCCATGCCAGAAACCTGGGGACTGCTCTCTGAATTTTCTGCTGGAAAATGCATGAGGACTTGAGACTAGAATTCCTCTATCTCTCCTGAACAATTTGCTTTAATGCACCACACCACACTTCAATACCGGAGACTGGCACTTCATATTTTGCATCCTAGTAAAATGGATTTTTCCTGTGTTTGATTTCATTTCCTTGACTGCTAACCCCCAAGCAGAACAAGAAGTTAGTAGTGTTGACTGTGTAGGCGGAAAAGGGGGATTTATGTGGCTGGAAAAATCTTGAAATGAGCCACTCTTCTGACAGAAAACAAGAAAACACTTTTCAAAAAAGTTCAATTCAGTAGTTTAAAAAGTATTTACATATACTTCAAAAGAAGTTTGTACAGTGGTCGAATATATCTCGAATATTAAATTTCTAATTTCCTTCATTGAGCTGAACTATCCCAAACAAACCTGTAACAACTTCCCCACTGGAATATAATTTCCTTCTGCTGTGTTACATTCTTTGTTTCATTTTGCAAAAGAAAAATCTAGCTGGAGAGTGGGTGGAGGCAGACTGCAATATTTTGGCCAGTGATACATCTGCTGTGGATATAATTTGAGCACAGTGGAATTTAGAATTATGTCTATACTGGAACTGAATTATTTGTTTTCCTTGACATCAATGCACTATGTGATAAAATATGTAGTATAACTGTGCTGGTTTTCTGGATTTTACCTTCTTTATCCTCTTGTGCTTAGTTTCATACAAAACACAGTTCTGCTACTGATAACCCTGACTGCAAAAAAAGCCTCCCACTTAGGCCTTTGTGAAGTGTGAAGCTTTGTGAAGCTTTTATTTAAAGTTCAGCTGAGGAGAAAAATCTACTTTTTAGTGGAAACTGAAGGTGGTGTCTGATTTTTCCTTGCTGTTAGTAGCACCACAAACTGTCTGGTCTTTATATAGCAAAGTTTTAAGTTTTCCAGTAGCTGACAGATGATTTCACCACCCCTTCAATGCTGGAACAAAACACATGCAATTAATCTGTAATCTGTAAAATCAAGATCAATAACACAAACTAACTTGGTTCAGTGTACAGCTGATTAGAATTTTATGCCTTTTTTGCCTGAAAATGGTTAAACAGAGAATCTTACTGACAAAGCACTGGAGGTGGGGAAAATTCTAGCTCTATCAGTCTTAGAGCTGTAAACTTAGATGTAATCAGGTCCACAGAGGTAGCAGCCCATGCTAACACACAATGTGAGGAGACCACACCACGCTTTTATCTTCTTTCTCTTATTAATAAAATGTCTATGTATGTTTTCTCCATTTGTTCAGCCTGCCTGAAAACAGTCCCCCTTGGATCCTGGCCTATCTTGTGAAATATTGTCTTGTGGTGGTATTGCAAATATGGGTGTTATGCCAGTGTACAGTTATCCAAGATCCAATGGTTTAGCAGGTACCATTGCCTTAAATCTTATTGAATTCACTACCACTGCTATAATCTCTTCCCCATGATCCAGTTTTCCCTTTCATATTTAAAATGGAATAATCATATTATGAGTATTGTTTTCAAATTTAATTGGTTTAATTTAGTTCGTTTCTCATTAGCTCTGGATCAGGACCTTGCTGCAGTACTGACTCTGCTATGCTTCATTTAATTACATTTAATGCAATCTCTTTGTTTCCCCAGAGGCTAAATAAACTTGCAGCCAAAGACTCAAAATGAGTACAGAGGGCTGCTTTCAAGCAGATCATGAAGAACTGAACTTAAAGCATGCATTGCAACTACTGTTTTATTCCCTATCTCTCCATAGTACTGCATGACCCCCTAACCTGGCAACAGGAAGCCAATCCAATTTAATATGAAGAAATAGCTCTTTCCCTCTGGACAGCTAATAACCTGGTTTTGTGCTTGTTTTGAGTTTCCTACTTTCCTTTATGCCTGGTGTTTCTACACTCAAATCCTTATTTTAGCTGAAGACTTCAGGGTTTTTTTAGAACATCTGGCAAGGAGGCATGCTACTGAGCACCTCCACAGAACATGGGGCTATTCAGTTAAATCTCATTTCTACTGTAATTGTTAGTTTTCTGACAATACTTACCAGAAGAGTCCAATTTATCAGTTTTCTTTCTGTTTTCCATAAGCATAAGTTAAATTCTGCCATTCCAAATGAGTTTCTATGTTTATCACCATTACCGTGGCTCCATTTCCCATATAAAAAAAAGGTAGTTTTCATGCCCTGGGAGATATCCTGCTGTTTCCTAGGATACATTCCATAGAAGCTCAGAGATGCCTCTTTCTGCAAAAGTAGTACTGCTTACTGCCCACAGGTAGGGTGAAAAGGGCAGAGAGCAACTGGTTTGAGCTGAAGACCTAGGGCAAACAGTATGAGGGGAAAACTGCAGAATCTGATGCTGTGAAAATTTTTTCCCATTTCTCTTTCCATATCTGCTTTTTAAACCATTGCCAGGTCCTATTTGCCTATTTTTACTGCATGGGTACACACAAACACGCATTACAATAAAAGAGGCCTAAATGGCAAAGTACATGTTCAGGTTTCACTGCTGGGCAAGTTGCAGCAGGAGATCACATGAATGCAGCTCCTCAGGAACAAAGCAATTATGAAGAGTGAACAAAATTAGCATTTCCTCAAAACCATGAGATCTCTGCAAGCAGAAGAGATGTGAAGGCTAACTGGGGATGTGACTGGAGGTAAAGAGAGAATACAGATCTGCTGTTCCTACTGGACAAGATACTCGGAGAAGGGTTGACTTCCCTCTGCTTTGAGGAGTACTGGGCTTCCTATTACATCTCACATGTCACTGTCCTCTATTTTTGCAGGTGGCTTTCATTCAGTAGTAAAAGCCAACGCAGGATTAGGTGAGAATCTGGTTAAAACCCCATTTTGTACGGAAGAATTACATATTCCTCTGGATGTTTCTGTAGTAGTTCCTTGTAATAGTGCATTTCAACCAGAAATACCAAGGGTTTAATAAAATTAGCTCTGTGGCTGTCTTGTGATGCACTCTAGGGATTTGTGATTAAAGCTCATTAAGAATTTTCCAATTAAATTATTTTCTATTGGATTATGCATATTCTGCAGCATTACAATGTTTCTTTTTACTTTGCCCCAGGAGCCCAGGGAGGCTACAGGAAGGCTGCTATATGGTGTAAGGCCAGCCTTAGCACTCAAGACATAGCCCTTCCCCAAGCAACAAGTCTAAAGTGGCAGCCCAAGAGGATTTGAACAAGGCTGCCAAGGCTGCAAGTGTTCTTGGCTGTGTGGAAGGAAACCAAAGGCAGTCTCCAGGAAAGAGAGGTCGCTCTCATTTTGAATGGCTGAAATTAATCTTTTCAAGCCTCATTCTGTAATGACAGTTTGCAATAGTCTTTCTGATGTAAAACTCTTATTTTTCCTTCTGGAATCTCAGACTTTTTATTCCAGCCAACCCTTTTGTTTTCCTAATACACAGAGGAATAGAGGCATTATCAGCATCTTTAGCTTTTCTGAAATCTCCCAGGAAACATAGGAAATAGCCAGCAATAAAGACAAGCAGCTATTATCACTGCTTTCTGTTATGACAGGTGTGCTCACACACCTGACACTGTCACTTTTAAAAGCCTACCTACCTTTTGCTACGTGCTTAGAAAACTTGTTTTAATAAATGGGTAAGATTAGTCAGTAATGATTTTGAACTGGATTGCCTTGGACTAACAACTACTTTTCTACTAGGCTTTCTAGTAGGAATGGGGACTTTTAATTTGCTAACAGGTGACTTAGAAATATGAGAGTTTGAGTCTATGGAATCTTACCATGTTCCTTCTTCAGAGGGACATCATGTAATCCTTGCTTTCTTCAGGTTCAGTGGGGTCACTCCTGACCTTACACCAGCTCTCAGAGTACGCTGTGCTACTCTGCTGACACTGAGTACTAATTATGGCAAATAACCCCATAAATTACTGCTAGAAGCAAGGAACATTCATGCATTTGAAAGTCACTGTACTTGGATGTACTTTAATTATGTTCTATATTTGCATTTTTCAACCTCAGCATCTCACTAATATCTCGGTTTATAAATGTCAATCATTGTATTTTTTTTTTGAGACCTACAGCAAGCCAAAGTTACAGCTGACTATATTCAGGTGTCTGGGAGCAGGTCCAATAATTATAAAGAATCAGAGAAGCAACTCCACTTATAGACATCAATTCAAAATAAATGTAGAATATGAAAGAATTGACTTTGAGAATTGCTACTTTTAAAACTGGCTAGGGAAGCATAACCTAGTGCTCAAGTGATAAGGTAATTCATGAATATATTGCATGCTATATGGCTAAGCTGAAGTCAGAACTTGGAAATCTTTTATCTTTTTTTTTTTAATCCTACTTTTGGAAAGAGAAATTGCCAAAAAGAAATCTTTAAAACAAGCAACATATTTTCTTTCATTCATTTTTAACTTAGGAACCAAGATGTTTGTGACTGAATCCCCTTCTTCACTGCCTTTAAAGAAAGTATTTTTATGCTGTCCTGAGAAAACTTCCACTGTCTTTCATCTGAGAGAAGATGTTAAAAAAACAATTGAAAAGGCCTAAAAGGTGTGGAAAGTATTACATAGGTGTACAGATGAAAGTCAGTCATCCCAGTATAGCAATCAAGCTTAAAAATATGCTGTATTTTAAGCAGCAACTTAATTGAATAGGATGAAAATTGGTGTGTGGAGTGAGTTTGGAACATACAAAGGAATTCTTAACCTCCTCATACTGTTTGTACTGTAAGACAAAGTCACAGTCCAATTCTCAAAAAAACAGACATGGAAAAAGAAACACTGTCAGAACTTTCTGCTTTGAGAGTTACATGGCACAAAATGTTAGAAATCCTTCACCAGTAGGGATTTGGAATACACATTTGCTTTAGCTTTTCACAAAACTCTGGCAGCTGCTCGAGAAGTTGCAGTGGAAGCAAAGCATGGTGAGTAAAACAAATCATAAGGGCAAAGCCTGCCTAATAATATAAATAATTTAAAAGATGGTGGAGTACAGAATTATGTATTTAGGAAATTGGTTTTGTTATTAAAATATACTTTGCAATAATGACTGCAGCATTGCTACAGGAATATATTATCATTAGACTGATGATTAAATGTAAAATTAACTTTAAAAATTTAGCTGTAAAAGAGCAAGATACATCAGAGGACAGAGCAGGAGATTGCCAGAATAACAGTTTATGCAAAGACAAACCCATACAGTGTAACAAGGTAAATTGCAGTTTATTCACTGACAAGCTTCAGCAGGGACTTTTATTTAAAAGTTTATTCAGCTTAGATGTTTGGAAGACATCTCTTTTTCAGGCTGTTGGGTCTTTGATATTTTCAATGTGCAGAACTGCATAGTACTCATGGATTTGGTCTTACAGCTTAAAGTACCTCCTTGTCTATTTTCTTTTAACATTTCCAAAAGCTGTTAAAACCATTCAGGGGTTTTCTCTGCTTCTTCAGACACTGAGATCAGAATTTCCACCCTGTCTTGTCTTTGGGAGGTTTTTTATTATGAAAGGTAATCAGAGTATTTTGAATACCTTCCAGGGACAAAATTTTGATATTTATGAGAACACAGATGGAGCAGAGGATGTCCTCTCAGCAAATAATATAAGTGTGCATGGCTGTAGAGAAGGGAAAAGCACACAGGTTTTCAATCAAACTATTGTGTTAAGCAGAGATCAGCCACCAAGTTTCTTGAGAGCTGAATCTAGGAGTGCCTTTCATCTTGCTTAACTTCAGATGTAATACTTTCCATCTAAGCTAATCATGCTAAGATGGGTTTATAGTCAAGAAAGGCAATTAGTTAAACTCTTAGCACCTACTATGAGATGAGAAAAGTTAAGCCTGACACTCCAGTGAGGAGATTGGACTCTACTCCACTTCAAGATGTCTTTTGGGCTCAGGTTAATGTAGTCCAGTGAATTACTGCCCCATTTTTGCCACCAAGTACAATTAGGCCCATTGTCACAGCCAAGTTAAAGCTCTAATTAATGAGACGTTGACTGTCCTGCCTTAGGCTGGTGTCCTCTGTCATTCTGTAAGATTATTCCTGAAAAGCCTGATGTCTAAAGGACAGGATATTAGCAAAATAGCCCACCCTGCTGTGAGAGGTGTGAAAAGGGAGAGGGATATTTAGATCTCCCTGGTGTGTGCTGTGAGACTGATGAGCTGCACACAAATAGCACTCTGCCAGCTTTCTGAGGCATACCCACCAGATTGTGGCCTGAGCACGTCAACAGGATGTCAGGAGATTCATTGAACCAAGAATGAAGGCCCTGACAGCAGTTAAATGTATGCTAGAAGTGTATTTCCGTGCTCTTGACTGCAATATTTAAGCTCTGAAATACTCTCTTCCACTTTCCCTAAGATATCTTGGGCAGCTTTGTCATGTGTCCATTATTATTTAATTCAGTTTTATTTTACTTTGCAGCCTATGAATGCCTTAGTTTACTACACAGCCTTGTGTAATGTCCTTGGTGTGTTGTTATGACTACTTTGCCTCCATCTGTATCTGACAAGAACTGTTATTCCATTTATTTTTCATTAGGAGGACAGTTTTTTCTTGATATACAAATGTTGGGCATTTGATGAGACAATTACAAAAACTTGGAACAAAACATAATGAGAGGCATGATGGTCTTTAAGTTGTCTGCCACTCTTGGTATGTCAGTTTAAAGCTTTGTTGTATTATAAGGTCACAGCAGAGCATGTAACCTTCCGTGTAACATCAGTCATAGGACTAATCAGCATTAACTCCTTGCAATAATAGCACATCTGCTGGAAAAATGTCTGACAGATTTGTTCTTGTTTAAGATTGAATGGTGTTCCCAGCAACTTATGACCATTTGTTGGGATTTAAGCCCAGATGGAAATAAGGCACCACACACAGGTCAATAATTAAAATACGGTAACAGTTGTAAATTATTATAATAATGATAATGAAAAAGGAAAAAACAAATGATGCACAATGCAATTGCTCACCACCCTTTGACAGATGCCAGACACCCCTTCCCCAATCCAGGTCAACCTCCCTTCCAGGCAACTCCCCCCAGTTTATATACTGGGCAGACTTTCTATGCTGTGGAATATCTCTTTGGTCAGCTTGGGTCACCTGTCCCAGGGATGGTCCCTCCCAGTTTCTTTTGCACCCTTCCTCACTGGCAGAGTATGAGACACAGACACAGACAAAAAAAAAAAAAAAAAAAAAAAAAAAAAAAAAAAAAAAAAAAAAAAATCTTGACTTATGATAAACATGACAGCAAAAAATCAAAACATCAACATGTTAGCAGCACCATTCTCATTCTAAATCCAAATGAGTGCTGTAACAGCTATTGAGAAGAAAGTAACTCTACCCTGGCTCAAACAAGGACAGTATTACAAAGTTTTTATTCCCTTCTCCATCAAAATAAATACATGAATAATTAGTTGAAAAGGAAAAAGATTGTCCCTCTGAGAAGAAACTGAAAAGGCAAACATAGCCTTATATAGGCTAATTTAAGTCCTGCGGGATGTGAAAACACATTTGTATGAATGGATAAAAATTTTTATGGGAGATAGAAGTATTTTAGTTTATTAGGGGCTAAATTTTGTTACGAAGGTGAAAACCTCTATCAGGATTAAGGAAGAATGGGAAGACAATGCCACTGTTGTTACCTTATGTCAAAGAATTTAAAGGATATGTAGATGACAGGTCTTGAAAAAAAAGGCTTCAGGACACTAAAAAGAGACTATTCGATTTAGGAATAAGCTGTGAGAAGTACATGCCATACTTTATCACATTAGTATCCTAACTCACTTATATTTAGAGAGTACATATTATGGGTTATTAATAACAGTAAGTTTAAGGTATGCTTCAGTCAAAAGCAGGACATATTTTCAGGATTCCTATTTTAAGTCCTAGTTCTTGCTGTGCAGAAAAAAAATCTATTCAGGAAAACTGTTGGCAGACTCATTACAAAGGCTTGAATTAAAGTAAATAGAGAAGCAAGTACTTTGTGTCCTCAGATTACCAGCCCTTCACTCCATGACTCCTGGAGAGAACCACACACTGAGTTCTGCAAGGTCTACTTTGAAGGCAGAAGTCACAGATGAAAACTTTTTGGTTTAGTCAAAGAGTTGGAAGTCATAAAGGGACTTGGGAGTCTGGAAGCAGGTTTTTTGACTACAGTAATAAATGCCTTTTGGTTCCTAATGTGTCATATCCACAACTGAATGAAGTTTGATTTCTCTTTGCAAATTCCCAGAGCACAATTTTTGTATGTATTTGTCGCTGTCATAGCTTGGGCTCATTATATTGCAGTCCAAGACAACTACATCCTCTGTTTTGGAGGTCTAATTCTTCCCTTCATGGACACTTCTGACAACTGGGGTTGCCTTGGGAAGAACCAATGGTTTTCTCTTCCATTTACTTCCATCTCCATTAGCCCCTACATTGGTCTGCTTTTTAAGCCTCTATTTCTCTAGAGAAAAAAAGTCTTACATATCCTACCTAAATAGTACACTTCTCTCAAATAAACCCACACTCATTTCTAATCTTTGCAATTTTCCACTTGCCAACACATTGAGTATTTTTTCCCTTGTGTTTTCCTTCTTGTTGCTTTCATTTTCTACTGGAAATTTTTAAAATAACTTATCATTAGTATTCTCTTGATTGCCTGAGATGTTTTTTGTCTTGAGTGACAGAGAAATAGCCTCACCTTCTAGAACCGATACTACGTAAGAAGGCTAAATGGGGATTTTCCCAATTGTAGCAGACTGGTGTTTTCCTGACTGCTCGTACGCATGTTCTTCTTTAATTTTGAAGAAAAAAATAAAATTGTGTCCTCCTAGGTAATTCCTTTCACTTGAAATATTAAACCTTATGTATGAAAAATACGCGATTTATCCATCAGGCAGTTTTCTTTATGCTGGAGCCCATGAGATGAGATTTGGTGACGTTACATTTCACAGTGCATTACTCAAACAAGTGAAGTGTCTCTTGTGAATGGCTCAACCTTCACAATTTTGCAGAAACACTTTTAATGCCCAGCTGGGTTTTCTATTTCAGCTTTTCCAGGAAGTCTTTCCATTCTGAAGTTGTATTCCTGGCTTTATTTTTTCTGACTTCTGATTTTATGGTGAGTTCCCTTTTGTGCTCTGGCCGTGACTGCAGCTCTCCAGCTGTCTGCTTCCCACTTCCTCAGTGTCCCATGGAGAGCTTCAGGCACAGTAGTTAAGTGTTGCAGGTCAGTAACTTCTTACTACAAGAATTCTGAATGTCAGATTGTTCCTCAAAGAATAAATAGAAGCTGGTCCTTAGTGCTTCAGGAGAGTTAATTTTATGTCTTTCAGTCCCTTTCCTGTTTGTCTCCATTTGGGCTGAGAGGCTTCTGTTCAGAACAAGCTGAGCCTCTGAGTCTCTTAGGTGAGACTTTGAGGATCAGTGTTTACCTTTTAGTTTGAGAAGTGTTCTTCATTAACACAGTCCTCTGCTTGATTTTAGTGTTTGGGTTTTGGGGTTTTTTTCTCCGTAACAAATGTCATGGAATCAGAACTTTTGTGGTTTTGCTGTCCCTTGGGAGCTTAATTTCAAATATCCGTCTTAGTCCACAATTCTACAGTCTCCTGCATGCCAGCTTTCAGAAGGGATGTTACAAGAGGATGTATACATGAGGATGTACACGTCTTTTATACATCCATTATGTTGCCTTTCAATGGCAAATTACTGATATAATGAGGATGTTACCTATAATACCTATTATAAGAAATTTACATAGGTTACAGGTAATATAACAGGTAATGCTTAGAGCATTTTTGATACCTGATACCTGTTGCTGAACAGTTTCAGCATGCCTGTTGAAGAAAAAGATGAAAGATCAGTAGTAAGACACCTGGGGTGATGCCTACCAGGTTTATTGACAGCATTGTAGCCCTTATGAGATATCACTGATGACAAAGCATTCTGGGCCAGAGATGGTAGTCTTTACTACATGCTGAACATGGGATCATGGTTTTACAGCTCACAGATGTTACCTTAATGTAAGGGATAAATCAACAAATTTATTTTTTCTATGATGTTATCATTCATCAGCCTCTTATTACAGAAATTTCATAGTGGTATTTGTGTAGGTTGTCATCATTAATCTTTGTCTCTGTGTGATGATTCATTATCTAGCAATTTTTTTTTTGTCTTTTGTCAGTACATAAGTTTTAGGAATTGATGAAAAATTCTGTGATGAATAAAAAGGTTAATTGTACAACAGTTCCCAAAATGCTGGTGAAAAGCACGCAAAAATGGTCTCATAGAATTCTCAGATTATCTTCTGAAAATTTCTTTCATCCTTAGGGAAGCCCTTTGCATCACATATATAGAGCATTCTGATTCCTTAGCATGGGGCTATGTTAATTTTTCCTTGAGTCCTTGATTTTTTCTTGTTGTGGTCTAAATCAGATTAGACAGAACAGAAAAATATTTGCTAATAGTCTTGCTCTAAGATCAATCTGCTTCTGAAGTATTCATAGGAACAACATGGTGAAAGCAGCAATGCGCATGAATATTCAGATTTTTAAAAGAAAACTTATCCTAGACATCTGATTAACTTCAGATTTTCATCTGATAAGTCAAACAGACAGTAGAAAATCTTTCATATTCCATTTAGGCAATAGCTATACTCCAGTTTATTGGAATTAATAGTTGTGTCAGAGGAAAAACTGTTCCATACACATAGATATAAGAGATGGATGAGGTTCTAGAGCCTCTCAAATTATTACATTGCCTGTATATACCATTCAGAGATTTGTTGCACATTGAGAAAAATTTAGACCCATCCATCAATGGGTAAAGGACTAAAAATTATTGGATAAAATGTCCATAGCTAGTAATCACATATACACATACCCCACTCTTAATAAATATAGTTTTCTTGGCTATTAGTTAAAATAAAAGAAGCAAGGCTATTTTTCATACAAAGACACAATGTATTTAAAATGTCATGTAAAAGATGTACCTACACACACAAATTTGGGTTTGTTTTCACCTGAGTTTGGTATTCCATGCTATCTGTGTGTGGCTGACTATAGCCAAACTTCAAATGATTTTGAAAATTTTTCTGTCTATCAGGCAGTCTGTGAAGCAACTGGTGGGGTTGCAGACCCTGCCTTGAGTTCTCTGTGGGGAGTTCCTGTTGTCAAGAATTCTGCTTCTCTTCTCGGCTTCATTTTTCATTTCTTGTATGTTTCTTTTGAGGTTCTCAGAATGGCAGAAGGAAACAAACCCAAAAATGTTTCAGTAGGTAAGACACAACAATCAAGCTTAACTGTATAAGGGATACCAAAGAAGCCCGTTGATCCTTTATCCTAGTGAGATAACACCAAGTAATATTCATTATGCTGCGAGAGCAATATGGTTCATTGGTCATTCATAAACACAAGAGATTTCAGACCAAAATCAATTACCACAAAAAATTTGTTAATATTCAAAGGTTTTAAGTGTTTTGTCAAGCTCCTATTTTCTGTGGTTTTTGTGTTGTTCAGAGGTTACAGCTGATAACCATACCTTATAGAATATCTTGATCTTGTTGTTCCACTGTTTTCATTTCATTTTTTTATGGACCACTGAGCTAAATCAGTGTCCCTAGAAAAACTTCGTCCTCTCAAAACCAGGGTGTAAAGGAGAGATATATTGTCTCCCCAAACAGTTTTTTATAATCTCCTCTATTAGTTATGCGGCGATGAATATTCAGAATATTCAAATTGTAGTAACTGGTACCTGTATTTCCATGGAAAAACTTTATTCCTTAATAAATCAACTTATTTTTTTTTACTTTGAAACACCCAAGAAGGAAAAGTATGACAGGATAATTCTAGGACCAGCTGAAATCCTTTAAAATTAGAAGAAATATAGTAATCAAATTTTTCTTCCTTGTTTTTTATGCAGTTTTGTATCTGTGGTTCTTGGCAAGCTGTTCTTCCTTATTCACTCAATGACAGAGATATCCAAACAATTATGTTATTAAAATAATGGGGGACTGGTGGGAGGAAAGTGAAAATAAGAACAGAAAAGAGAACAGGCAAGGTTAATAACTCAAAATATGTGTGTATGTTAAAAAATTACACAGTTCTCTCTCACTATAACATTGTCAGGGAGATTTTCCTGCTTTGGGGAAGGGCTCTCTTTTCACAGGTGCAATAATAATAAATATATTTTATTTTCACTCAAAGAGGAAAAATATTTATACAGTGGCCCATTATTTGCAAGATTGGTTTACCAAATGTTCCAAGACTATGGAAAGTAGTAGAACCTGGTTAATAAGGAAACCATACTACCAAGTAGGAAGTTATCTGTAGGGCTACGGAAAGCAGTGATTAGGAAAGGGAACTTCTGTGATAAATAACATAGCTATGTCAGATAGCATTTTGAGACTGTCCAAAGGATCTCCAAGGGGTAGTGAAGGCAAAGCAATAGCCAGCTGCTATGGGAACCCTTCATCCCATTATGGGACCTTTAGGTCAAAGTTCATTCAGAGCCCTTTCTTGCTCCTAGAGCTGTGAATTAAGAAGAATTGTGTCTGGAAAAAATTAGCTTCCCGAGTACCGGAAGCCTAATGAAGTCTTGATATGGCTTGTTCCTTGATGAAAGATCTGATGGAAACATTGGTCAGAAGCCCTTGGCTACGCCCTGTGCTCCCTCTGGCATCTTTCCATAGAGCACAGGCTGCTGCAGCCACAGGAGACTGGCCAGCAAAATAACAGTCTTAATACCTAAAAGGTGGTGGAATTAATTTCCAAATATTCATACATCCTTTTTTCTGCTCCCCTTTATAAATTTTGTAGGCACTTAATTATCATTGAGATCTCTACCTCCTCTGATCAAAATTGGGCAGCAAGCCTAACAAAATATTAATCTAATTTTAAAAAAGATACTACAGAATATTAGGATTCTGGCTTTTAGCTCTTTACAGTAAAATAAAACAGAAGTAAATATGGTCTGTAGTCTCTCTTCAGCTTCTGCATACCTGACCAAGGCAGATAGTCTTATCAGTATGTTCACTGTGTATTTACTGGTCATGTGTCACTGGTGCCAGAAGGCAGTCTCACTTCACTGTAACAGATGATAAAACTTCAATTTTCACTGGATGTGCCCAAACACAGTTCTCCTTTTCAAGAATGAATAGTTAATTTCTTCTAAAACAATGAGTGCAAATGTGATTTTAGAAGGGCTGATACTGTCCTGAGACATACAAAGAGTAATAGCCTCCTCTGACAGGAGGAATTCTTTGCTGAATTCCTAGGTAAATGCCAGGTTTTGGAAAGATAAGTAGCTGCACATTAATAAATATAGGTATATACCTCACCATGAGGTTGGATTCAGCGCTCCCTTAAAATTCATTTTGCAAAGCCCCTTGAAGTAAGAACCTCACTTCTCTTTTTTCTGCATCACAGGTTGCTCTTGGAGATGACATCTATGACGTTCAGATATGAGGTGATAATAAATACCATTTGCACATATCCTTGCCCTGCCTGTTGCAGCTCCAGACCTCTTGCCAGCCCAGTGAAGTGGCCAGTCTTGCAGAGATCAGTGGGACCAGCTGGCTCTCCAGCAGTGGCAGATGAATTTGGGTTGGGAGCTCTGCTGTTGATTAAGCCTGTGGCTGTAGCACAAGGACAGAAAGGGAACACCCATCCTTTCATAAAGGAACTGGAAACAGCAACGACTTCAGGTATAAGTAACAGCAAAAGAAAGTACTAAAACTGCTGGGTTTTCTTTGATGCATAGTTGCAGAAGAAGGACAAGAGATAGTGCAGTGGAAGGTAGAAGTAAAGTTTTTGCCAAAAATAGTCATTGCCATTATGAAGACCAGGCTCTTTCAGCACACATGTATCCCAGTAAAGTCAGCTGTCCACTGATGCCTATTGTTCTTCTACACCTGTTTTTGCTCATTTCCCCTTAATGCAATCATTTATACATTTCTTATTCTCCTTTAGTCTAAAAAGAAAAAAATCACTGCATGTCTGTATAAGAGAGGGTCTGTGTTATCACCAGCATAGATAGAAAAAGTTCTGTGAAGAGTCTCAGGCCCTCTCAGACAATATGGTTTTATCCCCCTTTGTTTAGATCAGGACACAGTCTTCACAGCTGTTAGTCTGTAGCAGCACTTCTATGAATTTCAGTGGGGGTAGATTAATTCTTAGCTGTGCTGAACAATCAAATACTTATCTCACTTTGCTTAGCATTCTTCTTCTTCTGTGTGTTTCACTATGTACAATCCCTCTTACAGAAAGCCGTGCTAATAATACTGCAACACAATTAAATTTGTCATATGATATGTCTAATTACCAGAGCTTAGCAATAAGTCTGAAGGGTTTAGTTTGGGGACTTTTAGGAGATAGGCAGCACAAGGCCAGATACCAGAAGGGATGAAACTGCAGGTTAAAAAGCTGTTGTAAAGAAACCATTCCTGGAAGTGTTTTTGTTGAAAATAGTCTCATACAAAAGTTAAGACCTAGGGACCTGATGTAGCCTGAAATGAACCTAAGATCCTGAAAGGACTTTCTGATGAAAGTTATACACAGTTATAACTATGCACATTTCTGAACATTTGATGGCAGGAAAAACCTCTGAAAACCTTTAAAATATTTAATATAAAATTTCTTATACATTGTCTGGATAAGAAATTCTTTTTAATGAAAAGCATTGACTTTTAAACCACACAAACCCAAACCCTCTTCACATCGAGTTTCAAGTCAGCTCTTTCAAAAACTGCAAGAATTGGAGCATGTCTATCCAAATCAGCAGTGCTTGGTGTGCTCCTTTGAGGCTTCATTTCAAATTATTTTTCTGGACCAGAGTGTGTGCCATGGGCCAAAGAGCCTCAACATCCTGCCTGGGTTTTTTTGCATATGTATCTGGCTTATACCACAAAACTTGTCCTAGAACTGAAAAACCTTTTTTAAGGTAAATCAAAAGCTATTATTAAGAGCTATTATTAAAACCTATATTAAAAGCCAAATGATAGCTGGACATAAAGATGTGCTCAAAGCCCAGAAAGCTTGCCACATTCTGGTCAGCAGCAAAAGATACATGGTCAGTAGGTCGAGGGAGGTGATGATTCTCCTCCTCCACTCTGTTCTGCTGAGACCCCACCTGAACACTGCATGAAGCTCTGGGGCCCCAGCACAGGAAGAACACAGACCTGTTGGAGCAAATCCCAAGGAAGGTCACAAAGATGATCAGAAGGATGGATCACCTCTTCTATGAGGAAAGGCTGACAGGGTTGGGGTTGTTCAGTCTGGGGAAGGGAAGGCTGCAGAGTGACCTTATTGCAGCCTTTTGGTACTTGAAGGGGGCTTATAAGGAGTTGGGGACAAACAGTTTAGCAGAGCCTGTTGCAAAAGGACAAGGAGTAATGATTTTAAGTTGAAAAGGGGTAGAGTTAGACTAGATATAAAGAGATATTTTTTTACAATGGGGGTAGTGAAACACTGGAATATGTTTCCCCGAGAGGGAAGGTGTCCCAGTACATTGCAAGGGTGTGTTGGACTAGACAATATTTAAAGGTTACTTTCAACATAAACTTTTTTATGGTTCTATGAAATGTCAGTGAACCACATCTATTTCTACAACAAAAATTTTATTAAAGATTTCTTGTCTTCTGCAAAAATTCTCACAGCTCTAATTCATTTTACCTTCGAAAGAACTGAGTGCAGTTCCCATTTGCATCATCAAAAGTTTTACTTTTTTCATGATTCCAGCCTACCACATCCAACCAGCTATCACCATGGTGCAGTGATTGTGCAGCCAACCAGCTTCTATGGAGCAGCAGAGTTATTTATTAGCTCAATAATTATCCTGAATGACAAAATAACTACCTTCCTATCTTTGTATTTGATGACATAGCATTAACTATGGTCCCTTCTCACCCCTAAAAAGACAAATATTAGAATTACCTGTGTTTAATAGATAATATTGACACTTCCCATTGCTTCATTAATACTGACAAATTGTCTATGTGGCATAACAGTGTAGAGGTACCTAATCTGCTTCTAAATGACACATATTAAATACTACAAGGAACATGACGTTCACTGCAATATTTGAGTAACATACAGAGCTAAGTTGACTTTAGTGCTTGTAATAGTCAAGCTGACAGCTTATTTATTCCATGCAGTTCAGTGCAACAGGCAGGCAAACTTTTACTGCAGACAGAAAATAAATATTCAACAAGAATCAGCCACATACAAAAGATGTTGTAACAACAGGCCTTTTTAGCAGACACAGTATAAACAACTGAACAATTCCTTAGGGAAAGTGCTTAAAAAACTCCGATATGATGTACAACAATTAAAAAGTGCCCAAGATGGCAGATGTCACATCTTTAGCACAAATCTGGTGAATTATCAGTGGTGGTGCTGCTCTGCCTGATACAGACTTTGCCAAATGTGTACCTGGGTTCAAGGATAAATATAATGGTTGCAATAGGGCACGCTGAACTCACAAGGAACTACCATCCTGAGGTGGCCAGATACTTCTCCACATGTCACACTATATGAATTTGGAATAAAATGAAGACTTTCAATTTAGTTTTTCACTTGTGGAATTACAATTCTTTTGTATTTCATAGTTTTCTGCTATTCCATTTCTCCTATTTTTTTCTAGTATCCCTAGATTCTAAATTTAAAGCTGAAGTGAATGAACATTAAACATTAGTTTCTCCTTGAATTTTGCCTTTTCTCATATCCTCCTCACAGAGCCACAGCATATTATAATTTGCATGAAGAAAAGAAATAACTTCCCATTCCATATCTCCTTGTCATGATCAGGTCACCAGGTCACCTGTAGGGTCATTTCTCTGCTAATATAGTTGGATGCTGTAAAAAAGCTTTGTTAAAGAACAATAATTTATTCATTTTTTCACATTTTGAGAAGTTTGCTTCCTTTGCTCTCTTTGCTCATCCAATCCCTTTTATTCAGTCAGTCCTTACAATATCACCTGCAGAAATGTTTGTGTGCTGCCTTTATTTAATTCTCATTTACCACTGAATACCCACATCAGCATTCGGTTCAGCCAACATGAATCATGTCATATCCTCTGACACATATTACTGGGTTTGCTGTAGCCCAGTAATATTTTTTGAAGAATACAGAAGACTCAAATTATAAATCATTTCTGTGGTATGTCTGTGTTGATACAAGGTGAATGAGGACTCAGTCCAGAAAAGCACTGTAGTCACTTAACCTGAAAAATACCTCTGCCTTCCCTCTATGTTTAAAATAGCTATCTTTAGCTATACTGGTGTGTTTTGACACCAGTCACAGAAAAAAAAAATCATTTTAAGCAAAGGAAAAGAATAAAATGAATTCTCCAAGATGCCTGATATGAATGACGTTAAGCTTCAGAACGGCAGCACAAAAACTTGAAAAAGTACGTGGCAAAATAGATAGCTTGAGAAAATTCTTGCCATCAAAGTGCTATATTATTTTAATAGTCTAATGAAAAGAGATCTCCCAGCAGCTTAGCTGCAGTCCCAAGAGAGGGCTATTGTGATATGTAACTGCCTTGAAAACCTCATGCTAAGTGAGCCAGGAAATGTCCTGGCCCCTAAAAAATTATATGACAAGATACAAGGAATTAAACAGATACAAGGAAGCCAGGCTGAGTTTTTTGCATTTTCACCTGGGATCTTGGAGCAAGAATGGAAACCTTAAACAGAATGGCAAAAATGCTGAGTAGAGTTTAAGTGTTTCATCTCAAAAACAACAGAAAACAGATCTTTGTTTGTTTTTTTAAATTTAGGTAACAAAATTTCCAGAGTGTACATATTCATCTAGTTATTACGAAATATTTCTGTTAACAGAGAAGCTAGGGACATGGTGAACACCATGAAAATACAATGTGTATACTTTGAAATCAGGCTTATTCTAAGGGCTTGTTTTTCACACATGTGGAGCTTTTCACTAGCTGCTTAGATCTATAGACACAAGATGGAAAGAGCCTGTTTTAAAGTGGCAAATAGTGTTCAAAAGACTGCTGAAAAATGCAGGATTCAGTCCTGGAATCAGATATTTGTCATCTGAATGAGGCTCTTCAGCTCCTTCATAGTCTGTCTCATACAAAATCACTATAATTTAAATTTCTCAGGGACTGTAGTCTTAGCATATGAGTCCTAATGAAACTGTCTTATTCACCAAATCAATGTGTAGAGACAACTTGAATATAAGTTTAAAAAAGAATCCTTTATAATCATTCAGCTTCAGTGACAATGTGCATTGACATTTAGAAGAATAAGTTATTTTTAATCAAAATCATATTTACTAATGGTGACAATAGCTCTTGGGGTTATGTGCAAGCTCATAACTTTTACATTTTCAGTATTCTCAGGTTTCTGTGTATTACAAAGATGTGGGTATGAAAAACTGTGCTGAAACTGCAATTTTTTTTGGATTTCTAGTGTTGTAAATTAGGCAATTCAGGAAAGAAAAAAAAATGAAAGCCTTAAGTCTTAAACATTTGCACAGTGTATGGTTTGGCCATTGATTAAAGCAGCAGAGGTCAAAGAAAGAGCAGCAAGAATGCTGGTGGATGTGTTAAGGACTGCACTGTTGCTGTGCTCTGGCTATTTTATGGTCTCTCTCTGAAGATCATTAGCAATATAATCCTCTAGACTGAATATGAGGGACTGAGCTGACAGGGTCTGGCTGGAGCATACGCAAAAACCAAAGCCTTCAAACCCATAAACATGCATACTGGAAACATACATCCAGAAGAAAATAGACTTTAGCATATATACAAACCAGCATCTTGGTTAGCTGATACAAACACAGAATATATACACTCATTTCAGCTACTGTATGACGGATTTGGACAGTGAATGCTTGAGAAAATTGCAGCCCAATATCCATATATTTAACAGAAGTTTAAATACCATAATAAATACCACAATAAGTGTGTCTTATTCCTCTAGATCTAAACAGTAATTTAGAACTTCTTACAAAAGCAAAATGTACCCAAAAATATTTTAACAATCCACTGAAATCTCATAACAACAGAGAAAATTGTATCTGTATTAATATTGTGTATTCATTAAGTAGAAGAACAAAACTTACAGCCCTAGAGAGAGAGAAATTTGCAATGAATCACTCTTTCAGAATTAAATGTGAAAATTAAAGCAATTAAATTATAAGCCATGGTAGCAGTACACTTTGCCTGGAATGGGGGAAAAACAACTCAAACAATACTCTATTTGCAAAGCTGTCAGTGGTGAATGGAAAAAGGGTTGTCTTGCTACTTCTGGTTCTGAATAATGCTGAAACCAGCTTGATTCAACTCCAAAGTTAAGCACCCTGACAGTGAGGGGAAGATGCAGCAGAAGTGGTGAAGTATCTGATAAAGGAACCAACAATTGATACTATTGATAACTCATCTAAAAATGCTGAGCTAACACAGCTGGCCCAGAGAGACATGACTGACAGTGAATGACTTTATACTATAAAGTCCCTTACCCCTTTTTAATGGTGCAGTCTTCTAATACACCCCTTCTGGGAGTGTGTGAGGAGATTCTTCCCTCGAGTAGGGATGATCCTCAAGGTTACTCCTCAAGGCTGAGTGAAAGAGAGTTTCCTGTGGTTGTGAGTATGGGTGAGTAGCATAAATCTCTACTTAATAATTGTGTTTTCTAGCTTTAATATAATTGCATCAGTGTAACTTCAAAAAGAGTGAACTATGCTACTAGTTACAGCCACTTACGCTGTGTAGCAAATAATTCTGGTTATGATCTTTTAGTCTAGTGATTACTGTAATAAACCATTTATTTTTATATAAATATACCTGGTTTGTCATCCTTAATCCTGAAGGACGAAGTTGTATGAAGAGCAAATTACATGTATACAATCCTATATACTCCTTTAGACACAAAACATTGAAAAAGTTTGAGTCTGATACTGAATTCAGCCACCATTAGACTCCTGTCAGAGAAGGAGTTTAGAATGCAACTTGCATGGCTTCTTTAATAAAGAAGAAGCTCCTATTTCTGCCCTGACAAACACCCAGACACATTTCCAGGATAGAAGTTTCTACCTTCTAGGAATAAAAACAAACTGGCTTGCTGAGAGTGCAAAAAATTTTACTTCACGGTTTCTCAGTTTTTTGTCACATAGGCTACAGTCTAAAGCTGACTCTTCCATGTGACTAGGTAGAGGCCTTTTCTTTGTCCAGGCCCATTTAATCTACAGTAGTTCTACATAAGTCTAAACAACATTTAGGGAAAACTAAACCATTTCTTAAAACTAGATATAAAGAGCTATAATTTCCTTTTGTTCCTCCTTCCCTCCTCATCCATCCTTATAGCCTATCAGATTGCTCCCTATTGCCACAGATGTTTGTCAAAGTAATTCAGTCAGCCTTTTCTTTGCTTTCCAGTCTGCCTTTGGCACTCACCCCTTAGAGACTCCAGACTCTGGAGGCTCCTCTTTTCCCTCAGAGTCTGTGTATCCAAAGCCACAAAGTGCACTAGCAGAAAGGAAGCCACAGTTTCATAACTGCTGTTCTCAGATTGCTCAGGGAAATGAAGAGTCTAATCTGTGGGAAGAGTTAAAAGTAGGAAAAGATATGTATCACCTCACCCATTTTTCAAACCAAATATCATCAGCTTAAAACTGAAAACAAAAATTGAGATAACAAAAATAGAAAGGTAAATTTATGGTGATATTCATTCTGACATTTCTCTGTAATGAAGCCACAATTGCTATGTAATTGCCCTGACCAAACTTTACAATGAAAGACAAGTTATTTAGATAAAAGTTATTATAATCTCTGTCCCCTAAAAATTAATTAAAAGTTGTCCTGGTACTAATAGATATTAGTTCACATAAAAGGAAAATTAACTTCGTGACTTTCTGCTTTTCAGTTTTTTTTTCCTTTTTGCGCTATATCTTTGTAGAGGGCAAATAAAACATAACAATAAGGAATAATGAAAATTAAATTCTTTACCCTTTCATATCTTGCTCCATTACTCTTTGCTTGAAAAGAATGTACTGTGCTCTGTTCTGGCCCAAGAAAATAAAACTGCCAATTGTTATTTATTTCATCCTAGAAACTTTTTACCCAACTAATACAGCAATATGTAGCAAAATAAAACCTACACAACAACCAAACAACTACATTTACAAACAGAAAATTCCCAAGCAAATTTTAAATTGAAGAGATAAAGTAAGAGGTGACGTCAATACAATCACAAGTTTTTAAAGGATTTTCCTAAAACTCAGGAATTTTCCTGCCTACTTTTGTTCTGCATACTACCCTGCCCTGCCAATATAAATAGCAAAAGTAGACATAAAGGTCAGTCAATATGCTGGGGGAGCATCAGTGATCTTTCCTTCTACAGTTTGCTGTTGCTTGACAAATTCAAGGTGCTGAAAGAAAGAACATGAGCTATTACAAATACCATAGTGCATTCCAGGACATCATTTCTTTTTGAGTCAGGTTAATAGAAAGACTTAAAAACCCCCAGTCTATATTTCCTATTGGAATGTTGTTACTTAAGCAGCCTTTGGATTAAAATAACAGAGGTGGTTTTGATAGGAACGCATGCAGATTTTTCTCCTTATGACATATGTGGCATATGGAAGTCACATCTGTGAGTCTGGAGACCTACCCATACTCCATTGAATTCAATGGAATAACTATTCCCATCCACATCAATGGCTTTTGTCTCTGTATTTATTCCTTGTTTCATTATTGTGAGCTTATATTTTTTCAATATTTAAATTTTCTATGCTTCTTTTTCCATTCCACCTTCTGCTTTTAAAATTGTTTGTGTCATCACTTCCCCGGCTCTACTAGAAACCCCTCTCTTGACACATCCTATTATCATGTTCACTTTTTTCATATGACATCATATTTATGAATGCTGACTATCTTTTCATAAATTCATGCAATTTGATCTTTTTGTGTTTGATGTTCTCAGCTTATAAGCTTCCTCCACCTAGAGCAAAAATTTTTACTCTTAAATGCATGGCATTGCAGGCAGCATTGTTACATATATGATTTTTATTATTTTTGAACTCTGAGTCATCTAGTTCCTGCAGAAAGGTGCTCTGATGTTCATCTGTATTCACGGTACCTTGCACCTTCTGTCATCAGCCAGTTTCCTTCCCTTATTTCTAATGGGGCCAGGGTCATTAATGAAAACAATAAATGTGCTGGGTCAGTATAGGGTTCTGTCTCACAAGAATGCTCTGGGTAAGCCCTTTTTTTTACCAGACTCAATTTTTCTCCTGCTCTGCTTTCAGCCTCAATTCCTTGAGGAATGCAAACAGCTGTTTCCTCCAGTCCCCGGTTGCACTTGCTATTTGTGAGTGGAACCAGCCAGAAGATATCAGTCTTGGCTGGGGTGCTCTTCCAGAACTCAGTATCACAGAGATGACACAGAGACTCTGATTTGGCTCCCGCGTTTCACATTTTTAGTTCAAGTGAAAGAAAGAGTGTTTGTTCCCAGCACACCTTTTTATTTGCCATCTCTTACTTTTGTTATTATATGATACAAGCGTTTTTTTCTTTCTGACAGTCACAAGCACTAGCTTCATATAAAGATTGACCTTTACTTCATTACTGACAATAAACAAGCCCTGAATGTGTATTTGATAAGCTCATAGATATCCACAGGGGCTTCATACAAAAATAGACTGTGGCTCTGGAAATTACACAGAAAGAAATGAAAAATGTAACTCAAAGTGTTTTGATTTCCCTTGCTAATCACCAGGTGGAGGAACCCCTCTCATATCTTCTGGAGAGAAAATCAAAGACAATTCTTCACTTTGTATGTGAGAAGGTCATAAGAGCTGATTAACCCAGTCTGAAAGCTCTAAAATATTCAGGAAAAAAATTAAGACTGGGTAGTAGACTTCACAAAGCACTTCAAAATGGAAAATATTATTAAATTAGTTTTGACAAAACTGATTTCTGGTTGAGAAGAAAAGAAAAGCCCAGAACTCTGGAAATGTTCTGGGTTTTATCATTGCAGAATGGCATACCTTGATCTTTCTACTTGAAAACTGCTTTCAAAATTATTTTTAAAAACATGTCTATTGTAAAATACTGGCTATTTATTTTGACAGTTTTTACAGCTTATCTCAATTCAGGATAAACTGGTTTACAACCAAGTCCAATTTTCAGTGTCACTGATGGGACATCTATAAATACCTACTGAATCTCTCTTTCTCGTGTGCGGGAGGAACTCATAGAGTTTTTTGTTTTGGTTTGGTATGGGGGTTTTTTTGTCTCACACCATGAGATGCCTTTTGGTCATCATTCCACTTGAAAACCATTTTCTGAAGCACTTCTGAGGTCTAGACATCAAGGCTGCCTTAGGCAGTTGTATGAGATTGAGGCTGGAGTAGTTCTGGCTGCTACTGAGCTTTGGAGCCCATGGTATCCCACTGGCTTTTCATCTGCTACCAAAGGAACCAGCTCCTCAAATCTCCTGCTTAACTGTATCCATAAGCACTCCTAACCGCTTGCACAAGTAGTATTCTTTGGAGACTGGCAGTAAGGACAGAAAAATCTGAATTTATTACAAAACTGAGGACATTTTAGCACACACTTGCTCTTATAATGCAGATATGTAAAGACAGGGCCTGAATTGTGGATATAAAACAGCAATACATAAAAGCATAACTTCATCTGCTCCTCTGTATGAAGCTTTAGAGTTCTTGGTGGAAAGCACAAAGTCACTGCCTGATGCCACTCTGATGAGTGAAAATTGTGTACAGTCACACTTGGGGGAATTAAATTAAAAAATGGACATGCCACAAGCTTCTACACAGCTAGTAGAAAATAGGCTGTTAGCAGAAAGGACAAGCTGGAGATTATAAAGTCAGTCAAAAGTAAAAGTGGTTTAAATGGAACTAAAATTATAGGGGCATCAGAGTATCAGCATTCATAAAAAGCAAATGCTCCTTTCTGAGACAGGTGCTTCCGTGGGGAGACACCTTATTACAATGCTATGCTGAATTTAGTGCTGGTCTGCTTTACTGTAGTGCTAGGAACATACATCCTTTTGCTTACTCTGAATTAAAACAGATATTTTTGTCTCAGTAATGTTTAATAGGTCCAAATTATTTAACAGAGAAACATAAACTGTTTTCTGTTATCAGAAAGAGAAATTAGGGAGTTGCAGTATTGTTTGTTTTAATTTTTCTTGAGGTCAAAACCTATATCTAAAAATATACATTCACTGAAGCACAGTTTTGGAACTGTGAACTCCTTGTTGGATTTCTGTAGCCTACAGCATGTAGGAAATCAGATTAGATAATCAAAAAGTCCCTTTTGAGCTGAGGAAGTCTTAAAACTGCCAGCACTGTTGTACAGTGCCACCTAATGACACAGAGTGGTTCTCATGAGATCCATTCTCAAGCCTGTCATAGTAGTGGGAAGGTCTACAAGATACCGCAATCGATACTTTATGGATTCTACAGATATCTTTAAATGCGTATGTCCACTAAAATGTATAAAAACACAGGGTTTTTTACTCAATACCATTCTGAAATACAAGAAAAACGTCTGTGCAAAAGGAAAGCTTAGGTATCTACTAAGTGCACTCTAAGATATCAGTGCTTTACTGACCTGTTTCATACTTGGCAAAGCTATATGAGACCTTTGGCCGCAAGGAAAACAGAAAATCCTCTTTAAGACAGAGCATGTTTTAGCTTACAGAAACAAGGGCTTAGAATAGAATATTAGCAAGGATACAGTGTCTGCAAGGGAAAAAAGGCAGATGTTTCGTAACATTTCTCTGGGATACTGAAATTAGCTGATTTCAGAGACAGATGCTCTCCATTAAAAATGCGTCAGCACTTTGGAATTCACTTATTAACTTTGCTGGGAAATGTTGTCACAGTGTCTAAGAGACTACCTCCAGATAGTAGTAGCAGATAACTAGAATATTTTGCAGACATTTTCATTTCATGTGGCACTTAGTCAATTATCAGTGCTATCATCACCTACAGAAACTGACTGACTTAAAAACCTTTTGGGGATAGTTTAGTTCCCTACCTTGTTTGCTCTGGGTTCTTTAATTTTGTTGACCACAAGAGAATACTTTTATCTCCAAATTGGTCTTCCTCCAAGGTGTATGCTGTACTGAAATTCATGCTGAAATGTGAATGCATCCTTCAGAAAAATGTCTGGGAGTGGTTTCAAGGTTTCTACAGTGTTCAGTTGTTTAAACCTTTTCCTTCTCACAAAGACCATGTCTAAGGAGCAGCTACAGTGACTGCTCTTGCATTGGCTGGCTTCTGTCACTACATTATTCTTTTGTATTTTTCATTTTCTGATTTGTGTGTGCTTCTTGATATGGACACCTTGCATGGCCAAGGTTGTGCACTGGTGTTCTTGCTGGACTCAGGGAGGCAGATCCTCCTATACATGACAACCACATTGGAGACCTCTGAACTTGTTTCCAAAAACCAGGTGTATCTGCATGATACAGCAGCAGCACCCATCAGCAGCAGCTGCCCTGAGGTCAGAATTGCTCTGTTGTTGTGCAGCTTTGTACTGGGGCCACTTCCAGAGCAGCTTCCTCAGCAGGAGTTGGTCTAGTTCCAGCATGACCTGTGGGCCCAGTGTTTCAATCCTTGCAGAGAGTGGTACCCATGTTAGCATTTTGTTGTAATTAGATACCACCTTGAAAACCTTTGATAGCAAAATATTGTCTGCCAGCTAGTCATCTGATTAAATGGAACTGTTAAACTGTCAAGTTACAAGTACTTAGAGGATAATAAGATGGTAAATCAAGAGGTTAAATGTGTTTGTCAGAAACACAGTCAAAACAATTTCTTTATAGGGTAAATAACTCAGCTGGAATTGTGTCAGTAGCAGACTTTTATGCATTTGGACCTAAAAGGAGCTGCTGGCAATGCAGCAAAGGGATCCGAATTGAACAATCATAAAAACAGAGGCACAGAGAGCAGTTTGTTGCAGAGTTTGATGTTGAACTGGGAGACTGCCTCAAGAGAAGCTCCACAAAGGTCCCAGCTGAACTCACTGGTTGATATTTTCATCAGCAGCTTGGATAATGGAGTGAAAATCATGGTTTATAAAGATTTCATCAGGCACTAAGTTCTAAGGAGGGCTTAGAGAACAGGCTCAAAATTCACATGACATTGCTCAAAAGCAGTTAAATTAAATCCAGTGAGGATATATGTGAAGTACTGTGCTGAGAAAAATAATACTAATGAAAATCAGCAACTGTTAGAACCAGTTCCATGGATCTATACTGGTCCTCTGAAGTCAGAAAAATTTTGCCCAAGTAGTTATACAGGTTGACTATGTGCTGGCCTTGTAGAAAGAGGCTGATGCTTGAATTATTTGACACACATGTATACAATATTTTTTTCCTCTAGAAGGAAACAACAATAAAATGCTCATTCTCTGTGAAGAATGAGGCCATAGCCAGTGTTTTTTGACAGTTCAGCCAGTTCAGTATTTTGTTAGTTCAGTTTCAACATCATCTGTGTGAGAATCACACAAGCCAACCATCTCATTTGGTAATTTTCTTCTTTTTTTTTTTTTTTTTTTTTTGGCTATAATTAGAATAGAATAAAATACTTAATGTTGGAAAAGATTTCCAAGACCTTTGAGTTCAACCTTTGATTAAACACCTCCATGCCAACTAAACTACAGCACAAAGTAATTTCTTGAACTCTTCCATGGATGGTGACCCCCATCACTTCCCTGGAGAGCCCATTTCAATGCTTAACAAGCTTTTCCATTAAGAAATTCCTCCTGATGTCCAATCAGAACCTTCCCTTCAGACCATATCCTCTTTGTCCTCTCAAAAGCTGCCTGGGAAAAGAGACTGACCCCTATTCTGCTACAGCCATCTTTCAGGTAGATGTAAAGAGTAATAGGGTCTTCCCTGAGCCTTCAGACCAAACAACTCCAGCTCCCTAGATGCCCCCATTTGACTCATTCTCTAGACCCTTCACCAGCTTTGTTGCCATTCTCTGGACACGCTCCAGCACTTCAATGTCGTTCTTGAAGTGAGGGTCCAAAACTGGACACAGCACTTGAGGTGCAGCCTCATGATAGTCGACTGCAGAGGATGATCAGTTCCCTAGTCCTGCTGGCCACATTATTTTTGATACAGGCTCAGGTGGCCTTCTTGGCCACCTAGGCACACTGCTGACTTATGTTCAGCCACTGTCATCCAGCACCTCCAGGTCCATTTCTGCTGGGCCTCTTTCCAGACACTCTGCCCCCAGCCTGCAGTGCTCCATGGGGTTTTTGTGACCCAAGAACACCTTGTCTTGTTGAACCAGATCCTTCTGCAGATCCTTCCTACCCTGCAGGAGATCAACACTCCCACTGAGCTTGGTGTCACCTGCAAACTGACTGAGGGTGCTCTCAATCCCTCTGTCCAGATCATCAAGGAAGATATTCAATAGGACTGACCCCAATACTGAGCCTTGGGGAACCCCACTAGTGATCCACCACCAAATGGATGTAACTCTATTCACCACCACTCTCTGGGTCTGGACATTCTGACAGTTTTTAACCCAGTGTGAACCTGCCCAAGCCATGAGCTGCCAGCTTCTCCAGGGGAATGCTGTGTGAGACTGTATAGACTTTACTGAATTACATGTAGATTACATCCACAGGCAATTCTTATTCTCTTTATCACACTGATAATTGCTGCAAAGAAAAGAAAAAATAAGAAAAAGACTTTTTTAAAAAATTAATTATTCACAGTCTTCTTTCCTGTGATACTTTTTCTATTGCTGTTCTTTGATGTCCAGATCTGTGGATGTCATTAGAAAGTGATTATGTAAATGCCAAAGTTCACTTCTCAACAGTATTGATCATTAATAGATTCTTAGCTTCTTAACTTTCTCAGTTATTTCTTGCAGTGCTTAGTGAGCTGAACTTGTTACTTCTTATATATCAACAGGAGTGCTGCCCAAGTGACCAGCATTTCCAAGGCACAGCACCTACTGGGAACACTAGGATTACACAAGCTCAGCTATATACATGTAGAATTGAAGGTTTCAGAGCCTGCATTGATTTCACCTTCTGGGGATCACAATGTGAGTACTTCTGACTGAACTAGAAAACTCATGAGAATTTGGTTTATCTGACCTAATTTAGATATGCATTCTGGGGTGAAGAGCACTGCACAATTTTCTCCAATGAGACCAGTCTTGTAGGTTTAAAGGGATTCCAAGATGGCTGGTTCAGACCTAGATACTCAAAGCAGGGCAGAGATGAATCCTACCTAGGCAGACCTGGGTTATCTGTGAAAGAATCAGAACTCAACTGGAATTTTCAGGTTCAAACAGTAAAATATTTAGTGATAAATGGAAAAAAAAATTATTATTTAGAATCATTAAATATGGTTCCTACACGTAAATTTACATCACTAAAAAGATTTTATTACAGCCACTGCATCATTCTGGTGGGAAATATCTAAATGGATGCTTTCATACATGCTGTGCTGGGTGGAATTGTTAGGAAACACTAGTCTTTGTTGCAATTGTATGCAATGTATAACTATAGTGCAACTTCAGAATCTTAACGCTTGCTACAGTTCAGTCACAGGGCTATTTGAAATAGTAATGCCCTGAGGTAGTGATTAAGTTTTGCACAACAAATCATTGTACTTGAAAGGTCCATTTATTTTCAAGCATTCCTTTTTCAACAGTGAGTTCTGTTTTCCAGATCTTCATTAAGATAATAGTCACTATACTGGGAATGGTTCACAATAATTTCAGACATTTGGTTAAACATGTTAATGACCTGTTAGAATGAAATTGAATGAAAGGGATAAGTAGGTGGAAATAGAAACATTTGGATATAGAAGCCAACATAGTGGAAAGAATGATATTTTGTGCTCAGGTAGTTACTGTGTTGCTCATACAAGTAGCCCTTTGCTAAAATATGTATCAAATGAAAATAGTTGCCTCTCTGTTATAATTGATGAGCTTTTGATGCACTGATGAAAAGTGCGCAGCCTTTCTAATGTTTACTCTAGCCTTGATTCACAAACAGTGAGACTTCAGAAAACCCTTTCTATGGCTAAACCTTAAGACTTACAGCATACAGTAGTTCCCAAAGCTCCAGTGTTGTCTGTATGGAAAGAGATATGAAGGAAATGTTTCATTTGATTTCACAAAAACTTTAAAACCCGGTAGTTTCTAATGACTGGGATTCAGTCATCATGTCAGGGGGACCCACCATATTTTACATTAGTCAGTTCTCAATTCGTTTGGCAAACCGTTACATATTATCTTGATTTTAATTCTGATGTAGCCAAATTGCTCTGCTGGTATAAGCTAAATAATAGTTCTGTTGATAAACTAAAATCTGTTGTGTTTTCGATTGTTTTGTCTTACATTACCCTCCTTCTGTGCTTACTTTTGAATAAAAATGCCTATATAACCTTTTTATATATTCATTTTTCTTTGAACAGCAGCCAGTCTTCATGAAGATTGACACTGTTTCAAGAAACTGTCTGTGGTTATTAATTTGTAAATAATTTTAAGACAGGTGGAAATGCCAGATAAACTTAATTTTGGTTGGCATATTGTGTTTTTTTCCACTGGCATATATATACTTCTAATCATCAGTTAAAATTGTTCATGCTTTTCATTCTTCTGTAATTGCTGCTTTCAAAATTAGATGTTAATAAATAAGGTGCAGTAAAAGGTTATTGCAACTTTTTTGGTGCATCAGAGGACATAAACTCAAGGAGAAGGAAGTCTAGTCGGGCTGTGTAATTTTGTGTGATAGAAGTGGCAAGTGTAATTTCTTTTAGCAACTTCTCTGGTAGACGATCATTCTGAAAGGAATAAAAGTATTGTCCTTCATATAAATAAACTATTGTTTGAATCAAATCATCCAATACCATTACTATAAGTACAATGCAGTAGAGTGGCATCTAATTTAAGCAACTAATACAATTAAATTGTGTTCATTTTGGAAATCACATTGCTGCAGCACAGCTTACTAATTCAAGTTTAATTACTTTAATTAGTAGATTTAAATTTGGAAACATTCAAAGTGAGCACTGAACCCTTTGAGATTTTTGTCAGTTTACTTCAAGAATCTTAGTTATTAAAGGCTCCTTGAGACCAAACTTTAGTTATTTGTAATTGCCTTTTCCAGGTTCTGGGAACTATGGAAGTGTCTACTGTAATTACATTCAGCTCAAGAATGTGGAATGGAAAGGTATGACAAAGCTACCTTTGCTCTGGAAAAGGGACTGGTCTCAGCAGACAGAATCTGTATTCTTGCTTGTAACCATTTGAAACAGGATCAGCTATTCTCCTACTCCATTCTGAGGTCTGATCAACTTTATTACCAGCACCATGAAATAAATGTCCTGAAACCAGTTGCAAAGAGAAAATTTTAATGGGACAGCAGGAGGTCTAAAATAATATCAGTAAGATCACCACTGTTACATATTAATTAATTGGACTTCACAAAGCAAAAAATCATTAAAATGATCTATCATTTGTTTTCCCTTTGGGTAAAGACAGGATGCAATATCAAGGATCAAATGTTTTACAATATTTTTGTTTCCCCCTAAAAGGTATAAGAAGTTCTTTATATGTTCAGAAATATAGGAAATGGATTAACTAAAAAAAAAAAAAAAATGTGTACATCTTCATATAGAATAAATGGTTCTGGACAGTGCACTCCTTGCAAAATCCAAAGAGTGAAAAAACAGCAGTAGAATTTTTCCAGCTACATAGTGGACAATGAGTGTAGACATCATTAAACAAGTTTGTCTGCACAGTTTGGGATGGTGAGGAAGACACCAGAAAGGTTATTTCTGTTGTTTTTCTGACACAGACCACAGACAGGGAAGATCTTACATGAAGTATATTTCTTGGAGATATTCTCTCAGCATAGAGAAAATAATGAAGTCTTATAAACCAGTTATTTTTGGACTGTGAGTTGTCAGGCTTTTTTAGTTCAGTATTATAAGTCTGTTTCATATCCTACTTCCTTTCTAATTTCAGATTAGTGAACATGTTGTTGATTTGCATGTACAAAGTTTGTTTTCCACATAGCCACGTGCTTAGAGTACACATAGGTAAAATGGAACACACCAACAAATGGTCACAGCTGTCCTTGCAGAACTTTATCTCTATCATCAAAGCCACTTGCATTATATAGTTCAAATTACAGCAGTTAACACAATTTCCTAGCTTTTCTGTCACAGGCCAGGAGTAGATGGCATCTATCTTATGGCTGAGATGCTTACTGCAATGTTACGATCTTCCTGAATGTTAAGACACTGTCTGCTCACCCTCAGGAGGTTGTGGTTATCAAAATGGAGAAAAGCCTGCAGTAATGCATCTCACTAGCAACAACCTCATAAAAAATGCACGGAAGAAACAGGCAGAAGCCTCACTGAACAAAACCCCACTCAGGCACCAGACCACAAAGTAAAAACAATAGGAAAAAGGCACAGGTATAAAAAGATATAGGTAACAGCTTCTGCAACCTGCCTAGATTTAAAACTTGTTCCCAAAAATTAAAATGGAGCCAATCTTCGGTATAAGAGAAATTGAAGTCTGCATTATTCCTGTCTGCATGCAACTTGTTGCCCACCTAGAAAAAAATTATTAGATTGTTTTCCCAGTTCTGAGCTTGCCCTTTTTCTGACTGAGCTCAGACAATTTTTAGGGAGACAGGAATCATTGGACCAGACACCTGTATAATTCTCCCAAAAGCCCAAGCATATGTAAAACAGCAGCAAACAGATAAGTCAAAAATCAAGTGACTGACTGTTGAAAGCACAACAGACACTAGCTAAAGGTGGCTGGTGCTTATTGCCATCTTGGCCAACACCACAACCCTTCCCATTGTGTTGCCAGGTGCATCATCAGGAGCATAAAAGTCTGCCCAAGCATGGGCATTTCCAATGCTGAGTTTGCAACACATCCCAAAACCTTACTGACAGCAGTAGTATTCATTCCTATGCCACTACAATTTCAAAGTCAGGCTAAATATTTTATTGTCAGACTAATGGGGAAATGCAGTGGTTTCCTCCTTGGGGGCTGCTATCGGCAGGCTGCTTACCCCAGACCAACTGCGGTAGTTCATGTGGGTTCCTCAGATCTGCTAGCTGGAAGCGTGGGTGAGGCTTTGGAATGAAGAGCGGGCTTCTGCCGTGGGTTTGAAAGGTGTTTATTGTGCAACTTCCACGTGCAAAAGGCAAGGCTCAGCCTGTCCTTCTCCCTTAAGTACCCCAGGACACAGCCTGAGGCCACAGGAGAATTCGGGCCAATGGACAGGAAGGGGTTGGGAGGTTCTAGAGTGGGACACTCAGCAGGACAATTGAAGAGGGCAGGTGCTTGAGCACCTGGCCAAATGGGAGATGATCTCTCTTCAAGTTTCCAGGGTGACTGACAAGGGGCTCCCCTCTGGGAGATACCAAGGGGATCAGGGGGTGGGTAAGAGGATTCGGAAAGGGACATACCAAGTACAGACAAATACAAATACAATACGAATTCAAGATCTAAAATTCGCGCTGCTACAGGGAAACCCTTACTTGCTGTGAGGTACCATTAGCTTGAAGAGAATCCTGATTCACTGAGCCATAACAGAAAAAAACTCAGTGGGAATTGAAGCCTGGTCCTTTACAAAACATTATTCATGTGGGTTGTGTCTAATAGTCTGAAATAATGTCTGAATTTTGAGCTTTTTCTTCAGGTTTTTGTGATATTTAGTAATCCAGCAAATTTCAACCCAAAACACTGAAAAGGGGAAAATAGTTAACAAAGAGAAATAAAGAGAAGAAAATGAGATAATAAGGTCTACAGCCAAAATCCAGATGTTTTTTTCTGTATATTATGCTTTTCTATACATTATTACTGTGATTCAAATCATCTGCTACTAAACAAATTGAAAAAACAAGGGCGATGGTTAAATATAGCGCATGAGGATTTTTAAATTGACAAGAAAGGCTTTTCCCAGTACAAAGATCGTGTAGTTACACATGTATGTAGTTGTAATTGCAGTTGTTTCCGTGGCATTTCTTCCATTCCTATCTGCTCCTTCCCAATTCCAGACTTTGTAAGATTCTCACAGAAACATATATGTAATATTTCTGCCTGAGAACCACATTCTTTTCTTCTCTATGTAAGCAGAAAAATAAAGAAGGTTTAGCTACATTTCCATATAATGCACCAAACAAAAATGATTATTAGTTTAGTCCTGTTCTTCTGTTGGGTCAGTATAAGCTCCAGGCAAAGATCTTAAGCAAATATCTAAGGCACAAAAGATCTGGAACTAATAGACACTTGAAAGCATAGTGGAGACTTGGATTCATCTTTATATCCTTTTTCTTTCCAAAATTGAGAAAAAATTTGATATTTCCATGTGAAATGAAAAAAATTCCTTCAACATCACGTCTTCTTTTATATAGTCAATAATTTCTGAGTTATGCAAGACAACAAAACGTGAATTTTTAGCTCTGCACTGCTGCCATATAACACAGGAAGGATCTAAACTTCATGAGTTTAAAGGCATTAAGTTGGAAACAAGAGCATAAACCATTTAAGATGTATATCCTGAGCCAGAACACAGCTGAAGGTCTCTGGCACTTGGATTACTACCCTAAGAGCAGCTCCCAGCCCCCTCTGCAGACTGGCAGAAGGCTGGCCCAAACATTATCCAGTTTTAATAAAGACTATCACCAGCTGGGATTTAAACAGATGGACTTAGGCCAAATTGGAGTGGAATGGTTGTAATAGCAAATACAGAGTATCCATCATGTGCCAGCTGCCTACCAAGGTCTGGCATGGTAAAGGAACCTGCTTCTATTGCCCTAGGCTCATATTGTTGTCTATGGCAATAGTAATGGTGATCACTGCTTCTCTTCACTGCCAGAGAAAGATAAACCTGTGCAACTAATAATTAACCAAAGGTAGCCAGGATAAATTTAGGCCAAGTTGTGTTCTTTTATTTTTTTCTTTCCTTTCCCCCCCCCACCTTTTTTCTTTTTCCTGGGCATTTTTTTCATGAGTTGAAGGGGAGATTTAAAGGTAAAAATAATGAAGACTGCTCATAAAATTTTGTTGAAGAACGCTCCTGTAATTAAAAGACAACACAGATAAATACTCAAAATTTTTTTGGTAAAACTTGAACACAGAGCAATTAGAGCATCCAAAGGAGGGCAAAGGAGATAGTAAAGGGTGTGAAAGAGAAGCCGTAAGAGGAGCAACTGAGTTTACTTGGTCTTTTTAGACAGGAGGAGACTGAAGGGAGACTTCTTTCCAGTCTGTAACTTCTTCATGAAGGGAAGAGGAGGGGCAGACACTGATCTTTTTACTCTGATGACCAGTGACAGGACCAGAGAGAAGTTGTGTCACACCTGAAGTTGTGTCACAGTGATTTAGGTTGTATATTAGGAAAAGTTTCTTCATCCACAGGATGGTTTGGCACTGGAACAGACTGCCCAGGGAAGTGGTCACAGCACCAAGCTTGGCAGAGTTCAAGACGCATTTGGACAACATTGTCAGGCACTTGGTGTGGATTATTGTGCATAGTCCTGTGCATGGCCAGGTGGTATGCTCAATACCTCCTTGTGGACCCTTGTAGGTCCCTTACAAATTATCTTTTTCTGTGATCCTGTGATTCAGTAATTAAGTTCAGAATGTTTGGCAAAAAGAAGGTGGAAGTGGTTTGGGGAGGAGATTATTTACTCAGTTTCTAAGAGATGACAGGCCAGATGGGACTATGTCTCCAAGAGAGGAATGGAAAGCAGGACATCACTGCAGGAAGTCAAAGAGGTATCACATTTTTAAAGCAATCAGTTTGATATTTTTCAAATGAGAAATAGTCAGTTTATTCCAAAGTGAAAAAAATAATTGCAAGATATTGCTGTTTGGGAGAAGTTTTGAGTAGGAAAAAGTTCCTTGGGTAAGGACTACACTTCTGAAAATCTCTAAATGTTCTTCCTAGAAAAAGAAACAAAAAATTATCTGTAAGAAGCTTTCCATGCAGATATTGAAACAGGTACTAGAAAACCTGACAGGTCTTAATTATAATGTTCATAAGAGAAGCTGAGGCCACAAAATGTGTACAAGCACTGTTCTGAAGCTGAGGTTACAAAAGGTGTACAAGCACTTTCCTGTAGTCTCAGAAGGTGCCAGAGCCTCAGAGTGATTTTTTTTCTTTTTGAATCAACTTCTACTCAAACTGCATTTTGATATAGAGCTTAAGGACTTCCTAATATTGCGGATGGCAGGAGTCAGGGGCAGCACCTAACCCTTCTAAACTAAATACAAAGGAAATATTCGCACAAGCTCTTCTTGAGGAGATGCAATTGATCTCCAGACAGGTTTATTTAAAACATAGGCAGATTTACTGACAAGGCATCATTCCCATTTGCTAAAGCAGTAGTTCAAATCAAGAACCTGATGAAGCTATCAGCTGCCAAGATCAAGGACCTGTATTAACGAAAAATAAAGGGCTTCTTTTGAGTGTGGAAACATAGAGAGCAACAGTCCTTTTGAACCTACTTGCAATGTGACAGTTTGTGTACAAAATAACAGGCATTATGCTGAAACCATCAGTGATTACAACACCACTCTGGTTTTGGAGAATGTTGCAAAACTATGGAGCAGAAAAATAAAGTTAACAGGAAATAATTTTATTTCCCCACCTGTGTGTATCAACCCATGTGTTTGAATGCACTGGTAAAGTACGTGTGTGGCTATTTATGGAACCTGTTTAAGTACTCATTTTGGTGATATTTGATTTTCCTGAAACTAAAGTAATTGCACAGTAAATGAGGCTGGACATATTGTTGCAAATAGATATCAGAGGACACAACTCTACCCTCCTTCTTTCTTGGCTGTTATAACTCATCACCAAAAGAAATTATTATGCTGCAGCTTGACCACCTCTTTCTTTTTATGTCCTAGTGGCAAAATGGACTAAACTATTATCAAATTTAGACATTTCAATCAAAATATATCAGATGCCTTTTCTTGATCTTTAAGATTCAGTATTTTAGTAAAAATTATCTTGCTTAAATTTATATTTTACTGTATGTTTTATCACTTCGTTGGTCACTCTTGATTATAATAATGTAGGGGTTTTTTTGAAACAGTTGCAATTAACAAGAAAGGCCTTGAGAAGCATTAATAGTATTAGAACATCCCAGTACTTACCAACTAATTCTAAAACAGGAGCAAAAAGGCTGAAAAACGACAACAAAATTCTCTCAAAAGTGTCTTGAATCTGAGGAAATAATATCAGAAAGGAAACTGACTGTAGTTATGTTATTGAAAATACAGGAAATAACTGAAAATACTGAAAATAACATTTGACAAACTTCTTATGCCCCAATGCTTCCTATGCAAATAAATCCATTTTTATGTGTCAATAATTAATAGTTAGATAGTAAAGGTTTTAATAATGCAAAAATCCAAGAGGAATAATGGTGGTTTTTATTTATAGTGAAAGAGCAGTGTGAGTGGTAGAAATAATCTCTGGATGTCTGTAATCCAGCCTCCCACTTAAAGAGAAACTACTGAAAACTAGACCAAGACAGCTGTGGGTTTCTGTACTTATTGTTAATAATAATAATTTGTTCTGTCCCCTTAATTTTTTCCAGTACCATAGCAGAAAATATCATGGCAAAGATCAGATGAGTTAAAGCTCTACGAGACACAATAGACAGGAATTGTGTAGAAATGGATTTGTTGATTTGGTCTGGTGCCTTAAACAGATGTACAGCTCTTACCAAAGAAGCAAATCTGTTCCTATTTCAATGCAAAATTTCCAAATATAGCATTTGATTTGTAATAAACGATAATTAATTATCTTCCATCTTTCACTGATGTAGATCAAGATTAACCAGGTTCTAAAATCAGTATAATCAAATGTAGAATTGTTCAGAGTACATCTAATTGTATTCTTTTTTGAAGAGCACATATTTTGTGGTAGAAGCTCTTCTGGACAAAATTCTGAGGTCTGTGATGGAAAGTACTAGCATTTGTTGGATTAGCATTATCCAGTCTCTCATATGGCTTAGTGAAGCTAGAATTACTCGCTTCACTATTCAAATCAGTTTAGGCTTCTTTTTACGGAACCATGACTGATTTTCTCTTCCTGAAAAGGCTTTCTGGTTCTGCTATGAACCCATTCAAAATCAGATCATATATCTGTGTCTTCCTTTGTATATCCTAGCATCTTATGTCAAGAAAAGAACTTTTGCCTTGTTCATTTCTGTTAGAAAATTCACATACAAAGGCACATTTCTTCCAAATAGAACACCATAACATCCCAGCTGCATCCCTGTGCCTTAATCTCTAGTTAAAAAAAAACAAACTTTGATTCATGATTAATTTAAATAGATGGTGTGAATTCACATTAAAGTGATTAAATCATATTAAATTCTACTTCTGCTATATGAAATTATTGGGGAATTTTAGCTTCCCTAAATTCAGTGATTTCATGCTTGTGCACTCTGGAAAACAACGCCCCTGAAAAAATCACTAAGGGTTTTTTTAATTTATATCCGCTGCAGAGATGTGTAGTCATTGTATTATTTTGCTTTAAAAAAATTGCTAAAATGATAAAGAAGTAAAATGAAGGCTGGCATAACTCTGAAATAAAAAAGTCCCCTAGCTATATTGTAAAGAGAACTGTCAGCTTCACAAAGCATATGAAATCAATCCTATAAGATGTAAGTAAATGTTTTTAAATGAGTAACTGAATCAGGAAAAATATGGTCCTTTTCATTACCATAAAAAAAAAAGATAATTCTTACATTAAGTTGGTGTTAGCCCACTCCCACCACAGTTTGCATTTCTGCTTACTTTTATTAGACATTAACTGC
The DNA here is from genome assembly GCA_024734555.1 of Trochalopteron elliotii. Taxonomy (NCBI): domain Eukaryota; kingdom Metazoa; phylum Chordata; class Aves; order Passeriformes; family Leiothrichidae; genus Trochalopteron; species Trochalopteron elliotii. The sequence continues at coordinate 570,860 of JANPWX010000195.1, forward strand.
CAACTATTGCTTAAATTCTGTCACATTCTAGAAGACCTGCTACCTTTACCCTAATTTTATCCCCTCTTCAAACTAATAAGATTTCCAGGAAACTCTAGACTCAAGAATGATACTTAAAGCAGAAAAGTCAAAAGTTAAGTATTAACCATTAGTCATGAATATTTAATGTAAGTGCTTTTTAAACAATTTTTAATGAGTGAATTCATTAAAGTGCATGCATGGATTGACGTTTTACTGATTGAAGGCCACATTTAACTACTGCTTTTTAAATTTATTTATTTCCTGATAATAAAAAGATGGTCAACCAGCATAAATATTTCCTGTATTCTATAGTTTCCTAGGGTCAGCAGAAGGAAGCTCAGACTAGTACATGTGCACGCTGCTTACAAAAATTTTGATTTTTCTTCTTTTTTCCACTGTAAAGCAAAGCCACCACCAAGTTAACAGTGCTATTTACAGAGGTACCTTTCAAGTTAAGCTTCTGAAGACTGGTTATGCCTGAATATGAATATGCTGGAAGAACTAATGAAGAACTATGCAAATAGTGGATAATCTTTAATTAAAGCAGAGTAAAAAAGAAGAGTAAAATTTTATTCAGTGTTTTCATGGTGTGGTAGCAAAGAGACTTGATTATGTGAACTGTAAAGCAGTTTCAAAAACTTCTTAAATTTAAATATTTTCTCAATTCTCTTTCAGTTAGAAGGTGTATAAAAGTTTTTTGGTCAGTTTTGTGTTTTAAAATTCTTCCTCTTTTTTTTTTTAATAATCCAAAGCAGAAGCATAACAAAAAGATGGAGAAGATAGAAAGATTTTTTACCTCAATTTTCCTAAAAATGTTTATATTCAAGGAACCGCGATTTTACTAAAAGTGGGGCGTTTTGTTGCTGGTTTGGGTTTGGGGTTTTTTTGGTTTTGTTTTTTTCTGTGGGAGAAGGAAATATTTTCAGTCAGGAAACAGTTATGAAAAAATCTGATTAAATGAAATAATGTTTCATGCAAGTCCATGAATTTTCCTTTGTAAATAAAAGACATGATACATCCATTTGCTGTGAAAATACTTCATTGGCTTTGAGCTCGTGAGCTTCCTCTGAGGTATTTAGAAGGCATAGCTCTGCTTTGTGGGATACCTGGTAAATTTGAGTTTACCCTTTATACCCAGTGTTACCAGGGATCATGGAAGGTGTAGATTAGTGGAGGGACGGAACAGTAGGATCGTATTGCATGTCTGCATAGCTGGGCTGGTTTGGTGTGTCAGTTTCTCTCACATCAGGGGATTCTAACAATTTTGCATCAGAGGACAGCTGTTAACCCCTCAAATTAACCTGTATGAACCCTCTTCAGCCCTTCTGACTGAAGTCACTATAATGCAAAGATGATCTCACAATTTGCCATTTACTTCCACTATGATCTACCAGTAAGCTGTGAACCAGAATATGCAAATCTCTGCCTACACAGGATTTAGGCAACAGGGCTGAGTCTCAGTCTCAGCTTGTCAAATTGATTGAATACTCAAAAAAAAAAAAAAATCCACACCTATTTATTGAAACCAAAATGCAAATTTACTTTCTCACTTAGAACTCTTTGTTCTTGTTTTCAAAAAGTGGGTATCTATTAGCATAAATGTTTCCTAAATGAGTCATGAATATTCATGTGTGCATATGCCTCTATCTTGAAAGTTCTTGGTAGGCTGAGGGAGGAGGAAATATTATTCAGCCTGAGACAAAATAAAATCATGCTGGTCTGGCCATGAGTCAGAATCTTACCAGACACAAACAGCCAAAATGGTGGTGGCAGCTTGTTTGGGAAGTTGAAATTACTTCTACGTCATTCATCACCTTCAGAAAAGTGAAGTTTATTTATAATCCTAAACAAAGCTAACAGCAAATTTAAAGCAGTAAGCTCCCACTTCGGACAATTTTCTTGTTCCTTTCTTTATTAGTTGTATGGAAACATACTGAATACCCATAGCAGCCTTAAAGCTGGCCTTTCTCACACAGCTTGCAGCATGGCTTCTCCAGAAACCAAAGGAATATCCCCTGGGATCTGTCACCAGTGTTGGACCTATTCGCATGCTCAGGCCTGGAAGGTCATGGGGTGTGACCAAGCCCTACTCTGGAAAGTGTGACCATACACATGTGATCAAATCCATATGAAACACACAACTTCTTACATTACTGCACATCTGAGCTAATAATAGAACCATAGAATGGCCTGGGACAGAAGGCACCTTAAAGACCATCCAGTTCCAGTGCCCCTACCATGGGCAGGGACACTTTCCTCTAGACCAAATTGCTCAGAGTCCCATCCAACCTACCTTTGAACAGTTCCAGGGATGGGGCACCCACAACTTCTCTGAGAAACATGTTTCAGTGCCTCACCACCCTCAGAGTAAATAATTTATTCCAAATATCTAATCTAAATCTACAAGCTTTCAGTTTGAATGATTTTTCCCTTGTCCTGTCACTAAATCCTCTTGAAATCTGTAAAGTAGTTAAGTTTTAGTCCATTAATCTAATTCAATTTTCTTTTCCAGTTTATTTTCCACTGGCTTTGTAAGAATGTTAGAAAACATTTAAAAACTTACAAATAAAAAAGGGCTGATTTACCAACAGAATACTTACATATTCCAAAATTTTCTTAGTAAACATATTAGAATTGGAAATAAACAACTTCTGAAACAGACTGTTTTCTTTCCTTGCTATGAATTTAAAAAAGAAAAAAAAATACATTTAAAAAGTAACTTTGCAATTTATCTTTTTTCTTAAAATGAAGCTATGTGCCATTACATGAACCTTCCCTAACTTCTCACAAGGAAAATTTAAAATCTATTTCTATATAAAACATTTCTCTAGGGAGAGTTTGGTGCACTGAAGCTTACTAATCATGGATATCATGGTGGGGAAAGGAAAAAAGAGATACAAAAATTGCACTTGTCTTAGCTGTGCTTGGCTTTTATATGTTCACAAACTGAGCCTCAAATCGAAAAAAAAAGAAAGAAAATGGTCATAAAATTTTCATTTTACTTCTTTCAACACAAGCAGCTCCAAAGGAAAGGTTTCTGTCAACAATGCCTGTAAGTTAATATGTTCCTAAATATTCAATAATTTTCTGCTATCAGTATTCATCCTTTGCATACAAGACCCATCATATTTCAGAATATATAGGGTGCACAGTTCCCTTCTATTGCTTTGGTATTCTTCTCGTCTTAATTTTCTCCATTATTTACTTGGATAAACAAAATTTAGAATTTATTTTAATTTATCCTAAATCATTACTCTTTTCTTTTTCCAGCCAAATCAACGAGAACCCATTTTTTCTTTCTTAGCGTATTTGTCTTAGTTGATAGCCAGAGTCCTGCTATAGTCCCATAGGTTTTAGGAGAGAAGAAAGAGATTATCAAGAAGGACTGTAGTCAATGTTGGCATGTCACCTTTCAGTTTATAAACAAAATTAGCTAATAACAACTTTGTTTCCTTCTTTTTATGTAAAAGGTAGAAGGGTACTTTTCTCACTCCTCTGTATTTTGCACAGCGCATAGGAAATTTCTCTATGACTTCAAAGACTCCAGGAATCTGGAAATACTTGAGGAGAAGACAAAAGAACTATGTAGGGTTTGGCTAGGTAGGAATGTGCTCTGGAACTGCACATCTGAGATACATGTGGCTTTCTTTAGCCCACAAGCTGGATAGAGCACTTACTAGGATTGAAAGAAGCACAGCTAAGCACAAGGGGCTGAACGTCCTCTACCCCCCAGTATTTAGACAAACAGAGCAGCATGGGGTCTTAAAGCTAGCACTAAACTCTTACACAGCATTTTGCTTTTGCACAGCCTCATATGCTTTGCAAATGAGTTTTGGAGAAGTATCTCATTTTTATGTAGCATTTTGATCCCAGCTTGTGATTAGGGGCTTAGAAAATGCAGCTACAGGATAGAGAACCTTGCTAAAATGAAGAACCTTGCTAAAAGAACCTTGCCAAATTCACTGCAGATGAGTAGAATTTACAGACTTAATAGGGAATTCCCCACCTCTTTTGTGGAATGCTAGAGGAAAAGCCCATGGCAGGACCCTTGGAGATACATTTAAATATTATTTTTATAAGGCTACTAATTTTCACAGCTGTTTGTTGTTTTTAGGGGTTTTTTTCACATGCATTTATACTCGTTCCTTTAAGAGTACACATCAAGGCTCCACATAGGCTGAGGGCTCCCTGTGCTGATGACCTCCATGAGCCTCCCCACCACAGGTCCAGGGCTCTCCCCAGGTCACAGAACTGGATTTCCTTGATGACCTGAGTGCAGGGGATGCATTCAGGGCCATAACAGCACATTGCCAAAATCTTCCTTATGACAAGCTCACTTCAGGCTCCATGGAACAATTTCATAACTAATCTGAAAGAGAGCTGAAAAGTCTCAGGGCAGTAAGAGCCAGCCAGGTTCATGGCTCTCTCCTGTAGAGAAAAACCTCATTAACCTTGAAAATACACTTTAAAACCGAGAATTAAAACTGATAAAAATACAGCTCAGGGCATGACATTTATAGGTGTTCCACCCTGGGTCACACTGAAGTTATAAGACCATGGTGACAGTTATGCCTCTGTATGAATAACTCAAGAAGAGCTTCCTCACAGGAACATTTGGTTAAATATTTGCAATATATTGTGGTCCCTACAGTAGGGGACAGTTATGGCATTGATTTTTGTGAATTACCACTGAACATAGTAAATACCCCACCAAATTATTTGTCTTACAGATTCCTGCAGTGCATTAGGGAGAGTGTAGGCAGTTACATACAAATCAAACTCAGGCTTTCTGTGCATCAAAGAAGATTGACATTTATAATTTCAGAAGCTTTAAAATGTACTTATGGGTTAAAAGTGTGTAGATATGCAACAAAACCTGTTTGTGCAGCAGTACAGATTAATAGCCAGGGACCAGTCACTGCCTGAAAAGGGAGAACTCACACAAGGACCATAGACTTATTCCTATTTCCCCAACCTTCATCCTGAATTTTTTCAGGATCCTACAAAATTTCTATTGGATTTATCTTTCGAAGGGACGAGATTTGTGCCCACATACACACAGAGGAAACAACAGTTTTCTTCATATCCCACAATTCTGCCAGATTACCTAAGGAGCCTAGTAAATGAAAAACTAGTGAAAGAAAGACTGGTTCCTTGCTTTGGCTGAAAGCTACCTGGTACCTCCTGTTTGATAACAGCATGTTTCCAGTAAAGATGTGCTGTCAGAATTGACTTAGGTATGTGATTCCTGGTGTCCTTCCTCTGCTAGCTCTTGCAGTGCAGGTGAACTTATAAAAAAACCAGAATCTGAGGATGAGACCTTCACTGGAGATTTGCTTTATGGCTGGTAAAGAAAAGGACAGAAAAAGTAAATACCTTAATTTCAGCTAGAGCATCACACCAAGAAAAGAGATGCTTAGACTTTTATTTCTGCTTTCAGGATACTTTTGAATTTTCTCCAAAGATTTTTAAAGCTGAAATCAGTGGTTTTGTAAATTTTACAAGCTTGTGAAACTAATAGTTCACAAGGACCATTTTACCGTCAGAGGGAAGGTCAATGATAATATCCAGGGAATGCTGGAGTAGTAAATTTATTATTATAAAGATTGGAGTTCCTAAAGCAAACTGTAACAACAAGCAAAGGAAGTAGTCCATTATATGTGCTTGTGTTGCAGCATTTGGAAAATTTTTCTCCTTTCCAAACAAAAAGTTAAATGTAGATATGCATTCATTACCATACTTGTAAGCCACCCACTTCTTGGTCTCAGAGATATTTTGGGACTTAGCTAAATATTTTTGTCCTTGTTTATGCAGGCTGCTCAAGTATAAACCACCCCTTTAAAAATATCATTATTCAGCACTAGGAGTCAATGTTGCCCCATGGGCACACAGGCTTGAGTGGAAAAGATTTTGAGTATCTACCATAGACACAACTTGTGGTCTTGGATAACAGTTTTCAAATTTTGTCTTTGAAACTGGGGAAATACTTATCTCCTCACAAGAATGCCTTCACAAGAATGCTTAGCAAAAATTTAGTTTTTTCTAATTGTTGATATGATGTTAGGTTGCTTTCAGACATAATTGCTTGATAATGTTATTGTTGTATGAAAAGTGTCTTTAAACCATTTGCATACAGGCAAAACACTTTAAAGGAGAAAAATTTCTTCAGAAATTTAATTTTAAAATTTCAGCAATAGGGGAAGGTTTTCCCTTATAAAAATCTATTGCTATAACAGATGATAGTATAGCGCTTTTTCTAAGAATGTAACTTTGGTTAAGAACAAAAGCTGTTCTATCTATATTGGGTAAAGATTAAATGGGAAAAGAGGTGCAAAACCCCAAATTCCTAGTTGAACGACAAGTACAGAACATACCAAAAGAAAGAAATAAGACTTCGAGCAAAGTCAAGAGGGACATATGTTGCAGTGATTTAAAACAAAGTTAAAATGGCAGTAACATTGTTTCAACAGGTATTTATAAGGCAGAAATAATCCCCTGACAGGAAAAGCACGAAAATACTGCCAGATGTTTTTGGCTGTAAGTGAGCAGATAGACGAGCAAAGGGAACAGCTTAGGGTGGAGCTACTCCTGGTTTGGTCAGGTCTCTTCTCAGCATAATCAGCAGCCAATTGCATCATTCTTACTTTAAATAAGCCTTTCTAAGTCTTTTGACAGAAAAGTGATATGCTTCCATGTCACTCTTCTCTCCATGGATTTAGTTCTTTTCTTTGCAGGATAGATTTTAGGTCCATTCAAAACTGAAAAACTTTTCCTTTGGGCACATTTCTTAGAGCAATTTTATGGATGTTTTTATTGAAGCACATTACTAAAATTAAAACATTGAGTAGTATTCCATTCAGTGCTGTGCTTTCCCCAGTTACACATTCTTTGTATGGAATGAGAGACTGATCAAAGCTGGACTGAGCCATCTGTTGTTGCTGTTATTTTTTCCTTATTTGGTGAGAGTTAACTTGACAAAATCTAGAAGGGTTCATTTACTTTAGACAGTTTGTTGACCACTTCATACTTATACTCTAGCTTGATCTAGGGTTTGCAGGCAGTTTTGCTGTGTATTTTTCATTACAAAGTCTTGAGTGAAACCAAAGTCTTTCTCAAGACATCCACAGTGAACTGTTCATGGTTAAGGGTGCAAGTAATTGGGTAATCTGCATTTAATAGAACGAAATAACCTCCCAAAATTAATAAAGCTTATATATTCTTGACATCTATAAATATATATATAAGCTTAATGGAGTTTTAAAAGTTGCACTGGTTTAGGTACTGCAGTGGTTGTGGTATATCCCAGATATTCCATACATCCAATCTGAACATATGGAAAATCTCTGAAATTCTTTAGATATACCATCTGCTCTCTGTCGCTGCTTTCCTCCAAGAGAGAATTTGCAGGCCAGAAGGGAAGGAATCCATATCCTTTGAGGCTTAACTCTGGGCATTTGGTTATCCGTCACACCTGTGTGTTTTGTTTGTGTCCCACTAGAGCCCCCTTCTCTAACCTGTGCTCTTCACAGGGATTGTGAATTCACTTTGATATCTGTGAGCTTGGTCTCATCTTCAGCAATTAAGTTAAATTTGCACAAGGGTATGAGTGACTGGAGAGATGCTTTCATGAATTGTGTCAATATGAACTAGAAGCCCTCTCAAAGGCCTGCAAACTGGTGCCTTCCAGATGGTTTGAATTCCTCCTGTGGCCAAATAGATGGCTAAAAAGTTCTTTTAGACAGCGTATCACAGAAGAAACAATATTTGGGACTCTACTTCCTACTAGTTTAGCACAGTTTCATTCAGCAAGACTGAGGATCTAAATTCAGAAGTTTTCAATTAAAAAAGGAACTCCAGATGCAGACAGTACATCCAGTACATCCAGATCCAGACGTACATGGACATATCAATTTACCAGCTTTGCAAGTCTTTACCAGAATGAATACCTTTAGAACCTTAAAGTTATTCTACATTTTGGCGGACTTTTTTCATTATTTTGTTCTCAAGATACAGCTTTCACAATATTTATTGGTCTATGGCAGATAGTTTATAAAATATAGAAAGTGCCATTACAAACTGACAAACAGTAGATTAAATAAACGCATTCTCCATAAAACACTCCTTCCTATGACAACATCAGGGACCCTGAATGGTTTTATTAGGTTGTTTAAATAATTTCTTATTTTTAAAATCAGAAAATTATTGAAGAAAATATCAATGCTTGTTTAAACCAAAAGAATAGGACATTGGAAGGATTTTTTTAAGCTTAAAATCTTAGATAGCAGCTTGTTAGACAACAATATCAAATGCTTTTTCCACCACAAGGACTGTATCCTTTATGATACCATGTAGCTGATTCAGGGGACACATGAATGTTGCAGATCCATTATGTTATCTTCATAATCCAAATACAGAAAAGCATTTCCAAATGTAAATTGGTGAAACTTTTTGAGAAAAATAATAGATATCAGAAATCGCTCACGAAATACACTTATATCATAAAGATGAGGTAAAAAATCTCCACAGAAACTTCAAGAAAATGGTATCGCTTGTATTTTTTATATGGTTGCTCATATTTAGTGTTTGTCTGTGACTGCAATGTCTACATTAAGACTTCACAGGTATATTAAAGAAGGTATTAGCATTGGTGTTTTTTAATTGCCTAGAAATATTTGCCAAAGCAAATACAGTTATTTTGCATGTACTATTGTGCTTGCTGCACAAAAGCAGCATCTCAGCATTGCTTCAACATTTCTTCAAAACCCTAATTAGATAATTTCCTGCAGGCTCTTCAGCATGCTGAGCTTTCCTTGTACCAAATTAGATACAGAGGTTTTTAGGATGTATAGATTGGAAATCAATGAAAGCTCCTGACCTAATTACTTTCTAAGATATGGACCTGAGAATTTTCCTGGGGGCTCATGACAGGATGTTCATTCTCAGTTCTCTCTGGGTGGATGCCAGTTTTAGAGGCAACGCTTCCTTCTGCAAACTGTATTTGTTTCAAAATGGCAATCATGTACCCTTGTTTCGCTCTTGTCAGACTTTCCACCATTACCTTGACTAGCTCTCTCACCATTTTTCTAACATTCTTTGCTGTGCTATTTAAGTATTTCCAGCCTCAAACTCATACCTCCATAGGCCAGAGGTAAGTTTGAAAAATGTGTAAAGCAAATACGCTGAATTATTTTTAAAGTATCATCTAATTCTTAGACATTTTTTACTTTGAAATAAGTAAGTTTTTGTATGAAATATGTGTTTTGGGTGGGATGCCTAATTCTGCTATTTAATGCTTGCTGTTACATCATGAAAACTCTCACAAGACTGTTTGATCTGCAGAGAAAGTTAAGCTAAGCCAACCTCCACTTTGCTCCTATAGTTCAGGCAAACAGGAATTTGGGAAATGAAAGGTGAGTGGAGACCACTGCAGGCACACTACACAGGGATTGCAGGAGTGTCACCCATGTGACAGCATGCTGTGGCCTATCCCAAACTCTTTGTCAATATGCCTTGGATCTTTACAAAAGCTCTTTCTAAAATCCTGGAGACAAAAGAGGAGTGGAATAATAGTAGGGCACAGAGAAGAGATGGAGGCTGAGCATGCTGCAAAGTCTTGATGCTCATACGGGGGAAAGAATGAAGGAATGCAGGGTTAGAATGTTACAAATTGAAACCTTAACCTCCAATAAACACAAGTCATAATGTGTGCATTTCTTCCACCCTTTCTTGTACTCACTTCCCAAGGACCAAGTGTCCTTGTCCACTGTGTCAAGCATTTCCCACAGGTTTACCTAAACTGAGGTTCCTGTATTCCTTTTTCTATTCTTCCTATCCACAAATTATGAAGCAAGTACTAACAGTGAATCAAGACCAAAAGGAGGAGGAAAGAGAGGGATAGATGAAAGGTCATCTCATGGCACATTTTTTCTGTAAAAGATTTCTCTATCAAAAGTAAGTAGAGTTTTGTGAAGAGAGATTTAATGGTTCTCTAGTGAGCATTTAAAGACTTGGAGTGCTTTTACTCCAAGACTGCTCATGGATCCAATAAATTCCAATTCATCATATTAATAAAAGGTACTATGTAAAATAAAGAGGTTTTTAAATATAGCAAATCCATTACATCATATTAATAAAATCTTCAGGTTTATTTATCCTGAACTGTTTATCCAATTTTCTGTCAATTGACTCTTAAAGCTCATTTCCCTTGAAAAGCTTAAGAGTAGTTTCATGCTTACTGCCTCTGGCCATGCACAATACAAACTGGCATTTGGTCCTCTGAAAACAAAACAGTCCTGCTGCCTGACATACTGCCAGTTTGAACAGAGAGACCAATCACAACTGTTTGGTCATGATTGATTTTCAGAAGATGTTGAAGCATCTTGTTTTACCAATTCCAAATCAAATTAGTGACATAAAATTGAATAAAGTTTTGGCCTCACATAAGATATTGATTACTTACAAAAGGTCTCATTGTGTGCATTAAATCTCCTACAGAAGATACTGAGTGCAGTCTTTACAAAAATAATAAGTTTATTGACTACTTTTTCTTGGCAATCAATTTTAAAAAATGCTTTGCTGAATTCTTTTCCTTCATAGTGATTAAATACAAAAAATACAAAAATATTTCATTGGAGAGTCAGGATCAAAGGCCAGTGACACTTGTGAAAAGTTTCCTCATCTAAGTGGGTTTTCACTGTGTGTGTTTGTGTGTGTGTAACCACAATATAATACTTCCTCTGGCAACATCCTGTTAATATTAATATTAACTGAGAGCTTGATTGTAGAAAAATCAATGTATTTGTCCCTTGGTGTTTTGCCATGGACATATAGTCACTAATCAAGCAGAAATTACTTGCCTCCTTTCAGTGATATGGTTGTCTGGTTTCTGATCTAGGGGGCAAAGAAATACAAATCCTTGATAAATCATAACCATACTGAATGAAGCAATTTGTTACTGTTTGAGTAGTTCTTTCTATGTAGGCAAATACAGTTTGAACTGACTGTTTCATCTGACCTTAAATTCACTATAGCATTTCCAGTTCATATCTAAACCAGAATTTTTCATGCATTTGCATGCATAACTATTATTCTTTTAATGCCATTACAAATGAGCTTTATAATATTAAATTACAGCAGAGTCATCTGAAATTATCAAATTCAAATCTATTCAGTCTCTTGACAACAATAATGGTGGGGTGTTTGGTTTGAATACGATCAGTAGTGTAATTTATGTGTAAATAAATTTTACATTTTACAATGCATTGAATATAGAAAACAGAAAGGGTTCACAAAGAGCATAAAGAGAAGACCAAATGATGGTATTACTGTATAAAATCTGTATACAGTAATATACTGTATGATTGTATTACAATCTTGTTCTAACTAGGAATAAGGTGATTCAATTCTACCCTATTCAGAAAAATCCGTGTTCCCTTCCATATGTAATATCTTCGAACACTACAAACACTTGTAGTATTTATTAGACAATTATTTATTGGACTGTCTGAAACTCTTGAAGCAGCAGGAAAACAGAATGGAACTAAGGAAGGAGCAGTGCACTCACTGTTGCTGCATCCTCACTGAGTGCAGACTGGGCTGGTGAGGAGCTCCTCTGACAGCTGTATTCAGTTCTAGGTGCTCAAGAGCAAGAAGAGAAAAGCCACACCAAAGTTTTGAGATCTCCTGGGAGAACTGCCAAAAGTCAGTGTGACAGTCCACCCCACTCACTGATTTGGGAGGTGTTAGGGGTGAGAGGAGCCCAGAGTGAAAAAGGACCTGAGGTCTCACTGTGCAGGGTCTATTCTCAAGATACATCCCCACTCAGGGTAATAATGCAGGATAATGAGAAAAGGGATCATTTATCTCTCCTTTTATATAGTATATTTAGTGCACGGGAGGGCAGTAAATCTGCACAGCTCCATTAGAAAAAAAAAAAAGTGGGGGGAAAAAAATCAGGAAGACATTCAATTAATGGGAAAATTATTCCTTTCAGGATTTTCTTAGGGTTTGATGATAAGTTTGGTCCTTACCATCATCAGGAATCCCACTGGTTAATTGGTGTGGGCATTATGGCTCCATGCTCTAGAGCCACAGGATGTTGCTGAGAAGGAATGGGTTGAGGGAGCAGGAAGAAGAACACAGTACCCTCTTGTCACTTTCCTGATGGCAAGAAAGGACGAAACCCAGGTAAGAAATATCCATCATTTCCAGTTCTGGCAGTCAACATAAAAAGAGAGGAAAGACTGATTGATTACAAGCCTATTAATTTCTCAACCTGTTCTGTCCAGCAAAGACTTTTACTAATTAATGCTTTAAAGAGCTCCTTTTTTCCTCATATGTCCAAGGATTTATTATGAGTGGTTCTTTAACTGTGGAGTATTGGATATATGTTGAACAGACAAATTCTGAAGCCTATATGAATTTCAGAAGACTCCAGTGGAAGAAGACATTTTACAAATAACCAGGTGTTTAATTAGTGCTTCCTAGTGGACTTTTGTACATAAAGATACAACAGAAAGTAGATGAGATTTTTTTTTTTACAAGTGCATTAGGAGACCAGCCTGTAGAAGAGGAACGGAGTTCCCAAATGCCTTGGCAGCACCACTGGAAAAGTGGGGTTGTAAGGTTGGCTCCTTCCTGAAATTTTCTTCCAGTTCCTTATGCCAAAGTATGCTTTAAATAGACAGTTTATTTCCTCTCTTTGTTTCATTGGGGTTTTTTTGTTTGGTTGGTTTTTTTTGTTTTGTTTTGTTTTTTTTTCTTCACACACACTTTCTGTGGTTATTAGACAGCAAAAGCCCATGAGGTTATTTAAATAAAAAGTCACTAACTACAAGATCTTGAGCTTCTCTTGCAACACTTCTTTTGATGCTGGATATATTTATTTAAACATTAGGAACTCAAGAAAAAAATCACACACATGGCTGTACAAATACAAATACAATTTATTTAAACATTAGGAACTCGAGAAAAAAATCACTCACATAGCTGTACAAATACAGTACAGAGAGGATGAAATTATATTGCTGAAGAATGTCATATTGAGGATACTTACAAACAAGTTATCTGAAGTGAGAAAAATAAAAGGAAGTTTACAAAAATAGAAATTAACATATTTGCAAGAGAATGTTTGCAATAATATATCCCAGTAATTGTTCACCACTGCCATAATTATGAAGATGTGATAGTGCAGACTTACATGGTAATTAGCATGTCAGATGAGTCTAGAGAAGATTCACACCTATTCACAGCACCTCAAAAACTGCTATAAGTGTTCTGAACACCTACTCAGCAAAATGATTGAGGTTAATAGTGGCCTGTGGTAGTTACAGTCTGTGGATGTTTATTACATTTTTAAAGTGAGTATAAGGTACAAATTTAAAGTGAAAAGGAATGAAAAACTGGTATGGTGGAAAAAAAGAAAACATTACTGTAAAGGTAGATTCTTGTAAAAATCCCACTAAGTTACAATATCTGAGCCAGATATTTAACAAGCTGCTTCTTATTTATCTGGAGTTCATAACTGAAATCCTGCTGCTTTTTTGTATGCTGAACTAACATTCTTCCATTCCATTGCAGAGCAAAGACAGAAGGCAAAAGACATTGCACTTCATTATTATAATTGACCGTTCCTTCTCATTATGATTTTCTTTTATTTTTCCAAATAGAAACAATGGAAGAGTTACATAATGGAGGAATTTAGCAAGTATCAGATTAAAGATCAAATTAGCAATTATTTCCTGACATTTATAAAGCAGGCAACAGCTCCCAAGACATCTGAATTAGATCAATAGGGTGCTATTAAACTGAATGAGCAGTTCAGTACATACTTATTAGCAAATTCTGAATGGCTAACTGAATGGATGATTGCAGCTGTTAATGTACAGCAATTTCAGAATATAAAATATTTTTAAAATTACATCTTAATGGACCTTGGTAGAAGCAGTGATTCACTTAAAAAAATTATAAAAATGGACAAGGCTAGTCTGCAGTTAAGTATTTGCAGTCAACTTGTCTACAGGCTTTTCCGCAGGCTTTGGTATCAGAGAATAATTTGTATGCTAATTTACAATTTTATTTGCTCCTTTGCCACCTCATAATATCAAGGTAGTCTTCACTAATTCATAAAGAATTAAATTAATCTTATCCTGAAAAATTAGTAATGTCTCAAATCCATAACGAAGAAAAGCCTGGCTAGCTCCTCACCAAGAAAATTATGGAGACTGTGTAACAAATTAATAGTTGTGTAAACAGAAATAACAAAACCAATTATTACCAATAATTTGATTTGGCTTTTTGAGCTTTTATACTTTAAAATTTTCCACATAAGATGGTTCCCATGTGCAATATCTAGTTGTACTGATCAGAACATATGCTAAATACATGGAATATTATTAGTTTTAAAAATGAAAGTTAATTAAAAAAACGATTTACTGTAGATCAATATGTGCAGCATGTGTCTGCACGCTGGAGAATCAAATACCATTTGTGCTTTTAGATCTAATCTAATGTTTGTTTACCAAGGGCAGATCAAAACTCAGAGCATTACTATCTACAAAATTTTGCTATTTCAACCCAGGGAGGGGCAAATAGTTCAACACATTAATATTTTTCTTTTAAAATACTGAATTTTAGTGCCTCAATTGCAACCTTACTTTTTTTGTTTGTTTGTTTGTTTTGCTTTGCTTTGTTTTAACTGTGTTTTAATGTTTATGTGTATATATATTGGGTCCAATTGTTAATCCAGCACTGCTGAGTCAATCTGTCAATGCAGATAAAAGAATAGAGTTGGCACATCCATATTATACTCAGTTTCTCAGTGGGACTTCTTTGTGCTCAACACCTCTGTAAACGTGCCTCTTAGGCACCAAAAATAGTAGACACCAGGCAGTTTTAAAATGCAAACCTATGTCCTATGATATTATCAGTCCTCTAAAGGAAATATGCTTATTTTCCACTCTGATTGTTTGTTACCTGTTAGAGAAATGGGATTGCCAGCTTTAAAACCTGGCAGCTTCTGATGTTCTGAGGCAAGGAGACAGCACCGTGCCCTCTGCCAAGCTGGGGATGTCTCTGCAGGGGTGGGTAATGTTCCTGTTACTGATGCAGCAGGGTTGGAGGAGGTCAGCCTGCCACAATTCACCAACAAACTGTCCTTGTAGAAATGTCAGTGGGAAAACCATACTGGGTAGGGAAGCTACAGCAACTTTACCCACCCACGTTAATGCCACCACATGTGGTGTGTGCTTTTGTCACCCTACAAGAAGAGGCTGCCCAGACACTTCCCCTCACCCGAGTCAATGTAGAACATCCATAGGTAACTCTAGACAACCATTTCCATTTTCCCACATATGTGTTCTGCAGACTTTGTAAAACTATCCAGGAACATCTTAGAATCAGCTGGCATGCATGGTTTGTGAAGACACTAAAAATGAGTGGATTGATAAATCTCTTAAACCTTTGTGCTGCATATGATTGCATGTTATTGAGGGAAATTTTTTTTCTTTAACTCAAAATAAGTAATTGTAGCTGGAATCTGTAATTAGTCTTATCTGTAAACTAAAGAGATGTTATTTGCATGTTTTTTAACTTCGGTAAAAAATTCAAACTGGAATTAGGTGTTATAAGTAACAAAGCTGTTCAAGTAAAAGAATCAGAAAGGGCTGGAGGCTCCTGAGCTCTGAGGAGGTAAGAGATTTTGATAGAGAATGACAATCAAAATATGGTTCAGGAAGAGCCTTACTTGCCACCTGAGTAGGTTTTGAGGGTGCCGGTCAGTGATGGGAAGTGTATCATTCCCTTCTATCTTCAGTGGCCTGTGGCAGGTTTAGGCAAATTTCTGTGGATTTATAGGTTTTCTTTAGATCATATATAATTTCCAAAAATGGTGCTGAATTGAATTTAATTATTATTAAATTCTATTTAGTATTATTGTAGAAGTTTCTTACGACTTATTTCTGACGAACTTGACCCCGTGTTTATCCAAATTTATTGACAGAATATTCACTGACTTTAGGAGCAGCAAAAATGAACACAGTTCTTTGTTTATATGTGTAGGATGAAGGCAAAAACTGTGGAAACATTTGCACTATTAAAATTACTTCTACTGGTGTCTCGTCATGTGTGACATGCATGACATCACTAAACAGCTCCCACATGCAATATTCAGTTTTAATGGCCATTCAGTGAAAGTCACATATGGATCATGTAAGGATGATTAACAAAGGCAGCAGGAATAGATCTTTCACTATTACTACTCTAATATCAATGACTTCACAATTTTTTTACTACCTGTGCTGTGAAGGCAGATGCTTTTCGAGAACATTGCTCATGACATTTAAAATCAAGTGCCAGCTCACAAATACAAGATAGGCACTGTGCTAATTACCAGTGTATTACATAAACACTCGTGTTGCTTTCTGGATGATGATATTTTATCAGATTTCTGTATATGGCATGTCAATGAATATTATTTCTTCAGAGGACTCATGTGATATACATAATCTGATTTTTTTACAATTAAAGGAAAATCATGCTCAGGGTATGGTTAATTTTCATTAGATGTGCAAAATGAAATCTTTCAAAAGATTTTTTTTCCCACTTTTTATGCAATTAAAGTCATCAAGCAACATATTGTAAGGAAGACCTGAAAAGAGGTCACAATATTTAGAAAGTGATTTGGACAGTACAACTTTAAAAGACATGTCAGTTCCATGTAGACACTAGTTCCTTCGGTTTAAATTTAACCGTATACTATAAAACTTCTATGTAAAATAGCAATCAACATGCTGTATTTACACTGAGAGAAAACATAAGTATTTTTTCTGTAGAAAATAAGTAAATACCAACATCTTTGAAGTAAAGGATTTTTTGACAAGTTCACAAGTAACAAAAGTTGGAATTCTGCTGAGATGTCTTACATCTCACAGAAAAAAATAGCTGTAAAAATATGAATTCTAAATAAAATTAAGCAAATATTTGATAACTAAAATATGTACTTGCTCTCTTTTCTTCATTTAATCATTTAATTTCAAACATTCTTAGGGTAATTCATGCATTCAAGGAAATTAAATAAAATTCTGAAAACCTCAGAAATCTTCAAGAGCGAAAAATAAGGTCATACTAAAACAGGAAACTTGGAATATCTCGGGTTGTTTCAGAAAAATTAGTTCTCATATTCAAAAGTATTGTTACTCTGGGTTAAGCCTATCTGCTTGCTTCAATAACAACCATGCTAATTGCCTCCTGGCAACAGTTTCAAATGTGCCCAGTAGAGTTTTGACAAATCCTTTTCTTTGGTACTTGGCTTTGTTCTTAGAGGCTTTTTCCTTAATGTTATTCCTCTGACTTTGTGAGAATTGTGTGTTTTCCATTAAGACAGTACAAGCCAGTCCTTTATATCTAAGTTACTTACTGAAGTTTTTTTTATTTCACTTGAGACATGGAAAAATCAGTGATTTTTCATGCACCATCATACAGAAAGAAACAGCTGAATACAGCAGGTAAGGCTTATATTTTTGAAACATTTCTGTCAAAGTATTCTAAATTATCCCAGATATCCAAAGTGCCACCAGTACCCATCAATTACAAAAGATAAAAATATCTTTATGCAGCCTTTGTCATGCATCCTTCCCTCTGAATCATACTGAGAGCAATGGGAGCATTGCCCAGTGCCTGGAGCAACATTTTGCTTTTATGCTCTGATATTTACCACAGCGAATCCGTCTGGCATTTTCTTTCCTTACCAAAGAAGGTGCCAAATATTTTGCTAGGAAGAAGTCTTGTGTTCTTAAAACTTACAGAAAAAAGACTGACTTTTAGTCTTTGGACAGCTTGTGCTGTGTCACACCAGAAGGTTCTTGCTTTAAGTTCTACAAGCAACCTGGGCATTGGTGACCTGGGTTTTGCTCTGAGAAACCCAGGGCTGGTTCATGACTCCATGCAGGGTGTAGGGGTGTCACAGGTGCTGTGGAGTGCATAGGGCACACTGGCCACCACTAGTCCTGTGCTCAGATATGCTCAGATCTGCTCAGATCTTTGGGAAGAACAGTGTTTCTAAAGCTTGACAGCAATAACACTTCAGAAATTATGCTGCCAGTCAGTGCTGAGCCACACAATTCATGCACAACTGAATGACAAAGAGGCCACAGTCAAGGTAAACAAGGGGCTAAGTGGTTTTTCATCAGCTTTCTGACTGGGAGAATAGCAGGAAGGGTATCTTTATAGCTGACCACAAGATTACCAGATTTCCTAGATTTCCAACTACAGCTTTGCTTATTCAGCATGAAAAAGCCAGTCAGAAGATATACTTGAATGCTGAAAATTGCCTGATATGTTTTCCATAATTCTGTTCTGCATAATGATATCATTAATACCTACATTTAGCCTTTTCACAGTTATGCCCTGACACAGACATAAGAACACTATTTTCTTTGCTGTTTTACTGCAGTTAAGGGAAAAAGAGCATCCCTTGCTGCTCAGCCTAATGCAAATTAAATACCCATTCTGAACATAATGCCAGCTATAGATCAAGTGTTTGCTGGCAACATTAAAAAAGAACAAACTGTGTAAGAAAACCAAATCAATCCATACAATTTAAGGCATGTAATGAATATTCAGACAGGACTTGGGGAGCAAGCAGTATATGAAGCAAACAATACAATTTCTGACCCCAAAAAATATTTTCTGAACAGTAATATGAGGGCTGATCTCTAGAAATGTGTAATAATTTTAAAAAGATGCTGATATAATGAATTGAAACTCAGCATACAAAATATCATCTCATATTGTTGTGCTGCAGAAATACTATTTGAAGACATACTATTAGAGAAAAAGAGCTTGTATTTTTTACTTTATGAATGACATGACTTCTGTATAAAGTCTAACCTGGTTAGACAACCCAGTGCCATGAAAACCTATTAAAGACTGAAAGACTGTCAGCCACCTTCAGGGAATTCGAATCTTTCTAATGAAGTTCCAGTCCTTTTACCTTTATCCATTTTAGATAGTGATTTTGGAGCAAGTAATTACAGACATTATTGGAAATGCTTACAGAGTAAGATTCTCCTAAAGGTGAATAAATGTATGGTTCAATTCAAATTAGCATATAAGGAAATCTTGAGAATATAACTCCCATCCTTAAGAAGGATATTAATTAAGTTTGCACTATCTTAACATGTTTAAAAAAGGCCTGGAAATGGTCGCAGTAGTTTTTAGTAGTTTTCAGGGATCTGAGCATTGTAGTTTTCCATTCAATGCTCAGTATTTTTATTTGGAAGAATACTGCGAAATGTCTGTATGTGCCATCTGCAGGTCATGTCCTTCCTCTGCTAATAACTTGTAGTATTTCTGCCACCTTCCTATTAGAAGACTTTATTATTGCAAAGTAACAGGAATAAAGCTTCCATGGAGGAGGCAGAAATATTTATATAATCCCATTTCCACTACAATAAATTAGCAATTTGTTGTCGTATGTGACCATTAATGAGGAAAATATATAAATCCCCAAAACAAATTATCATGATTTAGCCTTGAGAAATACTGTAAAATAAGGACACTCTCAAGAAAACAAGGAAAGTAATACATAAATTGTTTTGTGAAGACATGAAAGAGCTTATGTAACTGGATGAAGCATGTGGATTCAGGGAGACATTTAAACAGGAAAATATACGGTGCAGAAAATGTTGCCATTTATTGATAAATAATTATGGGTTTGGCTGCTTGACAGGATACTGGAAAGAAATCCACCAGGAACATTCAAAGCTGGAAGTGATTATGTAACAGAGACATGTATAAAGAAAATATTGCCCTCACCTATTTCTCAAATACATGATAAACCTTTGGACACATTGCTGAATTATTTGCAGCACTGGTATCTTAATTCAGACACCTAATCTAGAAAAATCTAAGTTCATGAGATTTCATCTGACAAAGCTTCTTTGTTCTCCCTTATTTTGGTGACAGAAATGGCATCTGCCACTGGGGCAAGGATGTAGTTTGCATTTGCTGGAAGATGGAGAGGTGCAGATTTAGTGATTTGAGCACAGGCTACAAATGATCTGTGTGCATTCTCAGGAAATGTACTATCTGGCAGACTGGAGAAAACAGTAAAATTTATTCTATCTTTATCTATTTTGATTGCAAACCTTTCATACCAAGGGACTGCCATTTGGTATTGACATGCAGAAAAACTGGGCCATCACTCCCTGATGGCTTTGAGGTACTAACAGTTGGCAACTCAGCCCCACAGAGCTGCTTGCTCACTACTGCCCGGGTCATGTGGGGTACAGAATGAGAAGGATGAAAGTGAGAAAATTCCTGTTTGGGATAAAGACATTTTAATAGGTAAAGCAAAAGCTGTGCATCCAAACAAAGCAAGAAAAAGAATTCATTCACTACTTCCCATGGTCAGGAAGAGGATCAGCTGTGTCCACGACATCAGGGCTTCATCACGCATAACAGTGACTTTTAGAACATAAATGTCAGCACTCCAAACATTCCCCTCCTTCTTCCACAACTTTATATGTTGAGAATGATGCCATATGGTCTGGGATATCTTCTGGGTCAATTTGGGTCTGTTGTCCTGCCTGTGCTCTCTCCCAGCCCCCCCTGCACCCCTGTCCCACTTGCTTGTGTGGCAGTGTGAGAAGCAGAACAGACCTTGACGCTGTGCAAGCACTGCTCAGCAATAGCTAAAACATTGCTGGATTATCAACACTGTTTCCAGCACAAACACAAAACAGCAATACCAACTATGATAGAGAAAATTAACTGTGTCCCTGCCAAAACCAGCAGAGGTACAATGGCAGGGCATAACTTATCGGCTATAGGCTGCCTTGTTTGTCATTGGTTTCCACTTACCAGTCCTGCAGTTCCCACCATCAATTTTTTAGGAGTTTGCCACTTCCTAGAAAAGTAGAAAGAACGAGTGAGGGAAGAGTCCATTTATAGCACCAGCCTACGGCACAGATGATGCTGGGAATATTTTCTCCTAAAAGAATTAATACTTTTCTGTCAATTAAAGTCAACCAAAGGTCTGCAGTGTTACACACATGGGCTGTTTCATTCCTCAGCTAAGCTGAATCCTGGCAAGACCACATCCCAGAGCAGCAGCCTACACCATGTCTTGTGTTTTTCCTGCTTACTGAACAGAGAAATTGGGACAGAAAAGGCTTTAGTCCTGTTTTGAATTCAAAGAAAGAGAATTAGGGAAGGTTAGGAGAAGTGATTGCCTACAAAATCCACAAGAGTATTCCTCAAAGTGAGGCATCATTGTTATTCTGTTCTTAATGCTCTAATGATTCATTTATGGATATAACTCTTATTTCCCAGGACTGCCCTCTCTCCCCATCAGAATTCAGTCTCATGTCCAAAGAAATTATTTTTCTCTGGAAAAAAATACCTCTTTATAGGATAGCAAATACTATTGAGACTTCTTTTTTAAATAAAAATGTATAAAATTTAATAATACAACTTGCTACTATTTGGAACTCCATAGCATCAGCATTTTGGGGAAACTTGTTGATAAATACTGCATATATATATTAAATCAAACTTATTACTGGCCAAACAATTAATGGATTTTTATCTTGTGTGAAGTTGCAGTTTTTGTAGACAAACGGGACTTTGAGCTGATTTGGACACTTCAGAGAACAAAAGTTGAGTGAGGAGCCCTGTTCCTGACTGAGGTGGTACAGAGGAGGGACCTTTTCAGGTGGGAAAATATGGCTGGGCTGCCTGCCTATTTCTTCCGAGAGAATATTGCATTTTTAATCTCTGCCACTTGAGAGAATCTGTTACTTTTAAAAGATAAAACATTTGCTCCTTAAAAATACCGTGGAAGCCTCACAGATGAACTTTCTCAGAGGAGTGCTCCCAACTCTGTCATTGCTTTGGAAGAGGAGCCATCCATAACTTCCCCTCAGTGCATTGTTAGCAAGCTCCGATTTTAGAAGTCAAGGGCTGGCATTTCCAGTGTTCAGCATGTGCACATTTTTGCTGTAAGTTTAAGGCACTGATGTCAACATTCCTTTTTTTTTTTCACTGATTCTTTCCCACAAAAGTCACAGGACTTTATATTGAGATGCTGTTTTTTGGGATTTCTGCCAAAGGACATTGTGTGAATCTGACAAGTCTTTCAGCCACCCAGACAAAAAGAGTCAGAACGTTGGTAATATTTCACTTATCCTTTCAAAAGTGCTGACACTTTTTCATATTGCCCTTTCAATACTTCCAAAGATTCAGAGTGAGGTTGGAAAAATCTTATGGGAATCTGTCTCATAAAAGTGCTGTATAAATGGAAGAATTTTGATGGCCACATGAAAAAAATTGAAATGAGATGAGATTAGATGAGATGAGATATGAATGGCCTTGGGCACAACAACACTAAGTCAAGAAGAAAGTAGCAACTGGGGCTAAAAAAGAGGAGAGTAAAATTCTTTCAGGACAGAAAAGGGTAAAACGCAGCAAAACAATATAGATGACCCAGCAGAGTGAGAACAGCAAAATGGAAGGGACTGTGCTGCGGTGTCAGTGTCTCTTTGCCTTGGCCAGCCCTGGCACCACGGCAAGAAGGGGCACGGCTCAGTAGCTGAATGAACCTTGCCCATCCTGTGGGTTCTGGTTTGCCCGCAGAAGTGAAGCGACGACAGCAGGAAAGAAGGAGACACTCTGCTCAGGGTTCAACCACTGGCTTTATTCATCTGCTCAGGGTGTCTGCCTCAGCACAGACCCCCTGCCAGTCAGAGCTCCAAGCAGACAAAGAGAGCAAGAGAAGAGGCAGGGCACCCAAAGGTTACATCTTATATTCAGGGGAGGAATTGGGCATTGGTTTAACTGAGGACAAATCAGGGATCAGGTGGGCATGGCTCTGCAGGTAAATGACACATATTATAACAAATCAATAACTTAGGTGAGGAGACAGCCAGAGTCTTGTCCAATCACTCAATGCCCTCACTGGAACATTCTAGACTTTTGGGAGAGGCTTCAAAGTGATAGACAAGACCCAGGGGCTGTATAACTTATGATTGACACATAATGAGGGTTGGGGTAAAAACAAAAAGGGTTAAACATGGGTGACATGGGACAAACCATTACAACTTATAAAAAACAATATAAAACAAGAAACAAATACATACATAAAAACTGATAAAACCAAAAACACACCACTACAGGACTGAAATTAGGAATTCATCTGAGCTCCTCCCCGTGGGTGGAAATGGACAGGCTTACTGAAAGTTCTCTTTGGGAGAAAGGAGATAAGACTGAGAATAATCAAATACATATTTATAACAACTAACATTTCTTTCCTAGCCCTCCAGCTGAACTGTGACTCTACCAATTTCTCCTCTAGGATATAATCCAAAATTGAGAGGATGATTTGAATTATTTCAGTTTCTGTATTTCTACTTGTCTCACTTATAGGCTGACTATAGAAAAGCTCTGATTTTTGAACACACTCTTTATTCTATTACCATTTGATCTAAAAAGATAAAATGGCTTATCAGCTAGAGTCAGTGACTCTAGCTAAGCAAATATTTTAAACATTATTGTTGTTAAGTAATCTGAGCTTAACTACCAAATTGACGTAAAGAACTATGACGAACAAAATAAAAGTAGAATTCTATGAATGAAGACAAATGAGAGTTATCAATGAATGCTCTCTCTTCTTTTGAACTGCTCAATAGGCATTGCTATATAGATTGAGATATGGACAAGTAAGATGCCATGAGATCATTTTCTGCATCACCTGAAGCCTTCTGAATCAGGCCTTGTTAATGTGATATTTTCACCCTAGCCTACCAGGAGACATGTCTAAAAGTAAGGTCGGGCTAATTATGGCTCTTTTCATCTAAGCACGTAACAACTGCATAGTGCAACATGAAAAGTTTATTATCAGAAGCAATGGTTTTTCTGTGATGTTAGTGCACATCTAAAAAAACCTAAAAGACAATACAAAGACAATACAAAAACAAAAAAGGAAGAGAAAAATTGCAAAACAATTGGTGACTACAAATACATTCTCAGTCACCTCAGCAATAATAATAGGTTTTAACATGTTCCCAGGTCTGAAAACTGAGTGTTTTTCAAAGAGGGGGGGCTTTAAAACCAACAAGCTGGATGGAAAGACTGATCTGTGTTTTGACCTGACCTCCATAACTTGATAAGGATGTTGTGTTATAGCAGCAGTAGCAGTAGCCTGATGGCTTTCTTTAGTGTTTTCCTAAAAAAATATAGCTGATTTTGATTGATGGCTTCCTCCCCATAAATTTATATACACCTTGAGCCAATCAATATCTTTGCTGAGGGAAATGAAGTTCCAGTTGCAGATAGCAAAGCAGAAAAATAAAAAACATTGATACAGTGTAAGTCAGGATCTTACTATTTGTGCATCTGGTTCAGCACATAAACTACACAGCTGCACCCATCAGAAAACACCTAGTAATGAACAAATTTTCACTGCTGAAAAGGTTTTATTTATTTTAAGAGTTTGGTTTCTATTGTTCTACCATTCTACTCTTCTTTGTTGTGAGATATAAGAAAAAATTCTTCATCATGAGAGTAATTTAACATTGGAAAATGTTGCCCAGAGAAGTTGTGAAATTTCCCTCATTAAAAATATAAAATACTTGGATTGACAGGGCTCTAGATAACCTGATCTAAGAGCTCCAGGTGAACCTAAAAGAAGCTCTTGGAGCAGCAGGCAGAGAATGTGGTAGGATGTTCCCAATGAGGTTGATCAAGGCCATTAAGCCCTATTGGTGGCCTTGGGGTCCTGGCAAATTCTGTAATGTGTGACATTCCTAATAAAAATCTACCTTTTCAATTGAATAACATATCACTAAAGATGCTGGATATTGCTTTTGAATTTAGCCTGAAAACTAGAAAGAAATTACGCAGACATGTTATGAACACATAAAGTTTTGGGTTTTTTGATTTGAGATTGAGTTATGACTATATTCTCTAGCCAAGCCCCATGCAGTAGTGTTAGTGAATCCTTTACAAAAGGAAGACTACCTAGATTCTGCCTTGGTTCAGCCCTCACAGCTTTATGTGTTTAGTCAGGATACTTAAATATAACACCTCCACCTCTATAACTGACAGAGAGAAGGATGCCTCTCTAAAGGGGATTCCAGTCTACCCAAGGTTTGGATGTCCCAAGGTAAGTTTGGAACACACCCAGGCTATGTGCTCTGTGTGTATTTCTTCATGTTTTGTGTATGACCCTTAGCTGTCTTTTTGTCAGGTATCAGCTTTCAAACACAGAAATTCAAGCAATGGCTGATGTATCAATCAATATGTCTGATACATAAGTCAGGGTGGAGACCAGCTGTGTCATGTAGTCATTCTCCTGGTCTCCAGCTGATTCTAGAATTAGAGGGCCACAGGCTGAACTAGTAATGTTCTTATTAAATCACCAGCTGCAGTAAGATTGCATCTAGTGAGCAATCCCTTCTTGGCGTTCCTTACCATTTCATGCTTTTCAAACCTTAAGGGAACATCTGGTTACTAATTTTGTTCTGCATACTTCCATAGCCATTTAAAAACTTCTAAAGTGTACTAGTGACACTCAGGAATGAATATTGCCTCAGGGAAAATGTGTTTAGTATAGAATCATAGAATAGTTTGGGTTGGAAGGGCCCTTTAGACGTCACCTAGTCCAACCCCCCTGCAATGAGCAGGGGCATTTTAGGCTAGGCCAGGTGGCCCTGACCCCCACCCAGTCTGACTTGTTTCCAGTGTCTAGTAGAGGATCAGGAAAAGGTCATAGCAGAATCAGCCCAGAATGTGGCAGAAACAATCTTCAGGTAGAATAAGGTTGACCATTCTTACGTTACTGTGGTCATTTTAGGTATATTTTAGGTATATATATTTATTATATATATATATATTTTAATATATATATATTATATATATATATATAATATATATTTTAGGTATAAAGTACCTAAACACAAGCTGGATTGACTCAGTGTCTGGTCTAGGGTCAACCTGTGGTCAAGAAAAGGGCCTCAATTAAAGGCTTTTAAGCTTAAATGAAAGCTGCTTTAGAAGGCAGACTCTAACTTTTGCCCCCTGTATAACACACAGTGTGAATGTGACTTACAATAACTCATGGTGTGATTCCTGAGGAGGTCTTGTGCAAGGCCTGCAGCTGGACCTCGATGAATCTTGCAGCTCCCTTCCAACTCAGGAGACTGCATGATTCTGTGATTCTGTGACAATAAAGAGGATGGGGTGTCACTGTTCCTCAGTCTGATGGAATAGGTCTTGGCCCATGTCAGTAGATGTCAAGTACAAATATCTGGGACTGCTTTTCTGGTGACAACCTGGGATCTAAAGAAGATCATTTGTATAAAGAGCAGTGCATAAGGCATCTTTGACACTTCAACTAAATCTTCAGGTGTCTAAGAGTTTATAAATTTTTCTTGGGATAGTGTTTTGAAACATATTATTCACAGTCAGTGTTCAGAAGTTAGGAATAGAAAATTACTTGGAAGTGTCAATAAGCTGAAATAATGTGCAATTTAAATTCTTTCTCAGCTCACTTAGCTTTCTTTTCCGTGTTTTGAAAACCCTCAAGCAACCTCTCGTATTTATGTGGGTGTGCATCTTGCGGGCTATAACTGCACTGATTTTTCTTTGGAGTAAGCTGTTGCCTAGAAGCAGTAAAGGAGGAAGATTTGGTGGTTAAGCTTAAAGCTTCTTAGCTGGAGAAGACAGCCCACACCTTATAATTCAGGACCAAGAGGATTCCAGACTTAGTCAGGTAGAAAGAGCTGAAATAAAATGCTTTGCTCAGTTTATTTTGTTCCAGAAAACAACACAAGAACATGTGCACATTTAGCAAGCCTCAAACTTCGAAAACACTTGAAAATTTTGAACTGTGCCACAGGGACCACCACAACGCAGGAAAAAACCCTTAGCTTTAAGTGCAGGGAGGTATGATTTACACCCAGCTGCTGTTGCAGCCAGAGGTTGTCCCTGCATCCAGTTCTGCTTATGTATTTCTAACGGAAGATTTATCACTGAGGTGGCAACCTGTCCCTAACCAGCTTCTGCCCAGACTCCCAAGTGTCACATGCACACAGCAAGGCCAGCTGCCCTCTACAGCTCTCTCCAGATCTGCCCTAGCACAAGGAGTCCTGGGGGATCTACAGTGACATTTAGTCTAAGGCTGCTTATCTGAAAGCAAGAAGTGACTGGTTCCAGTTAGTATTAAATAACAAAGTGATTAATGGTTTGTATTTGCACTGTAGTCATATATCATCCCATCATGAGATAAAGAAGCAATTCCAAACAAGCAGAGGATTTCTGAACAGTTACAGAGAAAAAATATTAGAACCTTTGGAACAAAATACTTCGAGGAAACAAAACCTGAGAAACATTTGGAGAGCGTTTCACTCAATTTAAAGCTTATTTATTTTCCATTTATCCTGAAATTTAAACACAAATTTAAAAGTTAGGATATTTATTCTGAATTTTATCATCATCCAGCCAGTTTGGATGACTAAAAAAAAGAATTTACCAGGCCATCAGAAGTAAAAAACTGACCCTAAAGAGAAGCTTTTTTTTTTCACTAGCCTAATTCTTTTTCTATTTCAAATTTCCTCTCAGCCTAACTTTTACTTGAAAAATGCTGTTCTTGTGAATCAGCACACTCTGCTGGTAGACCAAGAGAATGTGACTGACAGAGAAAAAAAAAAAAATCCAAAAACAATGCAGGCATGCAAGTAAAAGTTAACCAGTTGTATTCTGAGAAGAGGAAACAAATCATAATAATACGTAACCCACAACTCTCCAACACAGCAGAATTAATTCATTAATACAGTTTGATTCATATCACTATAGTAAAAGAGTTGGTTCACAGCCTTAACTCTGTATTGAAGAGAGCAGCTGTTTCAGAAGGAATTATTTGAAGCACAGAATGTGCAGTGCCTAGGTCCAGCTATCATCATTTCATGCTTGACAAAAGAGAAATGAGCCTGAAACATATCTCCATATCCTGTCCTTGAATGTTGGGGAGAAAACTCCCTGAATTCAACTGTGACCATGGGGCTCTAGTTCTGCTTCTGCTGTCTAGTCAGCTGCACAAGGAAGAAGCTGATGACCATCAGCTTTGGGAGCTGATGACCATTGCTGGATTTTATTCTCTATGTTCGACAGATGAGGAGAACTTGGTTCAGTGGACCACCAGCCACTGTTGAACCCAGTCAGGAAGAGTTGAATTTCCTGAATTTGCATGATGAAATTCTGGGTAAATATTTGTTTTTATCATAATGATGTTTATTTTAAAAGTTGATAATAGTTGCACAAAGCATTTTCTTTGAAATTGCTGGAGACTTCTATAAAGTCTCCTTGTGTTTCCTGATTAATTCTGCTGTTTGACCAAGAAGCCCCTGAATCCAAATTCTTTTTGGTCTTATTTGCTGCTAGGTATTATATACTTATACAACACTTTGCTCTACTTTTGGAATTCTAATTCAGTGACATTAATCAATACTGAAAATGGCTCTGGAAGAGGCAATAGAGGAAAAGGACAATAACTGGGAAGATGAGTTGTGCATGTGTTGTAAATACTCAGAAAGTCTTTTCTTATATGTGCTATTTTACATTTTGAAATTTATTTGCAATACTCCATCCAGACAAAACCAAGCAATTCTATTTACTGTGGATATAAGAGAACAAAGTCTGTTATATGTATGTGTCTGTCCTAAGTCTTAGCACACACCCTTTGCACTTACTTCCTTCCCTTCCCATTTTCTCCATGCCCTTCATGACACTTCGGATTCCTCTTCTTGCTTTATTGCTGAACTCAAAAAATAGTAGTGCCCACCCCTGCCTGTCCCATGTGGTGCCTTGGTGCCTGACCAGGCAGTGCACAGAAGCCACAGACCTCACATGGTTTTTCAAAGTGTAAACAATACCTATTTTCACAAAACCTTTAGGAACAAAATTATCCTGCTGCCACAGCTGGTTGAAGATGGCCAGCAGGTTCAAAAGATTAAAAAAGAAATACAGAAGCTGATGGACACACAAATTACTAAAAGACCATCCATATTATGCAAGCGGAAATAATGACACAAATTCAAGTTAGTAAACAAGGAATGCTTTCCACAATCAAAAGAAAGCAGTATGCTTTTGATGAGAATTATTCTGTTAAGACGTAAAAGAACTTTGGGCTATGAGAAGGAATTAGCAACTGATTTAAAAATGCAATAACTTTAATGTTGATTTTAAGTGCATGAACCAGCTTTCTAAGCAGCATCAACTTTCAATTATGTTTAGAGCACAGCCAGCCACTGTAACCATTAACATTTCCCTGCTCAATCACACTGTCTATAACCAGCCCCTAATAAGAATTAATGAGACAAATCTTCCTTGATTTAGTTTCAAGGAAACTGCAGGATTTCTGTCTCTTGGGAGAATTCAATTTATTCACCACCTGTATCCTAAATGTGTTTTCTCAATTTTGGAAGATCCAGAAAATCTGCCAGTCTCTTTGCTCCATTGTTCCTATTCCTTGCAGCAAACTTTGCATTCCTCAGGGGCTTTCCTTTTAAATCCTCCTTGTGTAGCCTACATATTTCTGAGAGGCACACCCAACCTCTTAAATCCTATGGATTCTGGAGTTCACATATGCTGTATGGGTCCTCTGGAGTGAACAATCTTGGCATGTGCTGGAACTTGCCACATGGGTTTATCTGCTTCCAGCAGCTGGTCCAGCCAGATAGTGTGGCGACAGGGAAAAGATGCAGAGACAAAGGTAATTGCGGAAGTACATGTGGAGAATGAGGTATTCCAACAGAAAAGAAAGCAGGGTTACTTCAAAAGATTATTCTGCTTTCGTAATCTTTCAAATAAGCTATGGAGTCTCTCCATCAGTTTCATTCATTGTTAGTACCATTTTAGATTTTGTTGTTGTTGTTGTTGTTTACATAGATATCTTCTTTCATCTTACACATATCAATTTAGGAGCCAAGAACAGAATGATACAACAATATTACAGATTTCTGTGCTGGTGAGAGCACCCCTTGTTGACTGTGGCAATGATTTCTGCTGTAATTCAGTTGTTTAGGCTTCATTGTCCTAATCAGGACCAGAAAACTGCATCATCATGTTTGTGCTAAAGTGCCAAATTAACTGCAAAAGTGTCTGTATTGTTAATGTCACGAAGTTTCTCAACTAAATGAAATACTGAACCTGGAAATAATAAAATATTGATTGGAAGATGGGTTGCTCACCTCTACTAGGAAAAGCTTACTTTTGAGTGTTACAGGCTCCTGGCTCTTCAATGAAACAGAATAAATAACTCAGAAGAGAAGAACACGGGAAAGAATGTCATTTTCCCTGATGTGCATGATAGCCCCTGGACGTGCTAATGGTATTTACATGTACATTCAGAGAAAGCTGTATTCCATGAACTAGAAAACAAATGGTCAAGGGTCTATTTAACAAAAATTCACTAGTACCACTCATCTTATATGCACTGTTTACAAAATGTCAACTATGTTTACATTGTCTTAACAGTCAATGAATTGGAAAAGCCATAAAAAATATTAGAAATTAACAAGGAGGTGTTACTAAAGAAGCAACCTTGTGCTATGATAGGGACCTCAGTTAAAACTGATCAGATGGGGAAAGACTTTTCCCAGCAGGTTGGACACAATTTTACTTTGTATCAATTTTTTAGTGGTAGGAAACAAACCATAAAACTATTCTCTGAAATTGTGAAGGGAAAGAACTGCTTCCATCCTGCATGTCGCTTTTACCTGTTCTGGTGAGGAGGGAAGATAAATAAAGAAAAGCAAAATGGAATGGACTGTTGCTATTCACACCATGCTGTACTGCAAACAAAATTAAAAAAAACCAAAGGTGTCACAGAGCAATCACACCAATCCTCCAGATAGCTTTTTGCCAAATTTGTATTGATAAATGGAATTCTTATTTTTAGGTTTTTGTTGCCATGTACTGAAATACCTCAGCAGCTGAACTAAACTTCTGCAGCAAGTGAATTAAATTGCAGATTTTGTACTTTCAGAAGAAAGTTGAAGGCATCTTTTAAAGAAGGAAGAAGCTTGAATTTTTATAATCCATATCAATTCATATGTGAAGGACTTCTCTCTCCACTACAATAACTTCTTAGACTTTCATTTCAGCTACATTCTTATTTTGAAATAATTAAAATCTTATTGCAAATACGTTCTTCCTTGAAGTCAGTAATAATTTCAAATATGTGTAGCTTTAATGCTTCCATGTAAATATGAAAATATAGTAAAATACCGTGTGTATATAGTAAAGGGTGATAGCATACATTATTGTCAAATGGATGTGATTCCTTCCTGAGCAATCACTCTGAAAATAGCATCATTATAGATTATAAAATGTCCAGATGATAATTTTATTGACAGCTATGCACCCTTGATGTCTGTTCTCAAAATTACAAATCTGATCCCATCAGTCAGGGTTCATAGGAAGCTGTGGCATTTAATTTCATACATTCTCCTCTTCCACTACACCACTCCACTTGCTAAACCCCTGTACTGCATCTTAAATTTAATTAGTCATGAAGTCTTTTCTAGGGTAAGACGGAATCTTGCATCTGACAGGTTATACAACCTTGAACATAAGCCCACATTTCCTCTCTGCATATCTAGTGAATGATTAGCACATGCTGATCTTCATCAGTATGCTGTAAAGGGTCCCACACTGCCTTCTAATGCTAATATTCCTACATTATAATATGGTACTGTCTGTTTGCCTCTGGCTTTTAATTTCTTTAATAAAATGGTAATGCGTCATGTTAATTTTGTGGTTGTATAATTGTCTCAGGATATGACTAGAAATTTCTTGACTATGGTTTTTTTCATAGCAAAATGTACATTTACTTAAAACTAAATTGTTCTTGAGAATCCTGTAACCTAAAAAAATGGAGAAAACATCGGAATGTAATGTACTGACCCTTTTTCAAGGGAAAATTCTCATTTTCCACTTAAAAATGACTGGCTTAAAAAGCACAGTCAATTTATACTTAAAAGGCCACATTTTGAACCTATTGAAACAAGTTGCTTTAATACCAATGATTTAGCCTAAATATAGTTCTAGTCAACTGAAAAACATTTATCTCAGGAGTATCTTCAGTATTTTAATTTTCTTGTTCCAGCTGATGCATAGTAAACCTCAAACACTGCTGAATGGGGAGCTCTCCTTCTCAGCAACGTTTCCTTACATTTCAAGACTTCTTCGGTGTGTTTAATGTTATCCTTTACCACTGCTTGCAAAGCCTGGTGATATCTTTAGTGTGAGTGTCATGTCTGACTGTTGCCATCCTGTGTTTGGATTACAGGACACTCCTGAATTTTTGTCAGTTTGGCCTGAAGTCCAGCCACCACCACCCCTCTTCATTTGACCTCAGCAGAGACCACAGAGACCTATGGTCTTCCAGGTGCTCTGAGTACTTTTATTTGTGTAGACAGCATCACTGGAAGGCGTAACTGACTTCTTTTCTAAGTGAACCACATGTGAACATGTGCATGTGAACATGTGCATGTGAACCACAGACTTTTAAAGCTGTTTTTTTCTCCCTGAGTTGCAAGATGGAGCTGTAGTGTGTGTTCTTCACCAGTGGTTATCATGGAGCTGGGCTGTACTGCAGAGAGGGCCCAGACACAGAACCACAGGATGACAGAGTGGGTCAGGTTGGAAGGGACCACAGTGGCCCAACCTCCCGGCTCAAACTGGGTCATCCCAGCACACATTGCACAGATTTGTGTCCAGATGGTTCTTGAATATCTCCAGTAAGGGAGACTCCACATCCTCTCTGGACAATCTGTTCCAGTGCTTGGTCACCCACACAGTAAAGCAGTTCACCCTCATATTCAGGAGGAACTTCCTGTGCATCATTTTCTGCCCTTTGCCTCTTGTCCTATTGCTTGACACCATCAAGAAAAGCCCAGATTCATCCCCTTGGCACCCTCCCTTCAGATACTGATAGACATGGATGAGGCCCTCTCTCATCTCTTTGTGATACTTAACACACCTTTCTTTGTGAGAAAGATGCTACTGTCCCTCAATCATCTTTGTAGCTGTTCGCTGGACATGCTCCACCCTTCAGGCACCGCCTCACTAAGACTGAGTAGAGTGGCAGGATCACCTCCCCCATCTTGCTAATGCACCCCGGGATATCATTTACCTTCTTGGCCACAAGAGCACTGCTGGCTCATGGACAGCTTGTGTTCCACCAGGACACCCTGGTCCTTCTCCACAGAGCTGCACAGGTTCATAGGTCTGTCAGAGAAAAGTGCCCTGATTTCAGTCTACCTCAGCAAATGCATAAAATCACTGATTGACATAACCCTTGCCCCTTCCCCCAGACTTCACCATGTCTTCTAGCTTATTTTGCCTTTCAGTCTATCAGACTCTGTGTCCTAGCAGCCAAACCCTCACTGTGATTGCTCATATTGAACATCTAGGAGTAACCCTGAAAAATACAGATGTAGGAATTGCAAGATTTTGTTACTAATTTATGTGGATTGAATCAAAAGAATAATCTGCTGGAGAATCAGAGCTGTTCTGACCCACAAGACCCACCCTCTCAATGTGAGGTATTTAAGTCTTCCCAAAGACGGTTGTTGTTCCATTATCTGCTGCATGTGTATTAAATTTAACATTTCCAGTGTGAACTTCTTAAAGTATGACCCTTCATCGCCTGTGATAAAAATCTGAGTGCAAAATCTGCAGAAACTTAGAAGTCTGAAATTGCTTGCTGCCTCCTCAGGGCACATATGTGAATGCTAGTTGATTTGAAGAACAAAGAACAAAATGCCATTAGGATACAGCTGACTGATTCCACAGTCAAAATCTAGTGGTTTACAATGTGCTTATGTTTCTAAATCAGTATTGCTGTCAGCGAGGAACAGCCATTTCAGCACTCAGTATAATTTAAAGCTGCTAAAGGACTTTTCTTTGATGCTGTGGTTTCACTATGCCGTTTTTAGGAAGCAGTTGCATTTTTGATTGTCCTTTTTTCCCTTGATTGGGCAGGGCTATTTCTGCTGCACTTAGAAACCGTGGTATTTTTGCTGATGTTTGGGGCTAATGCTTAACAACACAGTTCTCACAAAAATCCTGAGACCAGATCCCATTCCACCTGCAAACTCACCATCTGAAATTGCAAAACATTTTTCTATTTCTAGACTCATTTCAAGCCTCTCAATTTTCTGTGGGACTAGTGTGAGAAAACCACATCAAGTTACTCAAAGGAGAACAGGGGGACTGGGCTGCAAATGGACCACCAGGAAACCCCTTTCATTGAGGACTCTTACCAGGAGACAAGTCACCTCGAGGATGTATCATGCTGTTGTCTTCTTGAGTATGACTGGCTAATTAATAACTGTGAAATTAAGCATCATCACCACCCTAGTTGTCAAGACAATGCCTTCATCAGTAATGAGAGAAGTATTCATGGGAGCCCAAATTTAGGAATGAAAAGATTCTTGCCTTGGTGTCCCTGCTCAGCCAGTATAGTCAATTGCCAGAAACTCCCCAGCATACCAAATACTCACTCAGAAACCCAAAACAACAACAACAACAAAAGCAAAATCTTCTCCTCCTCCATAAAACAGATCCCAATAACTTCAAGGAACAGTGCTAAAGACAAAGAGCCTCCAGATAGTTGAGCATACAAAGAAGTGTGCTTTGTCAAAATGGAGCAGAACATGATAGGATCAAAAAATGGCTTCAGTGTGAGTCTAAGGAACTGGTTTATTTAGGGTAGAATCACTGTGAAACTCAAACTCCAAGCTGAAGGCAGGAGAGCAGGAGAGTAGTGTTGGAGAAAGATTAATAAAATGAAACACAATTGCTCTAAGGCTTAAAAGGTGAATAATACATTAGGTAATTAAATATAAAATTAATCTCACACATGAAACAAGGAAAAGCAGCTGCCACTGAATAGCACTGAAAGTTAATAACAAAGTTCTCTGAAGTAGTTACATAAAGTTACATGAAGGGGTCAGACGAGGTGATAAATAACCATGGGAACTTCTTCCCACTTCACAGGAGCACTTCAGGTTTTCCTAAAACATTGCCCATCAGTGATGTTGGTGAGACGAAGTAGCAACTAATCCTTGACAAGGACGGCTGTAGTGTTGATGAGCTGGTAGTACATTAAGCTGCCTGGGCAATGGCCAGCACTGGAGCTGCAGAGAGAGGTCACCTGCTGAACACAGCCACAGGATCCACACTGAGCAAGGTGCTTTCCTTCTGGCACTGTGCATGGAGGCAGTTCGCCTTCTGCTCAGGGGCACTTTGTGGTTGCATGGCCAGATAAAAGCTGCTTTGTTTGAAGCTCCTCTTTCCTGGACCCTTACTGCCTCCTCAGTCACATCCAGTCACCTGTTTCTGTGACCCCCTTCCTGAACCAGACTTTCACATGATGCTGTTTAACTAGAAGGAAAACATGGATGGGGTGTCAGAGAGCTAAACTGGTGTATAAGCACACACAGCAGAGGGGGAGGCAACCTGCAGAGGGGGAAAATGCCTGGAGGAGTCAGGAGGTGACTAGGGTGAACCTCTTTCTATCTGCACTTTGAAGGCACCTGGGCAACTACTTGACTAAAATGCCTGCCCAGAGGCTCCCATTGGACTGGTGCTGTACCCTCTAAAACCAATAGAGTCCTACTCCCAAAGTACTGCCATCTGGAAAAAAATAATAATCTCCAAAATTCCAAAGCAAAGCTGATGCTTTTTAAATATGTGACTCAGAACAACAGGGCATTACTTGTGGTCATGATCTAATGATCAGTTTTAAGCATGGCAGTGACTAGACTTTAACACCTATTTTATGAATACTTATGCTATTAACACTTGTTCATAACACCTATTTGCTCTTCATGCTTCATTAACAGTATGGATATCTCTCTTTATAGCAAACACATTAACAAAGGATGCAGCAGCTATTAGCCCTTCTGGTTCAAATTTCCCCTTATTTTCTTACACAAAAATTGTAAACTATTGATTAGGGATTATAACAATGCTGTAACAGAGTGCAGAGGGCCATAGCCTTTTGTATTCCTGACTTCACTTTCACAAAGTAGTCCTGCAGGCAACTTTCAGTCTTAGGACACAAAACTGTTATATAAAAAGTACTATTTTTTGTGTACAACTCATCATTGCAGATGCTGACAGTACACAGCTTGACTTGCAGCTTTCTTCATTACCTGTTTTGTTGCTAGGAAACTTTTGAACAAGAGCCAATACAGCATTCAGCTTATTCCTTCAGTGCAGTTGTATGGAAGAAGACCTAGGCTGATCATTACTTAAACTGCCCTCCAGTTGTGGGTTTTTTCACATGGTACTGCTAGAAGCAGGGGATGTATGCTATACAGTAACATTGGTTATGTGTATGAACAGACGTCCTAAAGTGGAAGAAGGAGAAAGGCAGGATTCACATCCAGTTTGGATTTTTTGCACAGCAATCTCATTTGTCTAGAGAGTGAAAATGCATCTGCATTGTTCTTGGCCTCTTCATTTGGGCAGCACTACACATATTATATTTCCATTATTTGGACTACAGTTTGAGGCATGGCTCCAGCCAGAATGACCCCTCCACTGTGTGACAGTGCCCCTGCTTTGAACACCTTATAGTCTGACACTGTGTTGACTTTTATTGGAAAATTATTACTTTCTCACCTTTTAATGACCTACTGAACAGAACTTGTCTGGTGATTAGGGAACACAATAAACCATTGTTGACAAGGAAGCTGTCACACTCTGTAGACTACAGTGGTCTGGATACTAACCCTCAGCTGCAGTGTAATTTTCCAGTGGCATTGGTCCTGTGTTTTCCAGCCTGAGTCACCTAAGCTAGCAGGAAGAGGGGCCTGCTGAAGAGCCAGATACACAAGAGTCATGAGGGGGTAATTAGAAAGATCTCTGTTCCCCCGTTCCTCATTGTGATCACTGAGAAAGGCAGTGGCTTTATTGGAGAATTCATACAAACTCATAAATATATTTAAAACTATCTGAACAGTTCTGTACCTCAAATAGTCAGCAATTTTGTTTCATTCCTTCACATTTCCTGTGAAGCTGATTCAAATACTTGGTATATGACTTGTGCTGTGAAACAACTTTCAAAAGCAGCTTTCAAAAAAAGACAGATTTTCTGCCAGGGTCACATATGCAGTGATGGCCCAGAAGCCATAAAGGCAACATGGTGGCGCAGAGTTTTACTAAATACTGCACTCCAGGAAACTCAGAGAGGAGGGATAAATAAAAACGGGGCTTGTCTGCCTCACAGATGTGCACAGATCCTGAAGATTTTATTCTTCTAACAGTTGGGTGAGCCAGATAAATTCAGAGAGGGAGGGTGATGTGATGCATAGATGTGATGATTTGGGAAAGGCTTCCCACCTCCCATTTTCAGCACAAATGTTCAGACAGGTCAGAGATGAAGTGAGTACTGAAGCTGCCAATCTCAGCTGTGTGGGACTGCTTATTTTGGACCAGATTTAGAGTACAGGATGTTTTCTGTCCTCAAAGGGTACTTTGCTATGCCAATTCCAGGTCTTCCATTTCATAGAGTTATCTGCCATGTCATTGGAAGTCCTTAACCATGCAGCTCAGAACATCCAAGCTTTTCACCATCTATCCTGAGGTGCTCACCTGTCCACAGAGGTTCTTTAAAATGCTGAGGTTCATTGCAGATGCTAGTTAGGGATAAATGCAACCTTTACTTTTCTGTCTCACTTTTTAGTTTCATGCCATCATAACCGTAACATCAATGTTCATTGTACATAAATTACATAAACTTTGAAAAGGCATCATCAGCAATGTTTCTTTAAGGTTCAGTGTTTCACTCTGTATACCTAAAACTCTTCTGAAACAGATGTTGTTGGGCATTTTTTATGTTTTATGTCTCTGTTTAAATATTCATATTGCACTGCACTTTGAATTTGTCAGAATTTGTATGTGTCTTCCTCTGAGGGAGTGTAATATTCCATTATCTTAATACATAATATTACCATTATAGCAACATCTCTATAGCAACATAACCTTGCTTCGTGCTTTGTAAACCAGTAGTGTTTGCTACAAAACCTTGCAAAGTAAGATATTGCAAAGAAAAGGAGGAATGAAACACAAGAATTAACACAACAACCAGATGATGAAATCCAGTATTCCAAAGCTACTAACTAGGCAAGAAGATGAACACTAAACTTAGGATATTGGTTCCACTCCATATCAGCTTGTCAAAACTGCTTTTTTATTCTGAGTTTAAGCTAGAACAAAATAGAAACAGAATTTTGATGAAAAAATATGTTCTGGCATTAAAAATTAAGATTTTTGTGGATATGAAAATCTGATATTACAGACCAGCTTGTGACAGCATTTCAGGTGTTTTGCACTAACTAACCATTCCAGCTCGGTCCAGTGAAGGCGGGGCAGCACAAGTGAGGATGTGCTGTACTGTATATATATATACACATATACAGTATAACATATACACACACATAATAACAGAAGTATTGATTGGAGAGGGTTTTTAGTTCAAATTTTGACACGAAGCAGGACCATTGCCAACACAGGGTAAGATCACTTCCCTCAATCTTCTCACCACCATTCTTTTATGCAGCCCCTACCAGTACACAAATATTCCATAAAGGAGTACACCCCATTATCTCTGCTGCAAATTAACGCTGTCAAGGAAAACATTTAACATTGCAAGCAGTTTCAGAGGACTTGCTTTTAATGGTTCAACAAGTACATCACAGTTTTATGTTCCTCTGTGTTTTGTTTCCCTTCTCTTTGATTTTCTTCTTAGTGGCAAATTGCATTTTCAATGTTACATTTTAATAAGCTGCTTTTTACAAATGAATAACTTCAGGTTCCTCTGTGTTAGAGAAAAAGACAAAAACACAGAGATAAAACCATAGGTGTTTGAGGTGATTCATTTATTCTGAAGAAGCTTTTTCACCTGCTTAGATTGTTCACATTTTAGCTTTAAAAAAGGTGACTAGTGTAATGTGGATGTCAATAACAGCAATGGAGAGCATTTGAATGTTCCTTTTCTAAAAGAAACAAAATTTAGTCTTTAAACACAGGCAATTTCTTAATTCTGGTTTTACAAATCTAAATAAGCACTTTGGATGGTTGGTCAGAGAGCAGGATGCAGGGAGCTGGGGCATTACTTCCCCCTAAGTTCCATGTGTTAAACATCTGAGACATGAATGGCAACCCTACAGCCTCCTAAATTATCATCTGGATAACAAATGCTTCCAGTCCTGACTTCTGACATTCCTTTGTCAGGATGCTTTATCAGGTTACCCAGGATGTGGATTCAGTAAAACACTTGGTCTCACAGTTTGGTGTGGTGACACAGCTGTGGTGGGATGAAAGGCCATAGGTGATCCCAGCTGACAGTTTGAAGGGGAGCATCAGTCTTCTTTCAGCAGCAAGGCTGAAAAGAGAGGATAAGGCAGCAAGACCCATATGTTTTCTTTAGCTGTAGATAAGGAAATTTCTTTACATAAGTCATTGCCTTAAATCACTGTCAACATAGTAATTAATTTTCTTCACATATGAAACATGTTGTTAAATATCTCACCATTATTTTCTAATTGCTTATTAGAAGGTAAAAATTATGATTCCTGTTTTGAATCCTTCAGTTTAACACATCCTATAATTTTCTCAGTTGCACACATAGTTAGTGTAGCTTGGTTTCATTTTGTCCTACAGGAAGATCAAACAAATCACATTGGGCAATGTAACTCCTCCAGAGTGGTCTATAAATACCTTACGGGAAATAAATCAATGTAAGACTTTTTTGTGCGAAAATAAATGTATTTAGTACTTTTGTGTGAGAAGCTTCAAATCAGCATGGTCTGGAATATTAAATACACTATGCACAGGAGACCAGACATGATGCTAACTGAACAAAGCACAATCAGCACTTTACATTTCTAACAGAAACTAAGTAACAGCAACTTTCAGTGCACAAAGACTTAGCATATTAATTTCACTTAAATATGCCAGGAAAGGAAAGCGAGATAGTCCAGAAAACATCAATGTTTTTTTACAAGGCCAGTTTCCAGGGTTAGTTGAGGGCACTGGTAAGGCACATGCACTTCATGGGCTCTCTTCTAAATGGGATTATTATCCCCTGGAAAGAAAGACAGCATATCCCTGCTTCTGCTGTGATTCTTGTTAAGTATTTCTAAGGTCTTATTAAATACTCACATTTGAATATGATTCTGAAAACTATCCTCACCTCAGATACTCCAGTGGCCCTCATATTTAGTGGGGAGATTTGCAGGTGAAAATGAGCTGAGCTCCAACCACTAGTACAAAAGTCTTCAAACTATTTAAGCACTTTACTCAAAGTATCACATGAGACCAGCCCTCACAACATGACCTCCAGGAAGAAGACTGTTTGCTTAATTAGGACCTACGTGGATGCTACAAACTGAAGGATGCAATTAACTTGTCTACCTTCTCTCAATCTGCATAATTTGTTTCTTTCATATTAAAATGTCTTATGCATTCCAGCTAGTGGCAGACAAAAGTAGAATCATAGAATTGCTTAGAATGGAAAGGACCTCTAAGATCATCAAGCAAACCTAACACTGCCAAGTCCACTAATAATCCATGACTCTAGGTGCCACTTCTACACATCTTTGACATACCTCCAGGGATGGTGATTCCGCTATTTCCCTGAGCAGCTTATTCTGGTGCCTAACAACTCTTTCCATGAAGAAATGTTTCCTAACATCCAATCTAAACCTGCCTTCATGCAATTTGAGGCTATTTCGTCTTGTACTGCCACTTGTTACTTGGGACAAGAAACCAACCATTATGCTGCAACAACCTCCTTCACAGCAGTAAGGTCCCCTTGAGCTTCCTTCTTCTCCAGACTAGTTTCTCAAGGAGAAAACTGTGGGAGATGGCGTCAAAGTTTTTACTGGAGTCCAAGTAGACACATCCACAGAATTTCCCTCATCCACTAAGGTGGTCACTTGGTATAGAAGAACAGGTTGGTCAAGCAGGGCTTTCACAAACCCATGCTGGCTGGGCCTGATCCCCTACTTCTGTATATGCTACGTGAAAGCACTCAAGATGATCTGCTCGACGACCTTTCCCAGAGATTAAGCCAGGCTGAGAGGCCGTAGTTTCCTGGATCTTCCTTCTGATCCCTCTTGTAGATGTGTGTCATGGGACACCCCCCCAGTTAGCCAGGATTGTTGGTAAATGATGGAAAGTGGCTCCGTGAGCACTTCTGCCAGCTCCCTCAGCATCCTTGGGTGGATCTCATCCAGCTCCATAGACTTCTGTGTGTGTCTACATGTTGCAGCATGTTTCTGACCATTTCTCTTTGGATTATGGGAGCTCCATTCTTCTACCCATACCCATCTTTCAGATCAGGAAGAGTTCCAGCCAAAATTCTTTGTTCAGCTGGGCTGGGCTTCTTCCCTGTTAATTCAGCTTTCAACACATTGGGTCAGTCCACTCCTGTGCTTTTAGGATCTCCTTCTTGAAAAATGTCCAGCCTTCCAGGACTCTTTTGCCCCTCAGGATTCAGTCCCAAGGGACTTTTCCAGTATGTCTCCCTAGCAGGCCAAGGTCTGCCAAAATCCGCTTCCCTTTCCCTCATCCAGAGGGATAAGGGCTTGCAATTCTCATTGAAATCAAGTGCTCAACACATCACAAAATCAAGCCAGTGATACTTCTTTGTTTCTTACAGAACTTGTCTGAGATTCATGTGAGAAAAAAATATCCTGTGGCAAGAGTAGAGAAAACTCTCATCAATAAAAGTGCCAATTATCCAATTAAAACATATGTGTTGGTGGTATTTATGATATATTTATATATTTATATTTATAATGTTCACTGGGAAAAAAAACCCACACAAATATTTCAAAGAGCAGCTACTCATCATTAAACAGAATTAATGTTTGACTGCATGATGTCTGTTTGCTGTGAAATTTCTTGTGCTATAGGTCCAAATTTTCAAGATGGCTTGAGAAAAAGTAAACATTTTAGTTATGAATAGAATTTATTCTGTTACATTTTACAACAAGGGTAATATATAACTCATGATGGGACTTAAGCTAGAGCAAAAGACAAAAACTTCAGAAGTGTTGGAGTGCAGCAGCACAGCCTAGAGTCTGAAAAGGTCCTAGTGCTGTTGCATTGAGAAGGCTGAAAAATCAACAAAATAGGTTAAAAATTCAAAAACAAAATATAAATTTCAGCTCTGAAACATTTAGGTTTCTTTTTAATATTTACTTCATAGGACAGAGATATTTTGTCATTTAATATCACATATGGCAATTAATGATTATATCTATGATTCGGTTTTTTATTGATTGTTTATAGAGGTACAACATGGTAGTTAGTCTGAAGTGTATTTCCAAGTGATATATCCTAGAAATAAAAGTAAAACCCACCAGGAAACCAGAATGGAGTTTGAAATTCACCATGGGTGTGGCATCCTGTGGTTTACTGCAATAGTTCTCAGATGGTGAGGTTTTTGTAAAGAAACGAAACACACAGGTGCATGGAGAAGACAGCTTGTCACCCTGAGGTGCACATCACTATCTCATGGGCAAAACAATCAACTGGAGGACATTAGGAGACAGAAAGATGTGCCACAGAATAGTTCCACTTATTCATCTCAGGATCTTCTGAGGGAAAGAGTATCTTCTGGAAAGAAGGAACCAAACAAAAAATTCCCTCACCCAAGAAGAACACTGTTGAAATTAAAAAAAAAAAAAAGAAAAAACTTTTTTGGCCCATGATTATAGAAAAATGCAGCCAATGCTGGCAGAAGAATAATTTTTCAGACACCTATGGCTAAATTTGTGGTGTACACTTAGTACAAAACTGTACTTTTTTCTAGAGATGTCTCCCAAAGCATCCTTGGCTAAAGCTGGTTTTCAGAAGGCTAAATGACAGAGACAGCAGGGGAAGGGGAAGGAAGGGAAGATTCTTTAAGAAAAACGTGAGCTCTTATAGAGAGGATCAGTGCTTCCATGACAGCATCCTTAAAATGCTCCCACATCCAAGGGCAAACTCAGATCAAGCTGCAGGATGAAGATTAAGCACAGACCAATTGTCCTGGGTTGACGGTGCCTCCTATCCCAATCGTGCAGCTTTATCTCTGTGTACTACACTGTTATGTCTAACAGCTGCCCCCCCCGGCGGGCTGTTTTGCCGCGGTGGAGCTACTTCTTCTTTCGGCTTTGCTGCTAGCTTTGCTTTGCTGCTAGCTCGGCTTTGCTACTGGCTTTGCTTTGCTGCTAGCTCGGCTTTGCTGCTGGCTTTGTTTTTGCTTTTGCTTTTGCTGCTTTTCACTGCTTTCGTTTTTTTTTTTTTTTCCCTTTTTTCTCTCCCTTTTTCCTTTCCTCCCCCCCCGAAGATCACTGGACCTGCTCCAGACCTGACCTGGGAATATCTGGGGGTCCCCGACGCCTGAAGACAGAAGCTCTGCGCCCTCCCCTCACAGCAACTGCTTGAGTATTTTTCTTTTCCCTTGTGTTGGGGAAACACAATTTGTCAATAAATAGGTTTTTTCCACTTCTCCTCCGAGGAATTCCTTCTCAAACCCAGAGCTGGGGGGGGAAAGGGTGGTGGAGGTTTGTTTTCTGGGGGGCTCCTTCTGGAGACCTTCCCCTAATTTGTCCTAAACCAGGACACCAATCCACAGTTCATTAAGCAATCTCTGGGACAACATGAAGGTCTACTAGGAAGTCAGAAAGATTGTAAACAATTTCAAAAGATTGGAGTGTATGCAGCTTAAATAAATTCAATCAGTTATGAGTTACACCAAGACCAAAAGATCCCAATCTGCTGATTGGAGTACCTTGAATTCTTCTTAGTGCAGTTCTTTTTATCTTGTCTCATGAAGTTTGAATTACTATCCTAACCCACTTGGCTACTTTTTGATGGAGCCAATCTTTACTCTGAGGCTTTCTGAAGTGTAGGCGACTCTACTTTTAGTTTTTCATGGTTCAAGCAGAGCATATCATGTATAGGCAAGGTAAAGTCCTGATAAAAATCAATCTTCTCAGCTTCAGGAAGGCAGTTAAAAGTAAAACTCTCATAAAACTGTATGTGAGCTACATACAATCACTTTGGACTTAAATTATCCAAGTGATCCAGATCTGAGCATTCTAACAATAAGAGGAGTCTTTCTGCTGACTGCATTGTATTCCCCAAAATCGTGAAAGATTTGCATATACACAAAACTATGCATTTTAACCATGTATCTTAAATATCTCAACTGTTTTAAATATGTGTTTTGTACCTGTAAGTTAATCTTATTAAAAATTTTAAGAAAGAGATATAAACAACTTCTGAATCACTATGATGGTGACAATGAGCAATGAATTCTGAACAACCTTGTAGTTAGTAATTTTGAAATTGCTTTGTTCCTCACAGCATTATTTTAAAATCCTGGGAAGAGTGCTGCCAGCAGAGTGTGCCATCTTTCCATTTAAACTGGGTGAAGATGAGTCCCAACCAAAGTTCCATCAGTGTACATTTATCTGCCTTTAGAAAGTAGAATTATACCATTCAAGGAGAAATGTGGGAGAGTTGTTCATAAAATATGAAAGTTAAAAATACCCTGATATTATTTTGCCACTGTGCTGTTTAATATGAGACCTTCCTTTAATTCAGCAATTAAAAGGCATTTGAATTTATGGAAAATATACTACGCTTAATATAGTGTGAGATATACCAGACTGCAAATTTTACAGCAGGTTAATGCAGCTCTCAAAATTAGTGAGATTCTACTGGCATAAACAACAGAGTACACATAACACATTGAAAAATCAAGAGATATAAACCTGGTCCATTTGATTTCTGGGAGCACTGTGCTGATTTTTTAAAATGTATCACTTTCATTTATGTAAGAATAGAAAT
Source organism: Trochalopteron elliotii (assembly GCA_024734555.1). Taxonomy (NCBI): domain Eukaryota; kingdom Metazoa; phylum Chordata; class Aves; order Passeriformes; family Leiothrichidae; genus Trochalopteron; species Trochalopteron elliotii. The sequence continues at coordinate 615,800 of JANPWX010000195.1, forward strand.
GTACTTTATTTTGTATAATATACGTCTGGAAACAGAGTGCAAATAAAACACTTCCAAGCTGCATAACTGATTTGGGGTGGGTATATAATTATCTTGATGCTCCCAGACTCAAGATCTCCTGTTTCTATTACTCAGAACTTCCAAATCATTATCAAAACAAGGATTTGGGCATCATCTCAGTCTGAAAACATTGTCTTGCTTCTCTCTTCTCTCTTCTCTCTTCTCTCTTCTCTCTTCTCTTCTCTTTTATTTTCCTCCTTCTTTGTAATACTTCAATTCAGATGTCCTGGGCCACCACACACTGATAGTTGTGTCTGGTTGATGGTTTGGTTTCATAAATGTGCCTTAGCCATCTAATATTTGACAATGGCTCTGCTGCACTACAGGATGTATAAAGGCATAGAAGAGTGACTGCTCAATAGAGCCTTCGGTCTTCTAGTACCTCAGTTCAGACATAAAAAACCATCTAAAAATAGTTTCAAAGCAGTCAGAGCCCAGCCATTTCATGCCATACCCATTACAGAAATGTCCTTCTTGCCCCCTGCTGCTGCCAGGACCATCTATTCCCAGCAGCTGCTGTCTGGTGTGTTGATGGCCCATTGGAATTAGTCAAGGGCAGAGAAGTCAGATTTTTATCACTAACAATTACAATGTGGTTTTTGTTTCTCAGAGGTCACCACTGAGATGAGGGTAGCTGTTTCCATGTGACAGGAAGAAGATAGGCATGGCACCTTTTTGCTTCATTTTTTGTTTGTTAAGTATGGGCTTATGCTGGAGACATGCTATATGATGTGGGATTTGTCACTACTGCCCATGGGTAAAGCTGCAATAAACTAATAAAGGCCATGCACTTTGATCTAATCAAAAACTATGGGATATGCAAACATCTTCCAAGGGTGGCAATCCATCCCTCTCTAGCTGATTTCAGTGCTTCTTCAAAAACCCCAGAAATTGAAAGTCATTACTACACCCAGCTGATGTCTTTACCAAACATCCTCATCAGCCAATGGCCTGGCACATACTGTGTCTATCATCAGAAAGGACACTGGCCTACACTTTAATTTCAACTCTTGAAAATACTTTAAAGATTAAAAGTCTCCCCAGAAAGGCAGTGGAGTGTGACAGGAAGAACCTAGTAGCTTGACTTTTGCGGAATTTTTTAGTAGACCTTATTGTCAGTGATTTCTTTTGTTATTGTAATTCTCATTACTATTTTCACATCACTTCAAAATCAAGCTTTGAACTGTAAATGTGTTGTGGGCGGCTGATTAAATAATCTATTTTTACAAAATTTTTAATAATAAATCTTGAATCTTTATCTTCCACGTACCAGAGAAGGAGCCCCAAAAGACAATGTGTATCTTAAAAGGATCATCAAGAAAATCATTCAACCACCAACTCACTAATAAAACAAATACTTTTATTATTATTCATGAAGGAGGAAAAATTCTGCTGTAAATCTGCAGACTTTGCTCTGCATCTCTTAGCATGGATCAAGAGGATATACATGCTATTTACAGGAATTAAGAACAGAAGGATCAGATTTCACTTTATTTTTATCCTTTACTTACAATTTAAATGATTGCACATCTCAAATAAACTTGCACAGGCCTTAAATAATGTGCGAACTATCCATGCAAATAATTTGTCCATTAAGTGCAAGTGTATTTCCAAATGAGGAATAAATTTCTTTTTGAATAACAGTTATACTGAGAGTCTTGTTAAATAGGGGAAGTGCGTGAACATGGTTAAAGTATCAACACAAATCAGAAATGTAGAGGACAATTAGGATACCAAACTGTGACTTCGAACAGAGACTGAGGCAAAATCTAACCAGGGATTAAGATATATATTTTGTAACAGGCCTTCAGCCTGCGTCAACCATTCCTGCTTTCCGTCAGGTTTGGTCATTTGTGCCTGAATTTGTGCATGGCCATGGCTTGGTAGAGAATTGGTGAGGTGACCTATCTCAACAAATATTTTTCCACAAGGGAATACCTTGTTCTGAAATTAGACACAAGGCAAAAAGGAAACAAACTTTGCCCTTTAAGTCAAGAATAGATACAAATGCTTTAATGTAGTTGTTAGTGCATTCTGCTGGAAGTTTCCCAGTCATTATTAATAAAGAGAAAAAGAGAGACTTCATGATGCTGATGAACACAAAAAGAGGATAATATGCATGAAGGTGTTTTTTGTAATCTCTTAGAGAAACATCCCTCATGCTACATGTTAATGTTAGTGGATAACTCTCAGAGACAAACTAGATATGCAGTGCAGACTTTCCATCCAGGTCATGAAGGGTAGCTTGCTATCAATAGGTGGAGAGAGCAACTGGAAGGGATGGTTTGCCAGGTATGATTCTGATAAAAAGCAGAAAATGCCTCTCAAAGTAGAAGACACTGATGTGAGAATGGCCATTAAATGAAGAAGTTCATGATCATTAGGGTAGAAGAAATGAAAGAAAAGCCCGAATTACAGATTTCAGAAAGGTAAACATCATTAAACTCCGAGGATTTCTTTATAACACCTTCTCTCAGTGCTAAAAGAAAAAGAAGGGAACAAGAATAATAAGTAATTATTACTAAGAGCAGGTGTTAATTATTCAGTTGTGGAGGGGCATAGGAAGTATAGTATAAGATCATTTTGACAAAAAAAATTAACAATAATGGAGTTCAGTCATAAGGCAATAACAAAAAGAAAGGCTTAGCTACCAGGCATTAATACAGAGTTATAGCACAACTGCTTGGAAAGACAAGGAATAGAATGAGCTGAAATTAACACAAAACATGACACAAAACCCCAAATAAAGTTAAAGGGAAGAATAAGATAATGATTTTCACTAAGATATTCTTCATTAAAAAGAGCACTATCAAGTGAGGTAGCATAATTTATATGTGGCAGGAAAGAAAGTCCTCATCTTCAAGTATTTAATATACCTGATTCATCTGGTTCTGATGACTTCATCCCATGATACCTGAAAATGGTTGGATAATTCTCTGCACTGCTAACAATTATTTTTAGTTATTCAAGGAGAAATTCATCAGCATAAAACATGCTTATCTTAAAAAAATTAAAAAGGAAGAGCCAGAGAATCAAAAACCCCAGTATCAAAACCTCAGTTAACCTGAAAGAAATGCCAGTCATGATCCAACAAACTGTTTGTAAATCTCTAGGGGGAAAAAAAAAAAACAAAAACCAACCAAAACCCAAACAAACAAGAAACCAGGAAACAAACTGTATTCAGCATTAATTAATCCACCATTGGAGTAGGTAAGAATAGCCTAGGTTAAACTATTGGAGAGTGAGTGGAAAGTCATCCCCTCAGAGCAACTGTGATTGATTAACTCTAAGAAGGGAAAGCTGCATTGAGTGAAGTTCTGCACTGGTCTCAGCTGCATTCAGGTATCTTTAATATCATCACTAGTGCTCAGGATCTGAAGACATGACCACTTTGAGAATAGCATCAGTCATTGTGAAGACTAATCATATCCTTGAAATTTGGAGATAAAGCTCTGGCAAGCCATGGTTCAGGGACAACAAAGTACTTCATTTGATCCAGAAAAATTAACTGGACAAGAAACAAAATTTTGTTCATTACATAGAAAAAGAGAAGGGAGATTTTTTAGAAGTGGAAAGCTGAATAAAATTTTAAATATTAAGGAAATACAAATACAACCCTAAGATGAAAGATATAATTTGAGCCATCAAAGAACAAAAGTCATTACCTCTGCTCTGCTCAGAGCTGGTAAGGTCTCCTTTGAAGAGTTGAGTTCAGTCTGAGGCAATGTATTTCAAGAAAATGTAGACCAACTGGACATCATTCACAGGAGCATAGTGAAAGAGTAGAGGAAATATTTGGTCTCAAAGTCCATGTGACGTTACACTGAGCAAGAAAGACTAAGTTTAAAAAAATTTTAAATCCTGTGCTAATTCTAGTGAAAACCTGGAAGAAATTCCTTGAAGAGGTAGGGAAATCTCACTTTTATGTCTTCTTCTCTCATCATTCATGCATTTTTCTCAAATATTTGCCAAGAATGACATAGATACAGCTGCAGTGGCAGATGACCCTTTGAGATCCCTCCAAGCCCTATATTTCCATGTTTCTAGGTTCTTCTCCCTGGATACTTTCCTATAATGCACCTGTTAGAAAGCAGCAAATGTTGTATTACTTTCACTGTTTTCTCCTTCTTTCTCACTGCATGAGTGTGGTCAGTTTCCCAAAAAAAAAAAAAAAATCCTCTGCTAAATATTTCAAGTCGTATTTCATATGAATTCTTTTCTTTAGCACTACAGACACCATGTGGTGCTGTTGATAACTACACAAACTCTCATAGAACCTTGCTGTTAGGAATATATTATGGCAAGATTAAAACTGGTGAAGCTGTTTATTTTATGGTATATTTTATATACAGGTATATTTTATGTACATTTCTGCATGTCAGGAAAGGGAATTCCTCTAGCAACCAAGAATGGAAAGAGAATCAAAGGTAGGAATCATTGTGTTTGCCAGGAGGGTCAAGTAAGTATGTTTGTGGTTATTCTGAGCTTCATTAGTTACCTGGCCAGAGGCTCAGTCAGTCCTTTCTTTTACAAAATATGTTTTTCTCTGACATTTAAGCTCTAAAGCCAACAGAGTTTCACATATATAATTTCCTTAAATGTTTTGCAATGAACAAAGCCACAGAGAAAAACTATGTATTTTAACAACTAAAGAGTATTCTATAATTTTCATTACTGCAAGTGCTTTTAGCTCTATCATTATAACTTAATGCTGGTTAACATCTAGGTCTTCATAATATGACTTAAAATCTGGAATAACTCTCTTGATTTGTGTTAAATGATTCATATGTGGAGATAAAAAGGAAAATATTCCAGTTGCAATATTTGTAACGAGTTCCTTATTTAAATCCCTGTGATTTTCACCAGACCATTACCTGTGAGACTGATGCTTTGTACTTTCCTTTGTTAATATTCATCATATACAGAGGAAAACCATATCCTTCATTCTCATTTTTCACAATTTCATATGATGAAAAGGAAAAAAATTACACAATTTATAAGAAAAACAGGAAAACAAACATTAATAGAGACCTTCATGTGTGTGATATTTTTTCCTTCTTGAAGATAGACAGATTGGTTGCCTTTGAAGGTACATTAAGGTACCAGCAGTCACAGCTACAAAACATTGTGTTTGTTTTGAAAAACAGTCTTGGAATACATACATCCCAACAGCAGCTATGCTAATAGGAAAGTTGTGCATTTTAAAGCATAATAGTTTGGACTTCACTTCCACTGAAGTCTGAAGACAGAGAAAAAAATCTCTGCTAGGAAATACTTACTAGTCCAATTGCGCCAAATCTGGCCTCTGGAAGTTTGTGGTCTTGGAAAGTGAAGGAACAGCAATTCTGAAGGACAAATTTCTTTGTATTTATTATCTAGTTAATCAGAAAGCCTCATCTCATCCGTGGTTGCAGTCATTACAGGCTGAAGAGGGCTGCTGCCATGGCCTTCAGGGGCACAGCACAAGCATGCCCTCATAGCTCAAAAGGCAAGATTGCAGCAAAACTGCACACAGGCAGCAGGAGGTGTATCCAACCTCCTTTTAGCGGAGCTTCCCCCCTCAAGACACATCCCTGCTCCTTTCTTCCTCCTTCAACACAGGCTGCAGAGATTTTCCTAAAGTGTCATAGAGGTCTGACATGAATGGAGGGGTCTGAACTTCATAGTCCGGAAATGGCCCTTGTGCCATGTTACTAAAGAATTCAAGTTATTTGGTCTGGCAGAACATGGCCACTAAAAGGCCAAACAGCTCTTTTGAAATAAATTCAAGCTAATTAGAGAGCCTTGGGCATCTAACCCAGCAAACCACAAACTTGTTTTCAGCTTTCACACCTCTGTGACCTCGTTCACGTGAACCACATGAGTGCTTGGGCCAGCAGACAAAAGGAGGGGAAGGTGAGAAATCATAAAATCATGGAACTGTTTAGATTGAAAAAGACCTCTAAGATCATAGAGTCCTACAGTTTAACCCAGCACTGCCAAGTCCACCATTAGTCCATGTCTCCAGGTGCCACATGTCTTTTAAACACCTCCAGAAATGGCAACTCAGCCACCTCCTCGGGCAGCCCATTCCTTGACAGAGCTGACAACCATTTTTGAAGAAATATTTCCTAAGATCCAATCTAAAACTCTCCTGGTGCAGCCTGAGGCCATTTCCTCGTCCTGTCATTTGTTACTTGAGAGAAGAGACAGACTTCCACCTAATACAACCCACTTTCAGGTAATTGTAGAGAGCTCTGGGCAAAGAGCAGGTTTACATTGAACAGAAGTGACTGTGGGATCTGGACACCAACACAGTGTGCCAGAGCATTTGAACCTCTGCAGTGAGCTTGCCCTCACATCCATCATAGATCTACTTTTCTTAAACTATGAATTTGTGTAATGGCTTTTTCCATGTGGCTGAGTCTATCCCCAATAACTCCTGAACTATTAACTAATCTCTTCAAGATCCGAAGGAAGGGCAGCTGTGTCAGAGAGACAATTCCTGAAAACACCGGATAAAGCACCTGGAGGAAGAAGACTTAAATTAGTGACTTCATGGAGGTGTTTACCCCAGGAGAGCCAGTCAGCATAGGCTACCCTGTATGCCTTGCAGACTACTTTGCTTCTTGCCTGATAAAGAATGTGGAGGCAGACTTGTGGTGTTGGAAGAGGGAGGGCATGGATATAGATCAAGTGAATACAATCACATGTACTCATTATAATGTGATGGATGCACACCAGCTCAAAACCAACAGTAGATGGCCTATTAGTGCTAAGTACAGCAAAATTAAAGGTCATAATTTAAGAAATAAAATATGGCACCAGAAAAATAATTTTTAACTATTAAATATTACTCTCCAACTAAGTTTGTTGTTAATTCTCAAGAAAAGTAATTTAGAATGGTTTTGGATGGAAGAGACCTTAAAGATCATTTAGTTCCATGACATGGGCAGGGACACCTTTCACTAGACCAGTTTATTCCGAGCCCCATCCAACCTGGCCTTGAGCACTTCCAGAGATGGGGCATCCACAATTTCTCTGGGCAGAGAGTTCCAGTGCCTCACCATCCTCACAGCAGAGAATATTTTCCTAATATCTAATCTAAACCTTCTGTCTCCTTCAGCCTAATGCCATTTCTCCTTGTCCTATCACTGTGTGCCTTTATGAAAAGTCCCTCTTCAGCTCTCTTGTGGAACGTTTCAGGTACTGGAAGGCTGCTTGTAGAGTGCCTACAGAACTTTCTCTTCCCCAGGCTGAAAAGCCCCAACTCTCTCAGCCTATCTGACAGGCCTCTCCAGACCTTCTCTGGACTCTCTCCAACTGACCAATGTTTTCCTTGTGCTGAGAGCCCCAGAGCTGGATACAGCTCTGCAGGTGAGGTCTCACAAGAGCAGGGCAGAGAGGCAGAATCCCTTCACTTGGCCTGCTGGCCATTCCTCTCTTGATGTAGCCCAGGATGCTGTTGCCCTTCTGGGCTACAAGTGCACACTGACAAGTCATAATTGAGATTTTTGACCACAGACATCCCCAGGTCTTTCTCCTCAGGGATCCAGTCTTGATCCAGGGTCCTCTCAGCCTGTATTTGGGCTTGGCATTGCCACTCCCCAGGTGCAGGACCTTACACTTGGCCTTGCTGAACTTCAGGAGACTCACATGATCCACCTCTCAAGTCCATGAAGGTCCCTCTGGATGGCATCCCTTCCCTCCAGTGTGTCAGCCAAACCACACAGCTGGATGTGGTCAGTGAACACTCTGAAGGTGCTCTCAGTCCCACTGTCTGTGTCTGTGTTGTCAACAAAGATGTTAAACAGTGCCAGGTACAACAGCAGGGTTGTTGTTGTTGTTGTTGTTGTTATTGCACCGATCCCAACATGGAGTTGTTGTTTTGAGACTTTTTTACTTTACATTATACTGAAGTTCCTTTAATTTCCCCGCCTTTTTCTATCCCTTGAAAAAAAAAGCTGATTTTCCCAGCTTTTTTTAAAAAGAGCTCTTAAATTTTTCTGTTAGCCCACATATCACTAAGGGGGTTTCATTCATTTTTGTGCAGTATCTAAAGATCATCATTTGTGGCTTGCTAAATGCAGATAGTGGAGGCACTGAAAATGTCTACAGTAAGAATACACCCTAATGTGTTTACTGTTGAGTTTAATACAATATATTTCCTGCCTATGATTATCGAACACAAACATTTTGACTAACAATGACAATTGTGTCTTAATCTCAACTAATTAGAGTAAGTTTCCCTGCTCACGAACATGTGCTGGCATGGTGAAGGTTCAGAAAAGTTCAATTTCACAAAGCTAAACAAAAAGAATAGACTTTGAATATTCTGGCAAGACTTTAACACTTTAGAAAAATGTTAAAGTATTCCTTACACTGATTCCATATCACACAGGATAAATGTTATGCCTTGCTGTCCTGTTTCATGGAGACTCTTTTACAGCAAAATGTGGGTTTTTAGGACATGTCCAGGTTTTCATTCTGTCAGAGAATAAGCACATGAACAGGGCTTACATCTAGTCTGCGAAGATGAGGTGCAAATATAGGTGTGTAAGATAAATATCGCATAAAATTCCTCTTAATTTGAACAAATGTTTGAATCTATATGAAATAAAATATTTATTTAAGTTTTGGACAGTTTTAAAATTCTTTTAAAATTAATAATGTTAATGTACAGGTGGAAATACATTCTGAAATACATTTTGTTTTGAACTACTGACATTTTTTTTCTATTTTCTCAGATATTTTGCCAGTTCTTCCTTTTTTTGGCTGGCTGAACCTTTTTGTGAAACAAAATGCTTTCACAAAACGTTTGGATTGTGCAAAGTCTTCTTGTTTCAGTGAAAAAAAAAATCACCCAAATTAATTGCTGCACAGCAGAATCCCCATTAGTCAGACTTGTGGGGACTATGTTCATTTTTTCCCTCCACTTCTCCCTCCCTCCATTGCCTCTACATGTTCTTTTGAAGAATTTTTTTTATGCAAACAAAAACAGAGTGAACGCCTCTGTTTCCTTAAGGCCTTCTGCCTCTTATTTTTCTTTTCAAGTGGGATGAAATAGTCCTGGGATTGTGGCAAGCTATCACAATTCACTAAAGCCTTCAGTTCCTTTTACCTTTTAAATTCTGGAAATTACCAGGTGTCCAAACATGGAAAGAGACACTTCTGCACTTCTGCTTGGGATCAAGACAGAGCTGATGATTATATTCTTAGAACAGGTATTATTCCCAAACTTGCTGTCCTCTGCAAAAGCCTGATGCTCTGAAGGGCCAAATTTCTGTCTGCAAAATAGGAGTGGGAGAGCAAATGCAGTACCTTGTGGTGGAGGAGAAGGGCAGCAGGATATGCTTAACCCTGGCTGGTGTGGGTGGAAATGAGGCTTGTAGTAAGCACAGCCTTGACAGCCTCAGTCCCGCCCCACAGCTTCAGTCCCACCCTCATCTTCCCTTTCAGGAGCCCAGCCAGAGCCCAGCCTGCAGTCATGATGTGCTCCCCCCCATCTCTGCTCCAGCATGCTGGAAATCCTCTCTCTCCTCCATCCCTCAGCTGACCCAGGAGCACCCTAATTCACTATTTTGTCACTCCTAAATCTCGTGGCAATCCCATGTCTCTCCCACTGGAGTCCAGCTCAGATTTCTGTCACTGCATGTCCTGATCCTTGCCCCCAGCCATCTCAGCTGCTGCTCTCCAAGCACCTCATGCAGAGTGGAGCTTGGGCTGTGGTGCCTTATCATGAATGTATCAAAGACGAGGACTTTAGACTTGCTAAAGCCAGGTGCTTTTGTCCTTTCCACCCTCAACATTTTTTCTACTTTGCTTTAAAAAAAAATAGCTGAAAAATAGGGATAGATTCTCTGTGAATGTGTTGAAAAACACAGCTTTCATTTTATTTAGAGCAGAACACCTAAAAAGACCACTCAGAAGTACTTTTTCTCATTTTCTCAATTAGAACAGCTGAAAACTAGTTGTGCTGACCTACAGTATTCAAGTGGTATTCAATTTCTTTCTCTGAAATATTAGATATTTAATCCAGCAGACTGCAGAATGCCAACAGCTGTGTTATGCAGATGCAAGGCATTGCTACTGTGGTGGTGCAGGCTGAGAACACTAGATGGTCCCTGTGATCCAGTTTTACACTTCAGAGTCTCCATAGTTTTCTCAGCAAGTATAATCATGCCATATCCTCGCAGCCAAGGGGAAAAAAAAACAATGTTGGCCATCGGAAGTTACCACCCAGAACCACATCAAGAACTGCAAAAGTAACCATGATGGTTTTCTCAGCCTTTATAGCTAGGAAGCGACGTGGCACTCTCAGTCTCCCAAATAGAGCAGCGCAGTCCTTTGGAAAGTTCCTCTAAAACAATTGGCCAGAGGTTTTCCCTGAGTTTGGATACACCCTATAATACAGAGTGGCAGTTAGACTGAAAAAGACTAGATGAAAAAAAGAGAATATAAAAATACAATAGAGAGGTTTTGAAAGTAATGGTATGTGGGTCAGTTGAGTAAGTTTGAGGCTGTGAAGCATAAGGTAAGGATTTAATTAAAAAAGCAAGAGTTGCCAATCTTATTTTCAGAATTAAAACCACGGAATGAATAAAAAATCAATTGAGCCTAATTTGCTGCACAAATTATCTTTCGGCCATGTTTACAAGTCAGATTTATTTGCAGAGATCCCACTCAATGTTTAAAACACTTTTTTTCTGATATCACCTGTTTTTTGCCATGTGAGAAGTCATAAAAGATTGTTGTTTTTCAAAGCTATAGTCGTTGCAATAATCAGATACAATTTCCATTCACAGTAATTCTTGATCTCAACTGCACTATGTGTTCAGACACTTTGAATATCCTTCAAGGGTTAACAAGGGATAGGTATCCTAAATCAACCCTTACTGAAATTTTCCAGATACACCAAAGTGAATTCTGTTAAATGGGTCATCATCAAATTTAACAGAAAAAGTCAGGCAGGAGGAGCCTGGAAAGAGGTGAGAAAGCCTGCTGCCTTGCTACTGTGAAAGCAAAGGAGACAGGCTGGTGTTATTGATGAAGAAAAGGATTGACTCGTAAAGCAAGTGTCCCCCTTATAGCTTACTTGGGAGTGAGGGGAGTCAGAAAACATAAGAAATTACTTCTATTTCCATGTGATGGGAGTATCAAAACTCAGGGAGGATAGTGAAGAATGTTGTCAGTTCTTGCAACCCCTCCCTCTCCCATTTTCCTACCTCCCTGTCAGCCACATTCCTCCTGCTTGAAACCAGCCCTGCACACCATAGACATGCTGCTGCTCCTCTGCCTGAAAGGGAGGAGGGCTGGGCACCAGCTCCAAGAGCTCTCTCCAAAATTTTGGGTTTCCTCTGGTGCAGACTGTGGCCAGCGTGGATGAATTTGACGTGAGCACTGCAGACAGGGAAGTCTCGCCTGGAAAGAGCTGCACCCTTCTGCCACAACATCCATAGCCTCACTGACAGTCACCACAGTGGTCCCAGGTGGAAGACCTGCATCCCACCCAAAGGTGATGGGTACCTTGAACTATATAAGTGCCAAGAATGTCTGAGATTTCCTCACAAACAGCAGGAATATCCCTTTGAACTTGGGAGAGGAGAAATTGCCTCAGTCAGCATTATGTCTCTGAGTCTGGAGAACTGGAAAATATAGGCTATATCCTGCCACTTTCTTTATGATCCATCTTCACAAATAGCTCGGTCAGAATGTACAACCTACATCTGGGAGATCTTCTTCAGTTAACAATTTTGGTCATATTAGATGCAGCATTTTTTTATGTTACAACCCTAAAATTAAATTATAACCCTTTTCTTCCTTAGCCCATGCCACTCTTCCTCTGATTATTTCCTCTCACACTACCTGAAAGCCTCTTCTTCATAAGACCTCTCCCTACACACTGCTCATGCCTCCTGCCAGCTTACTTTCTCCTTTGCTAAGGAGTTGTCTGTGACACCTTCCTTCCCTGAATTGTGCTGCCATCATCTTACCCTGCTAAGGGTAATTTTGACCCTCCAGGTGTGTTGACTTTTGTTGGGTTCTCCCACCTGTCTTGCCCTGGTCCTTATTGCCCTAGCATTGGGCATTTCCAGTTTCTCATCCCCATCCAGTGAGCATATCCAGCTAGGAGGCCCAGCACTGTGCATATCCTGCTTGAGGTAGCTTTGGTTGGTCTGTAGGTTGTCTGCATTGCTTGTTGGTAGGGGCTTGGGAAGGCCCGGGAGAAGACACATAAGCTGCATATCTCAGGTCCAGTAGAAGAATTTCAGGTGGGGCATAGGATAGTTAACCATAGGGGAAGTACCTCAGGTGGTACATGGCGTTTCAGAAAATACACAAGAACTGAACAACCATTAATAATTATTACACTTGCCAGGTCTTCATATATTCACATGAAGTCTTTATCCTCTAAATCTACATTTGGTCCTTAAGTATATCAGCACTTTCATCTATTTAGGACACAAATACTACCATGCAAGTACACTTTTCCACACATGATACTTAAGAAAACATAGATGATTTTATGTGTATCTATAGATATTTTTTCCCTGACAGGGAAATTGCTAGAGTGTCATTAATAACAACAACAAAAAAAACATTTCGAGGCTAAATTTTAGAGGTTTTGTTCACACACAGTAGAGTATGTGTAGTCTCAAGTAGTAGTTTCAAGACACATAAAAATAAATACAAATAAAATACTTCTTCCTGATTTGTGGAAAAGACTCAACTCAAAACTTATTTAAATAATAATATTTTATGTTTTCCAGCAATATGCTTGAAATTTCAAAGTGCTTCATGAATGTGTCCCTGGATTTATAGATTAAGAAAATTTAGGCCCAGAAAATGTTGATGTCCTTTTCTTGTATGTAGATGACACCCTGTTTTTCCATTCTGACTTGCCCCAAGGCTCACAACAATAAAAGAGTACAGGTCTTCATACTGCAAAGCTGTATTTGCAGAGTGTAAATCAGACATCTGCAGACTCTGAACCATTTCACCAGTGTTGCTCCTCTGTGGGCCAATTTGCTCATTCACGTTCTTCAACCCTTGCAGGTAAAACTCAAATGGAACTGAGCAGGATCTTCTTCTAAGGAAGAAGAGCTGTAGTCCTGAAAAATAAATAAATTTACATTTGACAAAATAAATCATTTGCATGATTTCTTTGACTTCCCAAAGTTCAGAAAAATTGTTATAAAAATAAATGTCAAAATTTGAAGCAGGGCTATTACTAGAAAAGCAATAATAAGAGTTTAGCTGGACTCTCAGAGTGCTATTGAAGAACAAAGAAAAAATACTAGGGATAATCTGGGGTTAATGAAAGCCATTAGGCTTTACAGGAAAGGAGATGGAAAAGTCTGAATCTCCAAACAGTATCTTCCATTGTGGCACAGTTAGGGGAACTGATTTGCTGGTATCCAATCAAATCTGAGTTGATGCTCCCCTTACCACTGGTTAAGCTCATTAACTGGATGCTGTGTGAGGCCTTAGCACTGTTTTACAGTCAGAGAAAAAGATGAAGATTCCTACAGAGATACTCTGGCTGACTTCCCAGGAGCAGCTCTGTAACGTAACTGGTCTTCCCCAATACTGGCCTCTGCATTTTTCCAGCATTTTCTCTTCCCTTCCACCACCTACTCTTCTCAGTTTGTGTTCTGTTATCTCGATTATGTGCTCTCTCACTCTCTCACTCTCTTGCTTTCCTCAAGCATTTATTTAATTATAGCCTTTGTTTATTAACTGCCCAGGGAATTTCATCCAGTCCTCCCTCCCCTCTCCTCATAGGAAACTAAAGTGGGTAGGAACTTTGCAAGGGCTGGATCCATTTGGTGTGGGTGTCCCACTTCCCCAGTGGAAAAGGCATCAGAAGGGGAATGCTCCCTGAGGTAGCTTACCCCAGCTGCAAAGAGAAGTGACCTGGGATGAGAATGGAGGAATAGCTGCAGGGGGAATGTGGAGCAAGAAGTTCACATAATTCCACCAACCATATTGGTTAGGAATCCTTTAAGAAAATTAGATGGGCCTAAATCCTGAGGTACCTACAGTTTAAGGAACAAATACTTATTATGTTAGAACAAAATTGGTCCCTGATGAAGATACCTTGTTGGTTTTGCTTTCCCATAAAAACAAAACAGCCATAGCAACAGGGCTGAGTGCTTCTTATATTCATTGCTGCAGAGATATCCAACAGGGACAGAGAATTTAATGTTCTAAAGTGTCTTTCTTTACCTCTACCAGCTTTTGCCTCTTCTCAGAATTTCTGAGAAACTTCTGCTGTTATTTGGTTATCACATTTTTCCACAAATTCTGGTGATATTCACAGAGTTGTGCCAAAAGGCCCCTGCATCTGATAGCATATTATCAATTCTTTCTGTGTTACTTGCCAAACCATTACATTGTTCTTCCTTCTTGGCACCTTTTAAAATAAATCAGCAAACATCCTGAAGACAATAACCCCCATTGTGACAAATGTTCAGCAGGCTGGAGGGCTCTGTTGTTCTTCCACACCACCCCATCACAAATTTATGCCCCAATGCCCCACAATCATCCACAGTCCACTCCCACTCCTATTCTGTTTTCCAAGCCCCCTGAGACTCCTATGCACATTACATGCATTTCTTACCTCAGCATGCAGCACATATATTATTTTGGTGATGAGACTAAGACAAAGGAACAGACAGTAACAATTAAAAGTGCTTTTAGTGCAACACATCTACATAAAAACTTCCACAGTGATTTGTGTGTGTGTTTATAATTAAGGCCAGGCTGATTCCCAAGGCTGATTCCTAAACTCTCACCTTGGGTGAAGTGAACTATATCAAGCTATGTATCAAATAATCATCAGGGTTTTTCAGCACTGGGATATGATCTGGGTTTTCCAAAAATATTGTCTAAGAGATTAAAAGCTAAAGGAAAAAGCGTGAAAAATGATGCTAAGAAAATATTCTTGCCATACAGTCAGACTGAAATTAACTGAAGCTGAAGATGTGGGAAATCACTGGACCTTCAGTGTGATTTGAATTAATTTGAATCTATTCCTTAACTTCTCTTTCTTTCCCTGGTAAATGCAGAGCTGCAAGAATTACTAGATTTGAGATGAGAGAAGAGCTCTGACAGAGGACGTGTCTTTCTGTGTCCCTTGCCCTGGCTGTGCTCCACAGTGTCCACGTAGTCAGTGGGCTGCACACCAAAGAAAAGAAAGGGGAGGGGGGGAGAAGGAAGGATGGACAGAGGGAGGAGCCCAACTAGGCAGTTACTTAGATGCATAATTTTTCTTCACCCCGTTCTAAGGACAAGAAAACCAATTCAGGAAAAGCTGCCTGAAGCAGGACTGATTCCTCTCAGTCATCCTCACTTCTCTCTGGTCACAGTTGTAGCAGCAGGCCAGACACCAGCACCAGCGTGGCCACAGGCTCTGCTGAGCAATCCCAGCCCCTTGGGAGCAAGACAACCTGGAAGCAGGGGAGGAAGAGGGGTATGGATAGCTGGGAAAACAGTTCAAAAATTCTGTTTCCAGGGCTGTGGTTTTATATTTTTTTTTCTTTTTCTTATTTTTTTTTCCTTTGTGCCTTGAAGGAATGGTGTTGGCCATACAGCTCCTGCTTCTGGATTAGCTTCTCATTCCCATCATCTGGCATGATGACTGACTGCAAAGAGCCACATTATTTTTATTTTAGTAAAAGGGAAAAAAGAACGACTACGTGTTGCTGCTGTGACAAACTACTTCCATAGACACACAGCCAGCCCTCTCTTGCTGCATGAAACAAAAATGTTTGAAGAAATGCAGCATACATAATTGTAGTCAAAGTAAAAGCAGCAAAGGGACAAATCTGGAGGAATTCCTTTCTCCCCCTGTTTCCTCAGACTTGTACTCACTTGCAAGTGACTACAGGCTTGGAGAAGAGAGGTGTTTTCGTTGGGAAAGGTCCCAGCAGCCTGATTGGGTGGGCCATTGCTCTTTGAATAAATGCCAAATCCAGCAGTCTAGGAAGATGGAAACTTTAAAAAAAATTTTTCTGCTTCAGGCCTAAATCAACAAAAACTGAGAGAGACATCCTGGAGGTGGAATTGTCGAGGTTCAGTCAGGAAGGCAGGTGTAACCAAGATTTCACTCCACTCCCCTACACATCTGAAAGCTCTTCTTTCTCATTAAAGTCAAAACTGTGTTGCAGAGGTCTGTTTCTTTTCCATTCAGCAATTTTTTTTTCCCAGTAGAACATGTACATTGCAGAGTTTTCTAGAGCTCGGCAGCTGTACATGGGCACCTCCTCCCTCTGCAACCTTCCTGCCACTGTGGCTCACCTCAAAGCAGCCCTCAGACCTCTCTGCTCTTGCCTCTTGCTAGGGAATGCGGACAGAAAATATGAGTGGATAAGTAAGCAACAGCTGGGGAGTCTTGGAAGGAAAACACTGACCAGATATTCAAAATGTGGTAAATTGAAACAATTGGCAGAAAAATTAACTGTAACTCAATGATCTAGTCTGATTCTAGATAGTCTTATAGAACAGGAATTGTTCTGGACACTGAATTGACCTGCTTCTGGTGCAGTCATTATTTCTACCTGGAACAGTGTATTTAGACTACATGGCCTTCCTACTTCTTGCCTTGTTAATTGATTTTGGATGGACAGGAAACCATGATTCTTCAAGGTTCAAGTGTTTGCTATTGAGGATGCAATTCTTTTTCTAACATCCTTAAATACAGCCACCTACGGAAAGAAGGCTATTCCATAGACATAATCAGTAGGGACTGGCCCAAAGCAGACATGCACCCACATAATTATAGGTAGGGACACACATGTATTTGTAGGACCATGCAAATACCTAAGACATGCTCTCATAAAAATTGTGGTTTTCAGTTGTTTATTCTTAGCACTCTAGACAAAGGTCATTCTAACTGACAGAACATAGTTGTTGGAATATGGGCCAAAATAACAGAAATAACTGTCATAAAAAATCTGCTAGGTCAAGGATGACATGTAAGCCATATATCCTTATAACCAGGGTCAAAGGACCTTCCTTGTGTTGAAGGAGAAATCTGTTCTTAACCCTAGTTTCATGGCATTGGACCAAGAAGTAGCCTCTTCTTAGAAGAAGACAGACAGAGGAGAAGGAAGCAGAGGTATTGTTGTCTTTTATATCTTTTCCAGATCCCACTAATTTTATTTTCTTTCTACAAGAGAAGCTGGAGGAGAATACATTGCTTTTAAAGACTGTCTCAGTTAGATTCAACTGCTTTATTTCCATTCCTTTTGCATTCCATTTATTTTTATTGTTCACACAAATCCTCACATAAAGTTCACATAAACTCTTCAATCCTTAAATTATATTTAAATTATTTGAATGTGTACTCCTCACATGGAGAAAGAGAAAATTGGAAGACTGATGTACTGAGCTGTTTTAAAAAATGCTGATAAAATGAGCAAGTCTGGCCTCCTTATCATTATTTGTGACCCATTACCTGGTGTTTTAATCACGAAAGGAAACTGATCTTGCTGCAGAAGTTGTGCAGCAGAGGATTTGCTATAAATCCTTGGTGTGAACTTAGTGGGTTCATACCATATTGGCTGCTGAGCAATTAAAAAGCAGAAACTCTTTAGGGTTTCTGGTAAATCAGCTACAAGAGACTGGTATGACACAGGGGGTGCATAAAAATCAACAGTCCCACCTTGTTGCATGAGTGTAGCAACGTGTGTAGGAAGGTGGATTGGGTGAATGGAACAAGCCCCTCACCCACAGATGGACACAGGAAGGTTTGGACAAGAGAGAGCTCCCCACAGCCATTCTTTGGTGAGTCTAATTGCCACTGTGGCCCAGTGAGATCCGAGCAGACTGGCCAGAGCCTATTTGCAATTCCCACTCTATCATTTAGAAGAGCTGTATTTGGCATGCAGAGGCTGAGGCCTGAACTCCTCTGGTCGATCCTAAATAGCTGCTGCTACTGATGGCCACGTCACGTCTCCTACCTCTGCCTGCATTTTTCAATTTCAGAAAATTCCCTGTCATCTTCATCCCACAGATCATTGCCTTGCTTTAGCAAAGCACTTAGGAAATATTTTCCTTGTAGGTCTGTTTTCATTAGACAGAAGTCACATCTCTAAATTAGATGTTAGCTTGATTTTACAGTTGTTTTTTGCTTTAAAGGCACTGTAGTAACTTCTGTTCTAAACAGCCTATAGTCTAAACTAGGCTAGCATGGAAGACAGACATTTCTGGAGCTGCTTTGGAAAGAACTGATATGCACAATAAATGTATATACAACAGGAGATGAATGATTCCCCCAGACTAAAATTAAAGTTCTTTTAAAGCTGTGAAATTTGAAGCTATTGCATAAACTTTCAAAGTGGTCCTTTGCAAAAGGTTAAATTTTCAGTATAGCACACTCAGTTATTCTGGCAGCATTACACTTTCTATACTTCTGCCAATAGCTGCATTTAATTACTGTTGCATTTATGGAAATACTTACCAAACTAGAAGAGCTACACATGAATTCCATCAGTTTTATATAAAGTGAAGCAAATGCAGAGATGTTGGCCTATGGAGAGAACATGGAGAACTTTAAAACAGAGCTTTGCATAACTCTAAGTTTTATTTCTTTTCCTCTCTGGTTCAAATGAATTTTAGCATGCACAAAAAAATGCAAGGAAATTGGAGAAAAGCAAAAAATTTGGGAAAATAAACTCTTCTGTCTATTGCAGTAGAGTCAGCAGTCCCTCCTGTGTTGTAAGAGGTGAAGTCAGTTGGGTAGAAAAGGGTGCTGAAGTTTTCAAAAGCAGCAAGGATGAACTGTACCCCCTTCTTACAGTGTGTCTCTGGCAGTAGTTCTGTGCAAAAAGTACTAAGAGCAGGCATCTTACTCATTCATCTTTAATCCAAATACCAGCTGCATCATCTCATTTTCCCTCCCATTCAGAAGGTGAAATGGCTTGTGCAGAGCTCCACAGTCACAGTCCCACAACCTAAGAGTGAAGCTCCTAAAACTTCTTTCTGTTAAAGTCATATTTTTGTAGATTCCTTTTTGCTCTCTGTTCATCTGGGAACCACAGTCTGTCCTACAGCTCAGTGTCTGGCTTTTTATTGGTCTCCAGGTTTACCCTGCACTGACACATACAGTGATGCAGTTACCACCAAGGAAGGGGATCAGGCAAATAAAAGCATTTCATTTAATTTTCATTTAATTTTCAGTTGTTAGTGCTCTAAATAATAGTTATGGTTCTTGATAAAGAAAAACCTAATGAAGATGAATTTCTCTGTGGATTTAGGGTAGGACAGATTGTAGTTTCTTGACATTTAAAATGTCAGAGGAACTCAGGTAGACTGATAACACAATTAAAAATATGATTTTCATTGCTGGCTTGAGTTATACATATCATAGATTGATTATTTTAGGTACTGAGTCAATAGGAACATGGGAAAACTAATTTCTTAACATTGGTTTTATCCAGTTTTAAATCAACCTTCTAAGGTAGGACTTCAATTCATTCTATAGTGCAGCTCAGCCACTCAACAGGAAAAATTTAGTCTCCCTGAAGCAGTAGAATTCTTTCTGTTTTGTTTCTTTTGCAATGCTACCATTACTTCTTTCTGTAAGAACTTAAAGCTTGTGACTGAAGCAGTAGAATAAAATCACTGAGTGCTAACATCAGTTGATGTGAAAGTGCTTCATGGCAGCAAGAGGATAACTAAGAATTCCAGAGAGGTTTCTGGCACTGTTAGGAAAAGTAGTGACTGGAAACTATTTTATTTTAAATCTGAGAGCCATTACAAACAAAAAAACCAAAACAAAACAAAACAAAACAAACAAACAAAAAAAAGAGAGCGGAACAAACAAACAAAAAACCAAACAAATAAAAAAGCAAAAAAAGTGGTAGAGAAAAGGCTCTTTTGAGGTGGAATAGAAAAATGTACGAGACTGAACTGTTAGTGATGATACTGCTATGGCAACATAATAATGAAATATTTTGACTGAAGGATTTAGGTATTAAAATATTATCTCTAATGTAATTTGATTGATTGTTTAGAACATTTAAGATGACGCATAGGTGGAAGCTGGCAAGCAAAATTCTCGTTCTTCAGCTCCCAGATAGGAATAAAAATGATTTCCAGCCTTATAATATTGAAAAAAAATCTTCTGTTGTCAGAAAGGCTGCAGGTAACTCTACAGATGTTAATTTCAAACAGGCTGAATTTTAATGTGTGAAAATTTTACGAATTGTCATTATAAAAAATAATGTAGCCTTGGGTTATTGTTGTCACTTTAAACACTGGTAATTATTGGGATGGAAAGAATTTCAAACATCCCTGATAATTTTTTCTTCTTGGTTTTTCCAGTGTTTCTACTTCCAAATTTCAAGTGAGGCTGACAGCTATGGGATTCCTTAGATCTAGAATTATTGTTATGCAGCCATCTATGAATTAAGGTTTATGGAAGAGTTAATATCTTTTATTAGCATATCTGTGCTAAATATAGGTTGGGAAATGTTAATTTAATCAATAAGACAATTTGAGGAAAGAAGGATAACTGCTACCTGTGGAGAGAGGATGTTACCATGAGATGAAATAGGAGATTTTACCTACATATATGGAACACTGAGAGGAAAAGGAAAGGTAATTGTGTATCAATGGACAGTTAAATATATATGAAGCACAAGAAAAATTATAATGTGCTGCAAAGTCAGTATCTCTACTAGAGGTCTTGAATATGACAGACAACACCCTCACAGACTGCATTTCCCAGTCTTGTCTTTCAAACAGATTTTTGTAGACCTTCCCATCTGCCCCTCTCAGTGATCAGAACTGATAGGTGAAAAATAGATCACCTGTATTTTGAAAATGCTCTCCCACTAGCTGATGTATGTTCCTGTACCTGTTTTTCTAAGTTCATACTATTTAATGAACAGCATTTGCTTGGTGCCTGTGACAACGCTCTGTAAGGACATTTAGGGAACCAGAAAGTACATAATTCTCTAGGGAACTGTGTTTCATCTCTGGGTTTGTCATCAAAGGCATGTTATGTGTGCCATGTTTCCATTGTTGCTGGCACAGAGCCACAGATCCCCTCTCCTTTGCAGCACTCAGGTATGGCAGGTACACAGCCATGTTTCCACTGCTCTTTCCTGCAGTCTGACAAAGGAAGGCAGCAAACCCACACAGCAGGGTGCTCACAACAAAATTCAAAACTCATGAATCCTGTTGGATCAGCAAGATCCAACAGTGTCCATATTTATTTTAAAATGATTTAATGAGGCAGTTGCACCAGCAACAGAGAATTCCCAGTCACGTGCTAAAACTAATGTTCTTTAAATATGCTCCACAAGGCCAGCACACCCCTCTGCCCATGGGGACAAGAGAAGGTGTGATCTACACAGATCTGTATCCTAAGTCTAAATGTCTTGGAGCACTTGCAAAGCGCAAAAATCACTTCTACCACCACGGATCTGTAACAGTGCCTCTGTTGCAATGGGTTCCTTCAGGAAGTAGTCCCTAAACAAAATTTCTTTCTTGAGACTTCTGTTGAATTATAAACCTAGGCTTAAATATGGAGTTTGTCTTAATTTGGTCAATACTAAAAATCAATTGTACTTTGAAAATATAATAATATTTACTTCTACTCTACAAAAGAAAGCAGCTTGCTAAAAAGACCAAAAAAAAGGCAAAATGTGGCAACCTGTTGGTGTGCCTTTCTTCCTGTCCCTGCCTCTACAGTTTTTGCTTAAAGACCCCTCATCTATATATTCCTTCTCTGATGTTCTGGGATAAACACTAAGATCTATTTTATTTTTTTCCCAGCTATGACATCCACTTTACAGCTTTGCCAACGTGTAGACAATCCTGAAGCCACTGCAGATGTAGTCCTGTCATAGTTCATACTCTAATTCTGACTGATGATGTACTGATAACATGCTGCAGTGAAATGTCAAAATACCAGCCCCAGATGACTATTTGGATCTCCTCTTATAGCTGGAGGCCTGGCTCAGGCTCAAATTCCTCTGTTGTTGACATCTACCTTTAGAGAAACACACTCTTCCCTGGGAATTCCAAATCAGATAATGTGCTGAGTTTTATGTAGGGAAACAGTGCATAGGAAGGGATCATCAGGTTCAATGGGCCCAGCTGCCAAACATAAATTGCAGTGTAGCAGATTTCCATGTCAGGAAGATCTCCAGAACAATCATCCCACATGGCCCTTCTAAGGAAAGTATCTCTTATTGAATTTTCAGGTTTGTTTGACTGCTGAAAATATCTTTCTCTATGTCAAAAGCAATATAGCTGACAAGTATATATGTGTTAGTCTTAAAAATAATTTCTCATCTTCCTTTCATTGATGAAAATCACTCCTTATTTATCTTGTGAGGCTTTCAAATGGCAGTTCTATCTGCAGTTTAATTCTGTTATGCCAGCTATGGTACAGAAAGAAGACTCATTCTGAGACTTCTTTATTTGCAATCTAGTTGGATCCATCTTCAGCAGTTTCTTCTTGTGTCTCATGGAGTTTCACAAAAGCTGCAGCTCTCCACAAGTCTCTCTGTAATAACATGTTGCAGGTAATTATTGGTTTCTTGGAATGCACTACCCTCTACTTCAAGCCATAATTAAAGGAATCAAACTTTGGAACAGTCTCTGGAAATCTGAAAATAAGAGTTTAATTTACAGATGTTAGGGTGGGATGAGAAATGAGTGAGCCAAAATCAGCATACTACAATGCTTACTGGCAATACTCTCACAGGGCACCCCTTTCCTTTTGGCCACCAAGACTTATGCAAGGGGTCTTGTGTGTATATATATGGGGTGGTGAGAACAACAGCAGGTCCTCTCCAGAAAGAGCAGAGTGCATTTATTATCAAGACAGAAGGATATTGCTCAAAATTACACAAATGTCTACTGTCAAAGGGAGAATATTGCCATAGGGAAAACAAATTGTTACAGACAAGGCCTCTTCTTACACCTGTTTGTCAGCGTTGCCCACACACTGAGTGCTGAACTCCACATTTTAAACGAGGATCTGGGGATATGTTTTGTTTGAACAAGTGGACACCTCCAGGGATGTGAAAGGGTTATGTGAAAGGATAAGACTTATGTTGTGCTTTCTGTATCTATGCCACGTTTATGTTAAATGGCTGATTTCAGAAAACTCTCAAAACTTTGTTAACAGACTCCTGGCTAAATCTGGGTTACAGTTCATCAAGTGTACTTTTAACCCTTTTTCCAAAGTTCCTCAGATATGGTCTGTGAATATTTCTTCATTACCAAGTCCTGGGTTATATTCAATTCCAATAAAATATTGGCAGCAATTTTATGGAATGGTCTGTACAGATCTGGGAAGCTTCACTATGGGCTTAGGTGTCATGACAAGATAGGCCCAAAAAATTGAATAGTGCAAATAACCTGGATTGTATTAATTTCTTAAGGTTTTCTTGGGGTTTTTTAGGTTTTAGTATAACTGTGAAATTTTTATGTATCCTCAGCAGTAAAAAGCATAACCTTCTTAACTAGAAATGGAGCAAAGTACTTACCTAGATACTGATTTACAAGTAATTCTCTGCTTTTCTTCTTTCACCTTATTCTCACTACTCACTAGTTCGTTTCTTCTTTTGTGCCGCCATCTCCCATTTGTATAGCTGGAGGACATTTTGCCAGTTTTTTAGGATCTAACTGATTTTCTGTTTCCCCTTCCACTCCACTCCTCTCAGGACTTTTAGGTCATCGAGGTTCAAATTAGAAACCCTGTGACATTATGACTTCCCTAGACCTCTCTCTTGCAGTTTTAAATAAAGTGCTTTAACTTAAGGATTCTTCAGATACATCTCAGGGGTTTTTTTTCCCCCTCCAGTTCATTCACTATATGGAAGATCAAGTATTTTTTTTGTCCCTTCCATTTTCCTTCCTTTTCTTTCCAGGATAGAGGTTACTTTTTTGCATAACTTGTTTTTATCCATAACGTCTCTTACTAATATCTAGGATGAAATATCCTCTCCTGTGCATTAGGCATCTTCCCATACTCTTAGAATTTCTCCCAATACCTTCCTGTAAAAATATTTTTGCTTAAAAATTTGTTATATTTGTAATAGAAACATGCACAGAAGAGAAAATTTCTATCACTTTGTCTCAACATCTTGATTTTTTTTTTCCCTTATTTCCTGTATCCTGTGACAGGACGGAAGATTAAGGGCTGATCGCTGGCTGATTCCCTAATCTTCCATTTCCTTCTGAAAAGGGATGATTTAACAGAGGAAAACAAGAATTTGGGATGATGGATTCCGATATCCAAGTCTTTGTTTTGACACTGGGGAAGAATCTGGGTCTTTGTTTCCCACATCACAGCTAAATGTCCATCTCCACGGAATTATTTTGGATTGCACATCTATTCCTGCATCACCTTTTTCCATTTCTCCCTCCCATTTTTGGTCTGCACACTTTGAAGGGCATGAAACCCCCTGATTCTTCAGGACTGGAAAAGCACTCCCCACATCCACTGTGCCTCTTTCCTGACATGAGTATCTCACCTCTGTGAAAAAGTGGATAACCTAGAGTGATTAATTTCTGAACTGGTGGCAGAACTGCTGGTTATATTGGCACATGGCCACTGTTTCTTGTGGTTTCCATGTCTGACCCCAAGGAACTGGATAACTTTGTTCAAATGGAGGAAAATGTGTTGTCATTTTCTTCCTTGATCATGAATACCTGATTACAAAGGTCAGGATGATACCATCAAGGCAATATACGTGAAGCTGTTTTAAAGATGTTTTCTATTTCCTCAGAACATATTCCATTTCCTTTGGGAAAGGTCAAAGCACCGAGAATGGGGGAATAAATGAGCACTATGCTAATAAGCTTCCTGGAGCTATCATTTACATTAATTACATGTTTTCTCTGCCTCCTTTGAGTATGCTGACAGAAAGACATGAATTTCACAGGGAATTTCACCTCTGTAATTAATAATATGAGTGTTATATGAGAAGGACTAGAAAAGAAAGTTGGAATAAATAAATTCTCTGAAGTTATAGAGCAGCAAAATGGGAGATATTTATGGTTTTCTTCTAACATCTGACATCCCCACACCTGCCTCAGGCTGTAGCTCTCCTATATCAATGTCTGGAAAATCTAGCATTTTCATCCATTATAATTTAAGTGCTACTAATGACTGCTGCTCTTAGAGATTTTATCAAATAACTAAAAACAGGTATTCCTAATATTTTTCTTTGGGAAGTTACTCCAATCAGAATAATGATCATTAATGTCTGTTGACCTGTGATTTTCTTGGGAGGCTTATCTCCTTCACCCATTCGCATGCTTGTTGGGGAAGATGAATCAGGGAAACCTTATAAATATGATTGCTTAGCAAAAGATTCTGAAAGTATGAAACCTATAATCGAAATAGAAATGAAAGCTTGCTTTGAGTTGTAGGATACCGAGCCTTAGTTACTATATAACCTGAAAACAACAGCCCAGACAGCTGAAGGAGAATGCCTTTTAATTGAACAATACCCTTCTGCTGGCTAAGGAATCCAAAAGTCAATGTAGCAAAAGAAAATAGTCTAAAGAGTAGTTTTTAGAGTTTAAAATATAACACAGTATGGTAATGTAGTAGTTCTTATAGGCTGTATGTAGATTCTCTAGGGTTTTGTGTCTTGTACTGGTTGGTTAGTGTAAATTAGAATATTCAACGCAAAAGGAGATATAATGTATTGTAACAAGGACCTCGCTCTCTTCCCCCTGCGCTCTGACCCCTGCCACCTCTCTCTGGCTCTCTTGCTCTCTCCTCTCTTACCTCTTGCCCTCTTGTTCTCTCTGTCCCTCACTCTTTGGGACTTCCCTTCAGCCGAGGCTGGTGGCTGAAGGCAAGGCCCTTCTTACCCATGGCCCTTGCAATAAAACCACGTGTTCTAGAATGTCTCAGGTTTGCAGAGTTCCCTCTCCCTGCTGTCCACGGATGCTCCTACACATGCTCTACTCAGCTAAGTAACTTACTGATTTCAGTGGAGCTAGTCATGGGAGAGAGGAGTCCAACACTCTGCCTTGCAGAAAGACATCCGGAGTTGATCCCATGTGGCCGGAGTTAATTTTCTTCCCTAGTTTTCAGGCTTCTCCCACTGTTGTACCTTTCAAATCTCTTTCCATTTGGATTCTTTCCCTTGCTTTTTGAGCTTCACTAGAAAATTAAGAAAAATGTTACAGAAATAGACTCTTACAAACCCTTTTCCCAGTGTAATTGCAAGCACTGGGAAGTATTGTTTATTTTTCTGCTGCATCTGCACCTGGTTTCAACCAAAACCTCTTCAGCCCCAGATGGTCAATTTTTAATGCTGTTCACAGCAGGAAGCAATAGTTTGACAGCTGACCCCTTGGTACCATCACTGTTTCTGCATAAAATTGAGAACTGCCAAACAGAAAGAAAATACCAGGAGAAGAAAATGAGACATAAGCAGCTCCAAAGTTTTAATAAGAAAAGAAGTTGGGGACTGTAAAGTGGAGAGCACTGATCTTAGACTAAATATATACATTTACATATGGAGATGTCAGGTCCAAAATAATACATAGATTCATTCCTGTTAGCAACATTTTACTAACTTGTATTGAGGCAGTAGGAGGCTAAAAGTACTTGTTCCTCTAACAGAAATTCCAGGCAAAATCCCCGTACATGATTTTCCCATATTCCTGGAGGAGACATAAGGTGAAAAGCAAAATGGTCACCTGTGTTCAGGAAACACATTTGTGTTGCTGCAGGCACAGGGCAAAGCACAGGCTGGTGACTTGGCTGGTGGCCACATTCTCCTGTCCTTCTTCACTCTACAGGGCTCCTGCCAGGTGAAATGGCAGGAATGGACATCTTCATATGATTTCCTATTTTCCAGTATACAGTTTTAAAGTGTTGTGAAATTTATCTCTAACTCCATAGCATAGTTTTGTACTTACTCCATAAGTAAACTATGCTATAGACTAACAGATAAATTTCAGTGAAAAATTTGACCTATATTTATTTGTTCATTTTTAATGTTCTTTTAATCATTTCATTTCTCTTAATCATTTCAGGCAATGTATGCCTTAGTGGTATAGCATTCTCACAGCTGCAATATTTATATATCCACATGTGCAACACTTCAGTTTGTGTAAGCCTCATCCAAGTGTTAAGAAAGGACCTCACAATACCTCTGTGCTCTGCTAGATACTTGTCTGACCACCAACACGTGCAGAATGAGGGGCTGAATGTCTGACCAAGTCTACAGGACACTCCAGTGGCATAACACAGCCATTTCTGACACCAGTTAATGTGTGGTCATTCCAGTTTTTCACTGGTTTCCATCTTTTAAATTCAAAACCACTGAAAACAATATCACCTCTCTTTTTACAGACAATGTGGAGCACCACAAGCTCGCCAGAATAGACCCTCCATCAGCTGAACATTGTACAAACACTGTGTAAAAAAATATGAAGTGAGGGATCTTTTCTTCATGGTCTTTTCAG
The DNA here is from genome assembly GCA_024734555.1 of Trochalopteron elliotii. Taxonomy (NCBI): domain Eukaryota; kingdom Metazoa; phylum Chordata; class Aves; order Passeriformes; family Leiothrichidae; genus Trochalopteron; species Trochalopteron elliotii. The sequence goes on from JANPWX010000195.1 coordinate 643,301, forward strand.
GTACCAGTAACCCTGTTTGTGATGATAAAATGGGATCAATTGATGTTTCTGTACAATGTCACTTATCTTGAAAACTGGTTTAAGAAAAGTGGGTTCTCATATTTTTGACTGCAGCTGATTCTAACCTTACAGTAGATTAGATTCCCTGCTAGACACAGTTAAAGATGCAAGGGGAAAAAAAGGGAGTTTAGGCAGAATAGTAAAGGGTGAAGTCTTCAGCTTTTTCATACCAGATATGCTAAGCAGAAGGAGGTCCTATGAGGGGTTTGCAGCTAGTTAGGAAAGGAGGACCCTAGCATTGTTTAGCTGGCTATAATCACTGCATTCAAGGCATAAATTGGCAGAAGCTATTGGGAGGAGACTGTAACAGCCTGGCCCACAGTACTGGTGTCTGCAGTAGGAAAGAAGGAGGAAAATGGCTATCCACAGGCAAACAGATCTGTCAGCAGAAGTTCAGCAGAAGATAGATCTTCATTCTTTTAATAATTTGATTCTTTTAATTCTCTACAGGGGTTTGGGTTTAATGCCAGATTATAGCCCTGTATTTTACAATGCCAGTATAATATTCCCTCAGTTGTTTTTAATGTAAGAAAGAAAGAAGTTAGAATGTTCCAGTGAAGACTGTGATGGGAAAAATAGGCAGAGCAAAAGCAAAGCTGTTTGAACTCTCCTAAATAGTGCAGGGAACTGTGTTCAGAAGTTTATTGGAATTGCCTTCAGGAGGGAAATGGGGGAAAGTTTTCTTGGTTGCATATTCATAAGACTTAAAAAGTCTTGGGGTTTGATTGGCTCTAAAGTTGTGCTGTGTTTGATTGGCTTAGAAACTGTAACAGGAGGAAAAAAAGTAGAAATTCCATCCTGCTTTAATCACTGCCCACTCCGAGCTTCCTTAATGACTTCCAGATGCACTCTTTTTATGCTATTGTTTTGGCACAGTTTCCAGACAACTTTTGGGTCTGCTAACAAAAAAAAAAAAAAAAAAAAAAAAAAAAAAAAAAAAAAAAAGGAAGAAGGAAAAACTCCGCCCTCCCCTCTCTTCTAACAGAAAACAGATTTCACTCTGGTTATATAAATGTGTGATGAGCTGGAGAATTAAAATGCCTGTTGTTTTCTCTCTTCAATCTCCAGGAAAATTTCTGATATAAAGTGAAAGAAAAATACTCCTTGTAGGGAAAGAGTTGAAAGCAGATTCTATAGAATCTATTGATATTTATGTAAATACCAAAAAACATTAACTCTACAAACCTAAATCTCCCCACCACAATATAATTTTCATGCTGCTGTCTCTGCTCTGTTGAGCTGCCTGAAGCAAATCATCTTGCCTCTTAATGCCTCAGTTTCCCCCATGTGAAATGGAGAAAATGGTTCTTAGCCACAGTATCAAAAATTTCTGTGATCTGCAGATGGAAATCACCTTGCAAGGTCAAAACATCCTCTAACACACCTAGGGGGTGACACAAGAGTCATGATGCATTTGCTAAGCTGGAGAGCAAAACAGCAGTGCCCTCTGCAGTGGTGTGTTTGATGCCCATGCAAGGTTGCCAAGCATTGTATTTGCCAGGTACTCTGTTCCCTTTGGAACAAAATAACATATTAGTGCTAAGAACTTCTGTCTCTGAAAGCCAGCAAAACTGCCTCCTCCATATGCACCTCACCAGCCCTACCTTTTCAGAGGATAAAACTCAGAATGCATTATTCTATATCTTTTAAGAGAATTCCACCATTCCTCTACTCAGACGTTCTTTCTTCCCCTAACATGTTGTCCACATGAAAATGTCCACCCCCATGATTGCTGTGTATTCCAGCCCTCCCATCCATGACAAGAGAAGAAGAGATATTGCTACAACTTGTAACGAAGATATCCTTTCATCAGTCCTGGACTCAATAAGTCTGGGGTTTAGGTGCTGGCATCTTCTTCACCAGCAGAAATTCATCGGCTACTAAAAACCCCATGGAGTTTCTGCCATGAGCAGGGACACCTTCAACCTAGATCAGGTTGCTCATCCAGCCAACCTGACTCTGAATGTTCCCAGGGATGGGGCATCCACCACTCCTCTAGGCAACCTGTTCCAGTGTTCCTTCACTCTCATCATAAAAAGTTTCATCCTTCTATCTAATCTGAATATATCCTCTTTTACTTTACAACCATTTTCCCTTCTCCTATCACTTCAGGCCCTGCTGAAAAGTCTGTCTCCATCTTTCAAACCTCCTATAAGTACTGGAAGGCCACAATAAGGTCATTCCAGACCCTTCTCTTGTCCAGGATGAACAATCCCAACTCTCTCAGCCTTTCCTTATATGAGAGGTGTTCCAACTCTTTGATCATCCTGTTGGCCTACTCCAGATCCGCTCTGACAGGTCCATGTCCTTCCTGTGCTGGGACCCTAGAGCTGGGTGCCGTGTTCCAGGTGGGGTCTCCATCACCAGAGCAGGGCAGAGGGGCAAAACCTCCTTCTCCCTGCTTCCCACACTGCTCTGGATGCAGGCCAGGACACTTTTGGCTTTCTGGGCTGTGAGTGCACATGGCTGGGTCATGTCCAGCCTCTCCCAGGTCCTTCTGGGCAGGGCTGCTCCACATCCCCTCATCCCCCAGCCTGTGTTGATACCTGGGGTTGTCCCAGTCCAGGAGCAGCACCTTGAATTGTCCTTGTTGGATTGGCCTTCATGAAGTTCACTTCACATTGGCCCACTCCTCGAGGTACATAATTATGCTCAGGCTAATTGCTTTGTGTTTCAGAGGTACTTTAAGCAGCAGTAGACTGGATGGTCTCCAAGCAGCAAGCGTTTTTTGAGAATCAACCTGCTTGATTATAAATTCTTGCATAACATTATTTTATGTAAAAGTAAAACCAGCTGCTCCTAATAAGCTGGGAGAAGGGGAGTACTTGGGAAAGCTATCTCTAGAAAACTTTAAAAGTGTTGGCAAGAATTAGACTGAGCTAAGGAATTCTAGAACCCAATTTTTGCTTAATTTTCAGACTTGCAGTAGAATAGGTGGATCTGTCTGTTATGAGGTACTGAGAAAGAACCTATTTCAGTATTCAGCACTCTAACCAAGTGCAAGTCTAAGACAAATAACTCTCAGCAGGACAACAAAATTAATGGTAATAAAAGAAATTTTGATTTGTTCCTTCTTTTTCATCAGTTAATGAGTTTATATTAGACAGAAGAGATCTATGACAGTTCTTTATTAAATAAAACATTTACTAATAAAAGCAACATTAAAATTACTTGTTTTTCTCTGCCATGAGAATATCTAAAATGGTACAGTGAACATTACAAATTTTAATTGGTAGGAAGAAAAAAACATTGCCTCCCTCTGCAGCTGCTAGCACCACTCTGGATTTAAAATGAATTCTAGATGATAGGCACAGATCTTTCCTGAGGAATTGGTTTAATAATTCCTTAATCCTAGTAAAATATACTCTTCAATATATTTAAATTATAAGACTTTGAACCTATATTTTACTGTCTCTTACAATATCTCAATATCCATGAAGCACAAACATTCTCTTTGCCTATAGAAATGTAAGTGAGGATACACCTTTGGATTCACAATGAAGACAAAGTGTGTCTATACCAGAACACCAGATTTCTCCAGAAGGATTCTGTACACACAGGTGAGCTGTCAGGTACTGGTTCTGGTCCAGAAGACATTTTTGAGCCCTGTGTTACATACAAGGATGATTTTGGGTCTGATACCTGGAATAGGCACAGTATCTCACAGCTGTTTGGCAGACTATGAGCTGGCATGGGCCAAAAGTAGCCCAGGGGCCATTCTGACAATACAGACCATTTATAGTGCCCAAGGAGACCCCCTGTTTGATTTCACCACTGTGGTCACAGCCAGCAAGGCCCAGATGTAAAGGAAGATATAGGAATTTTGTGCACATCCAAAGCAGGACTTGACAGAAAAGTTTCAGACAGCTTTGAGGCAAAATCAGAAGTTTCACATCAGAAAATCTGTACCATGCCCTTTGATGTGCATAGATATCAAATCATTTTGGACAGGTGATTCTAAGAGTCACTCTTCTTTGCCAGATTCTTCAGTCCCTGATCACCAACATTACTGTTGTCATGAAAAGTTCCCAGCTCCTGCCAAGGTTGTGCAATGCTGGGCTTTTTGGGCAGACATTGAAATAACTCTTTAAATAGCAAGCCCATTTAAAATTTTAAGAAACTCAGTCTATTAAATATACAGAAATGTAGGGCTGAGAAATCAAAAAATCAGCTTAATCTATCTCTATACTTCTAATCAAGGGCAAATATTTCTAGATGAATGCTGACTCATACTTAATATCCTTTTAAAACTTCTAAGGAAATTATTTCTCTCTCGAGAGTGGCAGTAGGTAACTACCATTAGCAGAAAGTTTTTCTCTAATAGATAATCCAAGACTTCTGTCTTCTGAAGATGGAAAAAATTGCTTATTCTGCCCCAAATGAAGTGTGAGCAACCTTTCATATGCTGAAAGAATGTAGATGATATGTCCATTCCATCTTAATTTCCTCAAATTAATTTGTTAAACCTCTTCTCTACCTTGTTGAATGACTGCTTGATCCTTTGCTTGCTCTTACTCTTGGACTCTCCAGTTTGTCTCCCATGCATCTCAAGAGTGAAAAAAGCTAAGACCTCATGTGTGTGGAAAAATTCTATTTAACTGCTTACACACAACATTTTTATTAATATACTTCTGAATGACACAGGTAAAGCTCCAAAGAGGGTGTGCCATTGACTCACACTCAGTTTAACCTCCTTTGTATTCTCCAGATCCTTCTCTGAGGTGTTATCATCTACCTAGGTCAAATTGTATATTTGTGTGTCTGTTTGCTTTCCTTCCTAAACTCATTTTGCTACTGTTGGTTTCTATTGAATTCCATGGGTTTGCTCCCTTTCTCCAAGTTGTCAAGATCACCCGGAACCCTAACGATAATGGCTTTCAGCCTGTGCCCCCACTGTGATGTCACACTTAAATATTTTCCTGTTCTGTTGAAATATGCCCTGAGAATCTCAGGCAGAGCAGAACTCACATAGAGTTCTTTCAATATTGAAAAAATGCCTGCAATCAAACATTTGTAATGAAAGACTATTTATAGGACCATATTTATGACAGTGTCTGAGACTGTTCCTCTGCAAGACTACTTATCCAAACCTAATTTCTAAAATTTGTCTCCAATTTCTTTTTGCTTCATCCTTTATGAATTCTACCTTCAGTATTTTCTCACAAATAGGGTTCCCCCTCCCTAAAACTGTAAGGATTAAGTGCAGTGACATAATGTAGACTAGGTGTAGAGGGAGAGTAAATTATTTCATGCAGATTTATTTTTGGCAGATGTTCTTGCAAAATTTTTCTTAACATTTTCTTCACTCCCTATTTATTTGCCATTTCTTTGGGAAGGGCCTAATGAGAAATCTCATCCCAGAGACAAAAAAGTAACAGCCCCAGGATAGGAGTTACCTTTTCACTCATAGCTGACCTGATACAGCATTGGCAACTCTGCTGGTTCAAGCAGGAAATTGAATTAACTGACTTCCAGAGGTCCTGATCAACATATCTGATGCTGTGTAGTGGTAGTTGCTACTTCTGGAAAGAGTTTTTCAAAATTTTTCATGTAAACTCTTTTTTCAATAAGTTTTTTCAAATCAGAGAAATTTCCTGATGATTGGTAAGTTTTACCGTAATACTGAGTATTTTTCAACATTTCAGTAATGGTTTTGTTTACAGATTTAAAATATTACTGTTTATCAACCCCCTCCCCCTATGTATCATACTATATACTGAAAGGTTTTTGTAAAAAAGAGGAATTTTAAAAAATATTAAAATCCTTCCTTTTTAACTAAAATAGGTGTTTTTAGTAAAAATGTTGATCACCAAAACTATCAGAAACAAAAAGCAGTATGAAAAACTTTTCAAGCCATGTAAAACAACATTTACTAAACTTTCAAAAAGTAGGAAAATCTTCAGCATTCTTTTAATTAAAAATAAGTAGTTAAAAAACTTATTTTACAATATTGTTCTCTCATTTTTCATTGGTGATCTCATATTTTCTAAAATCTCAATAATTTAAGGCACTTCTATACATGAACGTTAGATTCCCTCTCAGTTTACATGATCTTGAGCCCTGGTGCACCTCCTCCTCAAGATCCAGGGGGCAGTTTAATAAAGGCTATTCCTAGATTTTTGCCCAGGCTTTGTGTTCAGCCTGGATATGGTCTGTCATCTGTATCTTCCTGACACGTCATGAAGTGAAACAGGCCAGCTTCTCCTAGCAGAGATTCTCCACAAGAATCTTTTTATCTTACTGTGCACAGACTGTTTGAAGCCCTGCCTCTGTCCTCCATGCGTTCCACAGTTTATTTTTTCACTCTTTTGTTGCAGATATGTGAATCAGCTCAGATTAAGTTAAAAAATAACACAGCGTATGGGGTTTATGTTGTGGCAAGGAGCAGGGAAACTTTTTTAGGCATAAAGGGGGAGAGCAGGGAAGTTTAGACATTTGCCATTCATTAAAACTGAGGAGAATGTAGCTCAGAATCCATGTGCTTTCTGAACAGAAACACAAGCACCCCTGTGCTTAGCTGCAAATTGCTTGTTATTTACTTCATGAGCTCAGTGACAAACTGCATCCTATTCAAGGTAAGGAACTGAGAACTCTCTTCCCCCTTTACGTTATTTCTTTGTGATTTTTCAGAAATATTGGTATCTCCTTAGCATTGTTTTTTACAACCAAGTATCTTTGCATTTAAAAGTGGAAAGCTTCAGAGGCGATAGGGCAACTTCTAAGCCACAATAGTAAAGCACAGGCAGAGAGGAGAGGGCAAAATGTCCTTTTGCACGGTGAGAAGGAAAATGTTAAATTCTCTGGTGTTCCAAACAAACTCATAGGATGCAGAAATACCATGGGAAAGAATGTTGACAAAATTTATGCTTGTGGGTTAAAGATGCAAGTGCTTTAACAAGAAAACTAGCAGGTCAGAATGCAAAGGATTCCCTTCCCCCCTGCTCTGCTCGAATATTTCTTCCAGGGATTTGAGAACTGCAGGGTGACGTGGAAAGGGGTAATAAAACCCTTTGAGTCGCCGGGTGTTCCATAGCCTGGCCTCACTCACAGCAGCTCTAGACACTTTAAAATTAAAAGTCCTACGGAGTGAGTCATCTTGCCTCCCAGCTTCTCCTCTTTCAGAAAGAGTAGGCAAAAAAGCTGAAAAATTCCTCTGCAAATGTCTCGATCTTGCAAGCTGCAGTCAAATCATAACAGCATTCTTTTTAATGTTACTGAGGAACTGCAGTAAACAAAACTCAGATCCTCAGATCTAGCAATTCTCAGTCTCTGTGTGTCAGGCTGTGCCGCTACAAAAATTTTCTGTGAAAAGAAAAATAAGAAGAGAAAGCCTTTGCTTTTCTTCCCGACTTCTCAGTTTTGGGGTGGGTTTTTTTGGTTTTGGTTTTGTTTGGGGTTTTTTTTGTGCTCTGTGGCTCTTAATTTGGAATTGTTGACTCTCCTTGTCCTGATGGTCACAGGAGACATACAACATGCATACCATATAATTGGGAAGCGGTTCAGGAAGCTGCCACGTCTGTAGGGCTCCAGCCCAGCGCACAAAAGGAGGCGGAGGTAGCAGGAATACCTTCTACTTGACGAACTTGGAAATTCTGGTGCCACATCAGCAGAAGCAAAGCCCAGCTCAGTGTTCTTCAGCCACTGCAGAACTGAAATGCACCACAGGAGTGATTCAAGGCACAAAACTGCCCAAATGCCTGCTATTATCTGCCCTTCTGCCCCCCTCACATCTCAGTCAGCAGAGGATAGTGCACACTTTAAACCTCTGTTTACAACAAAGTGCCTAATTCCATTTAGCATACTGGGAACTTCCTACCTCTATATCCAAAAGCCTCTCAGTTCGCTTCTCTGTGAATCAGGGGAGAACTGAGGCACACAGAGACTGAGAATGTATCAAGACCATGCAGTACAATTTCACATCCATGTACTTGACCTGACTTGGGAGTCAAAGCCTGACAGAGAAAGAGAGCCAATGTTGCCCTTACCCTAAGGGGCCCCAGTTCCCAATGGCTTCTGGCTCTAGAATTAATTCAGGAATGTCTGTGTGATGTTGTGACTGCCATGAAGAGATAAATGTCATTCTTAGCTAGCTTTGGTTCCACTGTGCTCACATTCTGAGTAGCCAGCATACAGGAAACTCAAGCTTTTTTTGTTCTAGAGGTTGGGAGAGGGACTTTGAACCACATGTATGAGACACCTTATTTGTGTTTGGGCTCACTGGGTAGTTTTTTAACAGAGTGGGTTCATTTATAAACACTGAAGTGTATTTGCAATTCTATGAACTATGAAGAGGTGATCCAGGAAAAATTCGTGACTGTATTAACAAGTCTGTAACAAACAGTGACCACCTGTATGGAAACTACCTTTAGGGATGTTTAGGAAGCATGAGCATCCCATTTATCTGCTCAGCCCCTAAAAGTAGTGATGTATGAATTAAAGAAAACCTTCAACTCATGCCCTTTTTTACACTTATTTAACCATATATCTGAAATAAGAATGTGTGTTCACAGAGCCATGGCTCTACATATCTCAGACAAGATGTGTTTGAGGACAGAAAAGCCTGCTGAAGGGTCTGCTGTAAAAACCATCCTTGGAACTATCAGAGCTGGCATCATATGCTGATTATTGAGATCTATTACCATGTGTACTTGATCTGGGATGTTGAAACATGCAGAAAAAAGAAGGACTTATAACAACTTAACAGGGACCATAAAAAGCTTATGTTGGGAGCAAAAAGGAGAAACAAATAAGAGAATTCAAAGAAAAATGTAAGAAATAAGTGACGTTTCCCCAAAAAGTATGTTTTATCTAGACAGAAGCAAGTTGATTTAGATGTTCAAAGGTAGAAATTAATGTATTCAAGTACCATTTTTCAAATATTTTTGAAAAGTTTGAAGGAAACCATAAATACAACTACACAGATGAGTGTTGGATCATCTAGAAAATAAATACAATTATGGACTTTTCTCAGTTGGTGACTGTTGTTCAGTTATCTCTTTTGCCTATTCCAAGTGCACTTTTGAATCATGTAAACATAATCTCCTCACATGGGGAATGGAGGTAATTTCCTATTTTCCAGAATGGATGACTAAATAATTTACACATTATTTACCATACAAATTCTGCGATTGTGTGAATTGTGGAATTAATTGTGTGGAAATTAATTATTGTGGAAATAATTGTGTGCAGAAATCCGACTGATGTCTAATCACTCTGTATTACATAATTACTATATACACATCCATATTTATGTGCTGAGTGTTGATATGAACTTAGTGCACTGGTATCTTTTTTATGGCAAAAATCAAAGTGGCATGAGGTGGCTGCAGTGTCATGGAAGGACAGCAGCAATCCAACTCCATTACATTAATACCCTGCCTCTGATAGAGACCTGCAGGACTTAGATGCCAGGGTAGAGGAAGCATTTCTTTTTCTGGAACAACATCTGGCTCATTAATGAACTCCACAGGTGGCTGTGCTGGTGCTTTCGAGTCCCTAATGTGGTTAGGCTCTGTGTGGACAGCTTAAAAAGCCCATCATGTCAATGACTGGTTCATTCAGCCTGAACTATTTTCGTTGGACTTAGTGATACTGTGGGATCTGTGCAACCTCAGCAAAGCCTCTCCTGAAGTAGGTGCTTAAAAACACCTACAGTTCAGACCGGAAAAAGAGATGGTATGTTTGTTTACATAAAGTTTAGCACAGTTTAACTACCATCTGTACAGTCTTTCTGAAACTGTTTATCCAATTTATATGATTTTTGTTCTTCATAAAGAAATAAAACATATTACACACATAAATTAAAAGAGTGTTTTGAGGCTATGAAGTCAAGCACCCAAATTCAAAAAATTGGAAGGATTAAAAATGTGTAGAAAATATTTTAAAAAATGGTATTCTTTTCTCTTCAGAAATGTTTTTGGATACTTAACACAGCTCTGGACAGATTGTTTTAGACTAGCTGCAATTTTCTCTAGGAAACTGAAATTTTGATTCACTAATGTAATATTGCCTCACATCATTTTTAGTGCTCCACTCATAATAGCCCATTGTTAGCAATGTATTTCTTCACACTTCCTGATTTTCCCCACTGGAGATTTAAAAACATTTGGAGGTTAAAAAAAATATTTAAAATCCTAGCTTCTTACTTTCCAACTTTTTACACTGTGAGGAAAATAAAATGCATTAACAACTCCACTTAGATAGCAAAGATCAAAGAAGCAGGGGTTTTCTCCATTTCTGTTCAGTGTAGGTCAGTCAGCAGAAAAGCCTTTTGGTCTCCTTCCTGCTGATGCTAAGGGAAGTTACTGTGCAGCCCCTCACAGTGTTAATAGAGCAGGGTCAAACTGGAATCGCCTATATTCACCTGTGTGCAGGGTAAACGACTGGCTTCAGTAGGACCCAGAAGCTTTACCACAGGCATGTAATGAAGTCCACAAGGTCCTCCGACTGAATAGAGATCAAAATGCACATTATCTGTGAAGTGATCTTTCAAAGGCAAGGTTAATGCATACCATGGGTTTCACAGAAACTGTTCATACTCAGCTGTTTCTTTCTACTTTAGTACAAAATCACTGTGAGTTTCTAAATTGAGCAGAAATTCTGCTCAATACTAACTCATCTGCATATTTTGTACTCGTTGTACAGTTTATATGTAAATTGCCTTCCTGAAATTACATCAACTATATTTAAGGCTATATGTTCCATTATGTATAAGAATTACGGGTGTTTCTAATGGTCTGAAGAATATCTTGCAGCATGACACAAAGAGAAATGCAGTGATTACCTGTGCCTGCAATGAATGTAATGGAAATCAGTACAATACACATTTATCCTATGGTAAGTGGAACATTAATATATTCTTCTGATCTGTTATATGAAATCCTGGAAGTTCCTCGGATGTAGGGATGATCTTTTGCAACATTCCTCTCTTTTTCTGACCAAATTATCTTCTTTCTTCACTGGGGCAGGGGTGTACCCAGAGATTTGAATGCCCAGTGCTGAATCAGAAAAACTAGATTCAAGCCATGTCCCAGAAACAGCTGAAGGCAATCCCCATCTCATCAGTCCTCAGAGAATGGGGTTTCTTCTGCTGGGCAGTGACACATGGAAGAAAGATGTGAAGTCTTTGAATGCAAAGATGATGGAGAAAACCCCAGACTTGGAATAGGTTGGGCTGGTGGAAGTGAGGAGGATGGCTAGCCTCTGGATGCAGAGTGTGAGATGTTGTATCATAGGATGTTTCTGCACAGCTGGGAATCCTCCCTGTCCTTTTCTTTCCCTCTCCAATGACACTGCAAGAGCATCCCCACCTGGGTATGTAAAAGCTTTGTGTTGTTGCAGTAGGGAAAGAAAATAAAGAGTGGATATCTGCATTCTGAATTGTGGTTCTGATTAACAACTGCCCAGACTAAACAACCTTCAAAGAATAAACCACGAGCACAGAAACTCTCTCTTTTGAAAGATGAGTTTCCTTCTGAAAGGTAAAAAAACAGAGGAAGGGTTTGAGGCTCCCACCTTGCAAGCTTTGAATGTCAACCAATTGGATGAAGGATACAAATTCCTTGTGTGCACCACAGTCTGGCAGTACATTAGGTGTCCACAAAATTTATTTCTTAGTTTAATTAACAAATGTAAGATGCAATTGTTTACATTTCCATTCACTGTATTTAATATGAACAATATTCTGTACAGGCTTCCCAAGCAGCCACCTTTACCTGGATTTTTCTTACACCTTCACTCATGATATGTGACATATTTACAAGTCATTAATCTAATTTTTACAGTATGTTTTACATATTATCAAATGTTATAATTAAAGCTTCTACAACATATACACAAAATTTTCATGCCTTTATTCCTATTGTAAACCAGACATTACCCAAACAAAACTATTTTACTGTCCTCCTGGCAAAACAAAACCATTTTTCTTTGAAAGAATATATATATATATATAAAATATATGCAGCTCAACAGTAATGATGAATTCAAATATTAAAATTTCTCTGTCTTTTCATCCGTCTTTTTCACCTGCTCCTGCTAATGGCCCTGCTGGTGCCAGAGTCATTAGTGTAGCTGCAGCTGCAGAAATAGGACTCACTCTGGTATGTCCAACAAAAAAAGCCCAAGACTGGAGACCAGAGGACTCAGAGCCCTTGGACAGTGGCAGAATGGTGGCACTTGCTCTGCTTTCCTGCAGACACAGTTTGTCCAAGGAGCTCAGAACCTGGCTATCACTGATACCATAGTTCACCCCTAAATTGCCAGGCTAAAATGTTTTCCTACGACTTCCAGCTTAGTCTTTCTCTCTTTAGTTCAAACTAGTAATAACAACATAAATGAAGCTTAAATATTTTCTTTCTCCCTATCTAAGGCAGAGAAGATAATAGCATCATGAGAACTTGCAAAAAAAGAAGGGAATCTTAAAAAAAAACCAAACCACTTTGAGAAAGCAAACTAAACTAAGCAGGCTGAAACATGCTCATCCTTTCCATAGGGTTTTGTTTATACATTGAAGCATATCTCTCAGGCTGTGGCATCCAATTGGCTACAGTTTCCAGGTTAATGAGAAAGGCCTTGCATGAATTCCAGCTCTAACATGTGACTGCTGATTTTATGGCTATGAAATGGAGGAGGGGGTCCCACGTTTATATTGACTTTACTCAGCTGGAGGCTCTACAGTACCATTAATCCATACAGAGAAGCCACATACAACTGGGGAGCCAAGTGTACTGCTAAGCATCGTGAACTTTTATTTCTGTGTGGATGGGGATTTGCCTGGAGTGAACTCTCACCACTGCAGAGGATTCCCTATTTCAGAATCTTTAGCTTTGCTCTGAAACTGGGGTTCCTGGAGGCTGTGAAGGGTTCAGTTGATATAACTGCATGTTGCTACCCTCTCTGAATTACACACCTGAGAGCTCATCGCTTCAATTCTAGTAGCACACACTTTGCAGGCACACTTCCTCTTGTCATCCAGACACACTGATGTCTTCACTGGTCAGCTGCAGGTTGATATGGAAAATGAACTCACTCAAACAGCATTTTCTTTAACTTATTTTTCATATCAGTTTTAGAAAACTGATGTCCAAGCAGAATTCCTGCTGAGAAAAAATCAGTAACCATTTTTACAGTAAAAAAAAAAATCTTGCATTTCTGCTTTTATCCAATTATTTCAAAACAGTCTAGTAATTAGCAGGATGATAAATAGGTGTCATGACATTCTTCTAAAGTACTTGGCTCTTTTAGGACTTTCTGTCCTCACAGCAGAAGGAAACTGAAGTTAACAGAAAAAGAAGAGATGTATGCATAATGTGAAGACACAGGTTCTATAAAAAGATGAAATACAGTGCACATAACTAATGAGGATATAGTTGCACACACTGAATTTCAGCAGAACTCAAAGGATTGTTTCTTTACAATGCAGGGTGTCATGGAAGTCTTTAGTTTGTGTGTGTTCATTTCTAGACATCATCTGAGATGTGGTACCTAAGTAAAGGAATTCCTTTTTTCCCTAAATAGCTTATGACCATTTGTTCTACTTACAGATACCTCCTTGCTTCCTTAGCTAACTAAAGTAAAATATTTTGAGACATCACAATATGACAATTTTCCTGCAACTACTTGCAAACCTGCTACTCAGGCTTGGTTTACTATATTTATTCCACAATCAAATATAAATTAGAATTTTTTTAAAGCTTGTCTAATAACAGTTTCCTGAAGGGTAGGAGTGGATGACTACAATGCAGCCGACAGAGTCAGGTGCTGGCAAGGGAGTCCAGCAAGAGTGGAAATTCAGCATACATGGAGTCAGGTCCAGGGTCCTTCTGGGGAGTCCTGTCACAAGCAATAGGATACAGGTCAGAGACAAGGCTGCATTCTGGGTCAAAAGTTCTTGGAAGACACAAGGTGCCCAAGTACACAGGACCCAAGCACATCCAGGAGGCAGGGCCAGAAGCAGGGCTGAAGAGAGAACACCTACAGAATAACTCAGGTAAGGGCTCATGGCCCAAGGCTGTGCGGAAAGGGAACTCCTGGGACCACAGCAAGGGTGGAGGCCCCAGGGTGAGACTGGTCACCATTCAGGCCAATTAGTGGCCTCAGAGTCTGGACAAATGCCTTCTTCAGGCTTCTCCTCACTTCACTTGCAATGCCCCATTGTCTGATATTATTTTCAACATTTTGAAGAATTAGGTATTCCTACTATGGAAGAGTATTGGGACATTTTTGTTGGGAACATACCCAGTCTGTCTCATTAGCCATTGCTTTGAACCATCCAATAAGAAACAAAATTATTACAGAATTATCTCAGCCTTCCCACAACATACACTGTATATGTCACCTCTGCAGAATAGTACATTCTTCAGGAAATTTTTCAGAAATTTGGAGGCATTTCCTTTTTCTTGTGTTATAAACATAGCGAGATTAATGCTTTTTTCTGATGCAAAACCGGTCTGCAAACCACCAGTGGACACCATTACACTTCCACAAGCACAGGGAGCCAAAATAACTTCTTCACATTCCTGTGATCCACACAGAGATGGGACATACGTGGCAAGTTGGGTACTGTGCTTGTGCCCTGCCCAGGAAGCAAATTTCAGCATAAAAAATGTTGAACGGTAACTTCAGAGGCTGAATGTCTTGATTGCAAGCTTAGTCCATTTGACAGCCCCTGCAGAACTGTTCTGTAATGGTGAAGAGAAATGGAATAAAGAACAAGGGGGCACCTACTCTGCTTAAGGTTTTCATATTAAAGCTGCAGAAGCCACTGTGCACTGTGAGGACTCAGCAGGAAATGCAGCCACGGAAATTCTTGCAATGGGGAAACTGGACTCTCTCTTCACCTTCATTTCAGACTGAACAAATATCACAGGAAAAATAAAATTGCTAGGGCTTCTGAATCTTCCCAAACATTCTACTTACTCCTGAAGTTCAAGAAGTAAATGCCACTAGACCCATTCTTATTGAAGAAAGGTTAATTCTTTGGAAAAAATCACAGGAAATCTGATAGAATGATCACAGAGTTAAGACAAGATAGTGTACAGTAATCTAGTCTTGATTCATAAGTGAAGAAGAGGAGCAAACCTTTCATTAAAAACGGATTCTGAAAAGAGTCATTGTTTTAGCTTTGGAATAGTCTGGCTTTGCAAAGCAGGGCATCACCAGAAATCTGTTTATTCCTATTATGTTTTTTGTTTGATGTTAAGACAAAGTTCCTGGGGTAGGAGGCTGGTAAAGAAAATACATTCTCTTGCTACAAACTGTTAGCAGACAGAGCTTTGCTTTGCTCACTTTAAGTATTTTGCTTAGTTTGGCTTATAACTCTATTTTTTCTGGAAACCTCTCACTTTGCTTTTGGTCTGCCTTCCAAAACCACAGCGAGCTGAAAAAGAATTCTTACTCTGGTGCTTCTCGGCTTCAAGAAATTCTCACTTTATACATCCCTATATACCTGTGCCCTCCATTTTCAGGACCGTATTTATACAAATTAAAATATTTATCCCACCACATTTTTATTTTCTGGAAAAGAAAAAGACAGAAGTTTCAGCCAGCATACGGGGGATGATCCAGCTGGCTTCTCCAGTGGAAATGATTACTGCAGAAACATTTGCAGTCACTTAGCTTTGCTCTCCCATGATCCTTAGCGGAAAAGGCTGAAAACAATTCAAAATAAATGTAGTGCAATCTAAACAGGGAAGGCAGAAATCAAAGATAATTTGCAGCAAATGAAGGAGAAGCCTTTCTCACCATTCAGGGTCCATTAGCTACGAGATTTTACAGTTATTTCAGCAATTCTGTTATAAATGCCTGGAAAATTAACGCGTGGAGCCTTTATACATTCTGCAGCTCAGCTACAGTCAACCACATCTGTTTCTGGTTTAAATTATACCTCCCTCTGGCATGGATTCAAAGAGCAGCAGTGGAAGTGAGTCTGGGTCTGGGACTTGACTGGGGTAAATGGATGCAGCTCCACTGAGAGAAGTGCAGCTAAATCCACTAATAATATGGTGCTACATTTCTGGAGACCTGTATTTCTAGAATTTTCTTCCCTTTCCCTTCCTCTGTGTCCAATTAACTCTTCTACACAGGAAAAATAGGGTCCCCACCTTAGTCATTGGATTCAGTTCTACAACTGTATGTGAACTTCTTTGTAATGCCAAAAAAAAAAAAAAAGAGTGCTTAAATATTATTCAGTTCAGAAAATAGTTCATGTTCCTATCAGATTGGTCTGTTTTGCATTTAAGAGGATAATTTATATATATTAATAAGTACAGAAGCTAGAACTAACACATGATATGCATGCATGTGTGTTTGCACATCCACACATATATGTTCATTGTATGTTTGTATGTGTGAAAGGCCTTTCGTATAAGCAGAAAATTCCTTACCAAACAATTTCCTGTACCAGAACAAGCTACATTTTCCCATTTAAGTAGGTAACTTCTCATGCTGTAGCATGAATAAACTGCAAAATGGAGAAAATCATGTCTTAGATTGCTTCAGCATTTTATCTTACAAGAATGATTCTGTAGATTCAGCAATTCCTCATACATTTTGCATGCAAGAGTGATGAAATGAGGATAAAGATGCACTAAGGTGTCATCATACAGTTTTGTCCTGGAAATCCCAGTTTCACATAAGCTCCTGAATAAGCACAATGGGGTACTTAACTTTAGAAGAGAGGCAAAATTTGGGTCATATTCTGATGTCCTATGTTTCCTACTAATTGCCTGCAGTAGCACCTATACTAGCAGCTATAAGGAGCAAGGTCTCTTGCCTGGGCCTGTGGGCAAGAGGCACAACAGAGCTTGTCTCCAGGTGGCTAAACTTTCCTGCACCTAAACTGAAAGTAAGCCCTTCCTTTATGATTTGGGACAGCCAGCACTGGGTGAATTAAAAGTACCCTGCAACTAAGCCCAGCAGCAGCTGGCTCTTACAAAGCAGAGGTGTAGCTTTTTGGAGAAGCAACAGCCAGGAATACAAATTAAATAACTGTAGGTCACAGAAGCTGCACACCCAGTCAGGAAATCCATTGTCATCCTGGAATATGACCCACATTTCACTGTTTCTAGCTATAGGACAATCCTTCTTCTTCTTATATTTGTTACCTAAATCACTAGTCAAAGCAGACTAGTCATTGGTAACTACTTAGAAAAACTGCTTCCATTTTTACATTCACCATCAACTAAGCAAACAATAAAAATCAGATCTATGGCAACCTGCGTAGGGAACTCTTCAGTAAGTTTAATTTTAAGTCCAACACAGCTTAATGGATTTCATTGTATGTCAGTTCTGTTTCATTCAGGATCTTCATTTTTGTTTTTGCTCCTTTTTTTGTGACTGGGTTTCTATATTCCCAGGAAGAATTCAAAAAGACTGAAAACTAGTGAACACCAAACAAGAGAAATTTTCATTTGTCCTAAAAAGAATGGTGGAGTGAAGCTATGTTTGGAGAAAATGGAAAGGAAAATCCCCAATAATATAATCTTTGCTAAAAGAGAAGACCTTAGTACAGGTTATCTTCGATTAATTTTAATACAAAAGAAGTAGCAAAGGGATAGGAAGGTGACACATTGAGTAGAAGATTTTGTATATGCAAAATGAAGGTGGAAAGTTTGTACATAGGGATTCCAGTAAGAAATCCCAGACTACAATATAATAATTTTTAATCTGATTTTTGTAAATGCAAATTAAGTAATATGAAATAAAGATGAACATTTAAATGGTGAGCTGAAGATGAGAACTTACAGCTTGAAAGGGGGAGTTTTGCAGCACAATGTTTGTCTGATGACTTTGTGAAGCAAATCAGCTTACTGAACAGCCCAAAAAGAAGTACAAAAATACAAATTAATGTTTTTCAGCTGGTTTAGTGAACAGAGTTTGTTCATCAAAAGTTAGATGAGAGCTCAGCCTGGAAAAAAAGGACTACATGGTCAGGACCACATGGGAATGGAATCACATTTTTTGGTAGTTTTTGGGATGTCAGACCAGGTCAGACCATCAGATGCAACTATACCATAAGTAGGAACAGCACCAGGTAGTTCAAATAGTTTGCCCTTAAAATCCACTAAACCTACCATGGTTCATGCAGTCAATACACAGATACAGATGCCACATGGAAAGGAAACATCACATAAAAAGAATATATAGGTGTTATAGAAATAGTAAAGGACTCCTTTTTTAGACTTTTATTCAAACTGTTTCCCCTGCCCTCATAAGAGAGAAATTCTGTAAAGACTATCTCATTGAAAGCAGTAAACCCCATACGATTTAGCCAGATAAAACACATGGGCATCTACAGGTGAAAGTAGCAACATACTGCATCAATTGCTCCTAGTATCATCTGTATATCAAAAAGACACTTAAAAGCACAAAAAACTCCTCCTCTACTTTTTTTTTTTTTTAAACTTAAGTGAATAAGCTTTAGATCTATGTTGGTTCCATAACTATAGATTTTTAATTTGTCAGTCTGTAAAGACTTTCTGTAGTGTATTTTTATGTTTTCTCAGAGTCTTAGAGGTGTGTGGAAGCAGCTAAGGACAGAGTGAACAAATAACCATGAGACATTAATGAAATAAATTTTTAATATTTTTGGGTATTTTGGGTTTTCTGTTTGACTGGGTTTTTAGGGTTTTTTTAATGCAGTCTTTCCAGTCAAAATGATTTGCAGAGAAAAAAAAAAAAAAAGGTTTTGTCCTCCCTTTTAAAAAAACTTAGGAAGGTGTCATTCACCTACAAGTATTTTACCATTATATGACACACCAGCTTCTGCACATTTATGACACATCTAGTTCTATATGTGTTGATTTAAAAGCTTTTACCAAACTATAGAATATAGAGAAACAATAAATTTCTGACAGATTAATTGTTTGTGGTTAATTTGTCTTTCGTAGAGTAAAATACGCCTTTGCTTCAGTGTATTACTGACACATGATAAAAAATATCAACTGGCCCTTCTGAGGCATCACCACTGCCCAGGAATGGACAGAAATAGCTAGGGTTAATCTGCACATCCAGCAGCAACTCCCGTGTCAGAAAAGAAAAGCACAAGTCCCAAAGAGACAGCCAGAAGAAGTTAAATCCAGGATGTGATTTCAGTGCATTAATCCTACTACCACATGGGAAGGAAAAAAATATCAGTCAAACTTTTTTCCAACTTTTGCCTTGTTAACCAGAGTAGGAAACCCCCACTCATCATGTTGTGAACTGTGAATCTTCCCCAGAACCCAACTCTCCCCAGGGCTTGGGGGAACTTGGCTTCCCAGGTCAAGCACACAGAGCTTGCCATGTGCTTTCTAGGTACTGCAGGCACAGCATCAGAGCACTTGCAGCCTGTTGTGGGGAGAGGCAGAGACTACTTTGTGCTCAGTTTAATGCAACAGTCCCCCACCTGCTCAATGGGAGCTGTGTGGCTACTGCAAAAATTTCCTGTTCAAACTACAGAGGGGGAAAGCAGAATGTGGCTTTTCTCCTTTTTTTGAGACACCATAATTTTAAGCATAGATTCTGAGCGCTGAACTGCTTGTGGAGCCCAAGAGAAGAAACGTAATGGTGAAGGAATCCTATTGCAGCAGGAGCAGCACTGCCACATGGCTAACTAGCTGGAGCAAATCCTGCCACTGCTCTTCAGGCCCCTCCTTAAAACACAAGTAAACGTGGCTCAGCAGTAAACTGTCCAAACCAGGGCTCCAGTTCTCAGATGGAGGGATTTCAAGGAAACTTCCTAGGATTGGTAGACTTTCTTACAGAAGTACTTCCTTGCTTTCTTCCTCCTCTTCTTCTCCTTCATCCTTGCAAGTGCCTTTCTGAGGGACTGGCTGCCAAGGCACTCCAAGACTATGCTGATAGGAATCAGAACAACCTTTTCTAGGTTTGTTTCTTTTTAGCATATGTACCACTAGGTTCATGGGCCAGACAGGTGTTTCTCACCCTGCCTTTCTTTAGAAATTAAAGCACTCTTAGTTTTTCAGCCTGTTTGGTGATAGTTACCATGTATTTACTCCAGACTAATAAGAGGGCAAAAGGAAACAGCATTATCTGATATACAAAGCAATTAAAAGAGGAGGCAAATATTCAAGCTTTTTTCCAAAGTAATTTCTAACAATTCACATCTTCATTCAAGAATTGTGATGCACACAAAGAAATTACTCTGAATCAAATGTCAATGAAGGGTAGAATGGGAGTTTCACTGGACATCATGTTTAAATAAGAGAGAACTTCTAGATGCCACAGCCAGAGACTATGGTTGAACCAGTCCTTCCCTGCTGCCTTTCCTATATATGTCAGAGTAAGAGATATATTTAGTTCTTTAATGTGTGTGTTTAAAAAACTATGAGCCATGTGGATTTTGCTGACTGATAAATGGTTATTATGCTGACCAAAGGGTGTGCCCATCTCTGAGCTTTCAGCTTTAAGGTTCAGGTTCATAAGCTGCAAGTTAACACAAGGTTCACTGCTTGTGAAATGCTGCACAGCTCTGAGGAGAGTTAGAGAAGCAGAAGAACCAAAAGGCTTTATTTGTCAAAAGTGGGTTCTAACAAAGCAGGTTACATCTCTGTGTTATTATAAGCCCCCTTTCTTTTCAGATAAGCCCAGCACACTGCTGAGAATTTCTGCTCAGACTTCCTCTGAGACTAACAGCTCTTTTCTTCTGAAGGGCTGCATGAAAGAAAAGAGTGGTTTAAATACAATTATTTGCAGTCAGTGATGACTATCTCGTAATTTTTCATAACACCAACTGTTTTCTAGTAGCTTCTCTCTCCCTCCTCTCTTTTCATTTTCACCCTCCCTCCTCACTATTTCATAAAAGGGGAATACTCACCATGAACTTTGCCTGGATACTGAAATCAAGGAGTTGCAAGCAGTTTTAGTAAGAGAAAGGAGGAGGGGTAAATGGCTGCGGCTGTAAAGAGCATTTGGAGGGCTGGAAAGATCCTGTACTTCCCAACAGCTGCACTGCATCAAGGCAAACCACAAAATAGTTTTGCAGCAGCTCCCTAGAGCACAGGGTGAACAAAAGTCAGACAAGGCTGGTTTGGGTGTTGGGTTTTTTAATGGTAGAAGACAGGAGGGAGAAAGGGACAGAAAAAATCCCCTAGCCTCTGTTAATATGGCACTGTGTGTATGCATCTGTAAATATACAGGTAGCTGGCAGATGTGCTGATCGTCATGTTACCCATTTGCTGTGATTTACATGGTGAGTTTTTAGGGTAGAATTCATGGAGTAGTCAATTGCAGTATTAATCTACTAATAGAGGTAGCAGTAGATATGAAGGAATGTCTAAGGATGTAGATAATTTTGATTCTCCGACTAGTGATGGTCTGAAGAAATCACATTTAGATTACTAGTTACTCCAGATTAAAACTAGTATAAATGTCAGATTGTGTCTTTATTCTCTTCCTCTGACTCTCTTTCTTTCTCTAGTAAGAAAAAGACACGCTGATTGTCTGTGACATTGCCTGAAGTTTTTCAGATATTTCTAATGAGAGGGTTAAGAAAACTAACTCCTCCCAGGACCTGAAAAACTTCAGCTGAAATCATAAGAATGTCTGAGCTGAAATCCCGTCTCCCTCCCTGCCCCCATTCTTCAGGCTGCACTATTCTTAAATAAACTATTTGGGTTGGAAAACATTCCTTGCGTGTATTCTGACTCATGATTTCTCTGCTGCTTTAGAACCTTTAAGTGCCAGGCAACTAGACAAGAGTTTCAGTCTGCTTAATCTGCTGGGGAAAAAAGGCAACTCCTCAGTTCCTTGAGTGCAGGGAGCCCAGTCCAAAGTAAGTCACCACTTTGGGTGCTGGCTGTTACAGAACATGTGAGGAGGAAACATGGGCTCTTTCCTGGATTTCCCAATTGCACTCTCAGATGGACATGAGATGATTCATCGCTGGCTATGAAGAACTCTTGCTTTCCAGCTTTTTTTTTTTTTTAAGATTTTGGGACAAATCCATCAAAAAGTAGCTTTCAACCAATTCTGAAAGAAAGGCTGACCACTCCATACAGACAGCAACAGAAGACTTTTGGTGTAGCAGGGAGAGTTTTCTTGATATTAAAACCAAAGGCAAAACATAATTTCATTTATGTGTTTACTTACCAAACCATTACATGCAGTACAGATTTAGGTCCCCTCTCTCATAAAGAGGACAACTAACCTCCACAGGTACATAGTTTTAGATGGACACGGGTACAGGCCCATGCAAACAGTCAAATTATATCAACAATATCAACTGTTTATGTCACTGTCTATACACATGCACTCAGATCCTGTAGACTGCAAACTAATACAATTTATCGTACCCCTTAAGGGAGTAATCTCATTTTCCCATGTTTGTCACAGATTATTTGTCATGCTCAGAGACACTGATCACAGCTCAGCTGGTGACAGATCATTTGTTAGACCACCTGTAGGCAGCAATTCACATCTTTGTGCTTATATTGTTTATAAAGGCTTGTGAAGACAGATAGGGCTCTGTGTCTCTTTTGTCAGCTACAATGACTGCAGAGTATTTTATTCCAAGGAGTACCATATGCTTCATCTGCCATCAAAGGTCATGCAGTATGGTACAGAAATTTTAAAATCTTAATATCTTTAAGTAACAGTGAAATACAAGAGCTTATAGAGAAGGAAGTGAAGAATATTCTGTATGAGCTGGAGCAAGGCAATCCACTTTACATTCTGGACCTGCAGGTGACAATTATCAACTGTGCAGACCCAGCTGTGTTAAGCAGCTGATAGAGAACAACCCAGAAATTAAGCGGAAAGTGAGACCCAGAGCACTGCAGTGTTCACATCCACTCCCCATCTCTGCCTGCTCTGCAGCTCCAGTCATGATGTGCTGCAGTTTTTCCCACACAGCAAATTGCTCCTTCTTCTCTCACAGCTGCAACTCCCAGCCCATCAGAAGAGAAGCAGATATTTGGTGCCAGATGAACAGCAGCCATTTCACACAGCTTCTCACCTTCCCCCTGTCTCTTTCCCATGCTGAGTGAGCCTAGCTGTTTTCCCACCACATAGAACCCAGTTAATTACACACTCACGTGCAGTGCAGGAAGTGTATGAGAATGTATATAAGGTGAGCTAAGTATGGGACAAGTCCTGGAACATTTATTTATTTATTATGGGGCAAATCCAGAAGTTATGGACACTTCCAAAGTGCTGCTTTCTTTGAAAGGTGGTAATACAAGCAGGATCAGACCTCAAGAAAGATTATATCACACATACATACATACATACACATACATAGGCCTACTTGGAAGGTGGAGGAGCTCCTTAGGTCATCTCCTGACCTCGGCCAGACCCCCTCTAGGTCCCTCTCTGCATCATTTTCCTCCATTTTCCTTTGTTTTCTACCCCTGCATTGAAATGCCAGATATGTTTACATTATGCTTACCCGAGAGACTTCTGTAAATCTCTGATCAGCCCAATCATACAGCAAAACAGTTATTAGGTGTTTCTCTGTAAACACACATATTGTTCAAATTAGGGCTTGGAGACAGGGACTTCCTGTCTGCTGTGGTTTTTACAGCCTTACTTGATGAGCAAAGCCTCTGCAAGTGACAATAGAATCCTTTTCTGGCACACTCATTAAGAAGTATATATAAGAAATACAAAGAATGGCTAGAGCACAACTACCTTGCTGTATCAAAGCTAATGTCTCAGGCCTTCAGAACCATAATCAGCCACAAATTTCTTTAAAACTGACTAATAAAGAGCAGATTATCAAGGCAACATCTTCTAAGTAGCATTTCAATGGCCAGACAACCTCTGCAGACACCTTTGTAGCAGGAAGATGGCTGAAAAGCTGAATTATATCCACTATTGAATTCCGATAGCAGGGATGCCTTTTCCCCACCTGGTTGTTACACCAACTCAGTCATAAATAAGGCTCCTGACGTTCTACGTGGTGGAAGTCTAAATATTCAAGGATCCCATACAACTGTGGTGAGCAGTCTAACAGGACTGTACAAGTGATGACTGAAAGATAGCTCTTGAAGAATTAATTATTTGAAGAGATATAATGCCCAGGTGCAGGCTGGGCTGAGTGCACAGACACAACACTAAAGGTTCTGACTGGCGTTAGAGCTCACCCACGATGTCTGCTTGTGCTAAAACATTAACATTTCTGTGTCACATGAAATTAAGGCTGAGTTGAATAAAAGAAGAATATTTAGCACTTTTGTTGAACTGCATATCAAAGCCTGTATCAGCATGAAACTATTAGCATGCAACAGACCTCTGCAAAGATGTAAATGAAGGCTCTTGTAAACATAATGCAGGGGCAGAAACAAGGACCCAGGAGGTAAACTCTCAAAGGTTAGCTGCCAAATCAGTGGCTTCAGGTGATGATAAAAGCCTGTCTTATAGCAAATGCCATCATGCTGCCTTTTCATGTAACTTGTATGCAAACATTCCATTTCTTGGAAATCAAGACATTGTCTGGGAGCTAAATGACCCCTCAAGACAACAAGATTCTGAGGTCTGTTAAACTGGTAAATAATGTCTTTAACTGACCTGAGTCTGTTGACTGTATTAATGGACTGGAAACTGAATGTTGGTGTATGCAACATGTTTATCATGTAACTCATTAGTTAGATTTCTAAGTGAAATTTGATTTTAACCAGTAACCTGAAGCATAGTAGGGTAGAACGGCAAAATAGGTTAAAAACCGAGAGAAGAAAACTATGAAACTTATACCGCAGCAAGTGACTGGAAAGGTATTCTTCACTTTTTTCTGCCTAATTTTGGCAAGGATGTTGAGAATGAGAGCCAAAGTGCTATCATTTTTAGCAGTGTGATTTTTTCACCAGAGAAATTTTCTGATGTGGTGCAATAGATTCCACCAGGTGTGAATGTAATCATTCTTTGGTTCTGAGTCTGTAATAAATGAGCCTCTGCTCCTGCTCTGACCTTAGCTTAGGAGCACTTGTTATTTTAGCACGTGGAGAGCAAGCACTTTTTACTTTAGTGGAGAAGTAAGAACTGAGAACCTGAAATTTGTGTTAAAGCTGGTACAGTTTGATTTTTAATGAACAACTTGCAACTGTGAAATGCAGCCCTGTATACAAACAAATGACCTGGAATTCGTTGATAAGAAGTTTCTTTTGAAGTCAGTGATACAGAACTTCTCAGAGCCTGAAATGTTTGACATCAAAGTATATATTTTCTCCTATTTTTGAGAGAGTGTTCCAACCTCAGGTTAAAAGAACAGAGAGCAAACTTAAATTTTAAGGATTGAAATGTAAGTGTAGGAGTGAAATGCAACATGTTTTCTTCTTTACCAAATGAAACTAAAATACTAATACTTCCCAGGAATTCCCTCTGTATTTTGAATTAGAGTGGGAAAAATCTAGCTTCTTAAATTATTGTGTCAGCACTTCCATGTTAGTTACTTAGCAATATTTCCTTGTAGAACCCTGAAGCGCTGCCCTCAAACCAGTTGTAGAGCTGTTGTTGGAAGAAGTCAATCCAATGCATCAAGGTTGCAGAGACAGAGGCTTACAAGGAAAAGTAATGCTCAAACTTTTGTAGCCCTGATTCAATTCCACCAGCAGATCATATATCTGTGATGATTTTGTTACCTACATGTTACATAAATTCTTCCTATAATTTAGCACCACCCTTATAGTAGATGCGAAATATTGTTGTTCCATGTATGATCAGCAAACACTAAGCAAAACCTACTTCCTATAATAAAACAATCATACTTCTTTTAGCTAAATAAATTGGGTGGTTTTTCTAATTGTGAGCTGTGTTCTCTTTCTGCTGAACTCTTTCCCTTCAGTATTTCCTCAAATGAGGACGAAAGGAAGCTCTACACCATTCTTTAGCTTACCCAACTATTTTAAGTCAAATTTGTGAATCCAGAGAATTTCTCTTAGCCAAGCTAACCCTGAGAAAATTAACCCTTTCTCATCAGGCAGAATAATTCAGTTTTCATAGAGTTTTTCCGATTATTTAAAATAGAAGAAAGCCACTGCTTCCCTATAGTTTTTTAAGGAAATCCTAAGATAACGAGTTTCATGACAAAACTCAGTGTTCAAACACAGTCTTCTCGGTTGATTCTGCATAAATAGCAAGAATGTTATTCCTCTTGTCCCAAACTCATGTTTGTGCCTTAAGAAAGGGACTGCAAACTTGTGTGTTTCTATTCAGTTGAGCTCTCCCCTGCAATAGGGGCAGCAGTTCCAGCGATTTGGAAAGAGCTGAGAAATATGAGAGTCTGGAAACAAGGCAATAAGAATTCAGCTGGGCAACCCCAGTCAGAAATCATCTGGAATGTGGCAACACTGAGATTCAAGGTAAGTTATGGATTTGGAAGTAGCTAAAGAAAATTAAATTAACTCAGAGCTTTAAAGAAAAATGTAACTCCTGTGCAAATTATGATGCACATTCTCTGCAGTTTTCTTTTTCTTTTTTTTTTCTTTTTTTTTTTTTTTTTGTTACCACTCAGACTCCTCTGATGATCAAGTACCTGTGCAGTGAGGTTGGAGTATACACAGGATGGACAAACAAACCTTATCCCGAGCTGATGATGAAGAACACACATAAGGCTTGAATTTTGAACCATGCACCTACCTACCTAAGTTAAATGCACTAATTTTTTCAAGCAATAGAATTTAGAATATTAGAATTTTCAAAGCTGAGTAAACTGATATGTCTGTACACACAAAAAGATTGCAAATGTCTTTGGAGCTTGGACACAGCTGATGCTGCTAATGCAGAGCAAAAGTTTGAGCACCAATGAGAGCACAAAGTCTCAACATTTAAAATTTAGAGAGAAAAGCACTAGTAGTTACAATAGAAAATAATAAACTAAGGCTCATGTAACCCTTTCACATTCTGTATTTGAATGCAAGTATCTCCAAGCAATAATTCCAGCATTTAAACTGAGGTGTAGTTTATAGGCCAGTTTTGGAAGACACAAACACAGACTGTAATGCCAGGAGTACACAGCAGCTTTCAGAAAAGTTGCAATCTGCCTCATTTGAATGTCTTTCAGTTTCATGACAGAGATACAGAGGGAGGCACAATTCACTTGGAACAAAAAAAATGTTTACTTCAATCCATGAAAATAGTGTTATTTGATGGCTAAGGGAGAGTTTGGCTTCAGGTGATTGCGTAATCCACAATCTGGGTCTGCTAGTGTGATATGATAAGAATGGATATGGTTATGTGCTCTCATAAAGGGTGATTTTCTCATTTACAGTTTAGCCAAATGAAACACCAACACTCTCGTGTTTGAGGGGAATGTAGGAGGCATCACCCCCCATTTCCTGTCTATAGCAGTTTTAGAACAAAGAGACACCATCCTCTGTGGTTTGGAACCTTTCAGACAAGCCTGCCAAAAGCCAAAGACCTTTCAAACAGTATTCACTTAATTAGCCAGTCTGGATTTTTTGAAAGCAATTTAACCCTTTGTTGATTTGCTCCTTTTCCGTTCAGTGAGATCTTTCTGGTACAAATAACTTAAGAAAATATTTTTGTTACCAATTTGGATAATCTATGAGGTGATGGTAGGCTGTAGTCCCAGTTCTGTGACCACTGCAGGGGAGGTTGAGCAGCTGCTGAATCAAACCTCCCGAGGCTATGCAGGCTACTTTGGCTGCAGCCCTAAACTATCCTGACAGGGCATTACACTCTGGACTATCCACACACCTCGTGTCCTTGAGCTTCACAACACAGCACTTCCTTTTTATGTACACCAGCTGTGGTCAGCTCAGAGCAGAGCAGTCTGCTCCCTCACATGTAACCCCACTCTGCACCACTACCTTTCCTGTAGGGCAATGGAGCCTCATTTGCACTAAAGATGGTGATAAATTCCCAACACTGCTCCTGAGACAAAACCTGTTGGCTCCCTGTGGTGAACCCACTGAGACTGGATTCCACCACACTGTTTCAGGAGTGGGGCCTTCATGCACACAGAAATTTCATCAAGACATCCTAGTTCTTAATCACTCTTTCTGTAATTTCTAAAATGATTAAAAAATGAAATAACTTAAAAATATAGTATCATTCGTAAGACGGCAGAGCTTTTTGTACATGCACTTTGCACGTACTTGCACTGGGAGCTCTTCTGTTCAGATCTTATCCATACACCCTACTGAGCATCTTGTCACAGATGAAAAGCAAGTTACAAATTAAAGTATCCTCCACCATATCTGTTTAGCATAATCAAACTAAGCACAAACAGTTTAACTATTCTCACGTAACAACCTGCTCAGGAGTATAGATTCTGTAGACATGATCCTACCTTTCTCAGAGTCCCATGGATATACCTGTCAAGACTTTTCCATTCCATTTTTTGATAGCCATCTGGGGTATAATCTACTTTTCCCAAGAAAGATCCAGGAGAAAAAAAATAAATCTGCAAACTATATAGCAAACAAAAAATATTTTAAATACACAGGCTCAGTACTGATAAAAATTTTAAAAATTTAATGGATTCTATTAACTTATCTGGCTTTATTATGTGATTCTTGGGGTTATCCTGTGCCAGGCCAGGAGCTGGACTTCGATGATCCTTGTGGGGCACTTCCAGCTCAGGATATTCCATGGTTCTGTGATCTATGTTTAAAGAACCCAGCTTTCTTTCAATATTGTGGGGTTTTTTTATTCATAAGTACTTTGGAACCTACCAGGTCAGGCCAAAGTGTGTCTAATGCAGTGTCTTGTGATGGTGACCAGTAAAAGACATTTAAAATCAATTAATATAGGAGGTAATATTTTATTAAAATAGTCTCACTGCCTTTAGCTTTTTATGGTGCAGGAACTACAAGCCTCAACTCTCACTTGCAAATTTGCACTTTGTAGAGTTTCAAGGAGTTCACTGATTAATTGCCTAATATTTCATATATCCTATTAAAGCTTGACATGTGAAAATATCATGCTGGGAAAAAAAGTGGAGTACAGCACTACAACAGTGCTGCTTACCATCTCACAAGACTATGGAGAAGTACACCAAGGCAAGGATGAGCAACCTTTTTCAAAGAGAGGAAAATATTTTAGAAGAGAGAATGGAGAGATGCCACTCTATCTACTAGTGGTATTTACTAACAAGCAAAGTTAATACTAAGAAGACATTTTATGCTGAAGAATGCCAACAACATTCAACAAAATAGATTTACCTCTGAAGCCCAACAGACTTCAGTAAGGAGATGCATCCTCCCTACTTTCCTGCCCACTGCATTCCCCCATAACCTTGTAGTCCACTTCAGCGGAACTGATGGAACAATCCACAAATATAAAGATTCTGCAAGTTTCATGAAACTGGCAGGTTAGCTAGAGGGAAAAGACTAAAATCAGCACCTCCAAGAAGAAAAAGTTTCAGTGTGAGTCCAAACTGTCTGATTTGGTTTAGCAGATGGCTAATCAGTCTGAATATACTGGCCTGCTTGGGGTCAGCACTGGCATGGGCTGCTTTTTGCCCAGCTGATAGCTGCAGAATAGGAAGCTGAGCCTAGTGAGAGGACCAGGTAGAGATGTGAGATGGTAATCTAGGAGAAGGGAGAATCTGAGGTTTTTAGCATGTTTGCCACATCTATGCTTCTGAAGGTGTGTGAGACAGTATCACACAGAATCCCACACAGAGAATACTCTGAGCTGGAAGGGACCACAGGGACCATTGAGTCCAGCTCTTAAGTGAAGAACCCGTGACCTTGGCTTGGTTACGAGCACCATGCTCTGACCAATCTGTGGGTTCCACCCCTTCATGCAATCACCCTGGGCTTTTTACAAAACCATATGCTGTTACAATGAGCAATGGCCCATCCAACTGTATTAAGAGCTTTTATCAAAGCACAATCAGCTTTAAAAGTGTTTGTAGGGAGAAACAACACCGTACTGCATGCCATTCATTGATTCTACCACTTAAAAATGGGAATGTTGTGGTGTACAATTTTGGGGAACAGCAACATGATATACTCAGCCAAGCCTTATATGAGTGTTTTCAGCTGCAGGGATTTCACATTTGCCTCTATGTGACATAGAAATATGCCTTAAGTCCTCATACTCAGATGCCATAACATTTTTCCCTAGTCTGCAGCAGTAGATTTGTTTATCTTTTCGGTGAATAGGAAACAGAAAGTTGTGAGAAGGGCATCCAAAAGTAATCAACACATAGGATTTCCTGTGCATTCACCTTCCATAATTAATGAATTCTAACTCCTCATGAAGCAGAACAGAGATCTGTCCACAGTTGCTGTGGGAGTTAAAAGCATTTCAGGAAGACAAACGGTGAAAACTTTCAGTCAAGGAAAAGCCTGGACTGACCAGGCAATGTTATTGCTGAATACAACTTAAATCTGTATGCTACCTCATTTTTAAAAGTAGAATTTAAATGCACTTTAAAATTACCCCCACTGCCTGTGGGAATCTAGTTGCTTCAGAAGCTAATTTCAGTGATATGCACTGTCTGAAACAAGCCTTTACTTGCACTGCTGCTCATTTTTGACTGTCAGTGTGCATACCAAGTGGTATCCATATAATGAGGGATAAGGTTGAAGCTGCTTCCTTTACTGAGACATTTCTTTCCATTACATTATATGCTCTTTGTTGTAGCTGAAAATTACCACTTGCTATGGAAAATTACCATTTATTATTATGCTAATTGAAACTCAGGACATGAAGATAACAAAAAGACTGATTCTTTTCCCACCTGCTATAAACTGTGATAGTTGAGGGTTCTTTTGATGGTTTTGGTTTGGGTATTTTAATTCTAATTGTGCAGCAAAGTTTTCACTGGCAAATTTCAAGCCAAGGTGCCAATAATTTAGCAGTTTCCTCTAATATTGCCTGTCTGGTTTTGATTGCAGTAGTGATTGTATCAAGCAATAATTAGAGCTTTATATGATACCACAACATTACGTGCAAAAACATCTTCCCACAGACCGAATACAAGCCATGATCATGTTTGCTTGCTTTCAGTTACTCCACTGATCTCTACCTTTCACATTTTGCAGTGCATTCTTCATTCATGCACTTCTGAGCTTTTATTGTTCCCAAGCCTGTTGAGAATGTAAAGGAATGGATCTATACTGATCATCTACAAGTGATAGTCATTGCATTTTTGTTTCATCTCAAATAGAAAATTCTGAAGCAGCTGAGGCTCTCTAGATGTCAATCCCAAAAAGATGCAACGCAACCTTTTAATACTGTGATTTGATCCCCATTTCAGCAATATTCTAAATAACAGTGGCACAAGCTTGGTATACCAGACCTCATGTCCATATCACAAACTTATTTATAGTCTGTCTACACACATCCATTAATGTGTGTTCATACAGAGAAATTCTCACCAGCACTTTGTTAATTCACTTTAGTATTATTTGCTGAGATTGATGAGCATCTCGAAGGACCATCTGGCTTTATTTCATCTCTCCTTCTGTTTTAGTTGAGAATTTTGATTTCCTTGAGTCAAAATTGTAAGGCTGGCAAATAGAACAGGGGAAAAAAAACAAATTAGATGGCAAAAGCTGAAAAAAAAATTTAAAAAAAATCTGTGATATGGGTTAAATAGTTGTGAGATATACAACTATAGTGAATATTGGCCTGGTTCTGTTATTACTGAAGTCAGTATGACTTTCCATTGCATTATCAGAGTAAGAACAAAATCAGAACCAGTGTGGAAGTATGTTCATAATAGACATGCAGGCTTATAGTTTCATTAAATGAATTAGAGGTGAAGTCCCAACGATCTTTAAAAATAATGTTTTTGAATTAGCTTTCAGATGTAAAGTAAGATAGCATATTAATAATTTCATTATTTTATTGGATGACTTTCAGTGTCACAGAGCAATAGATTGAGTTGATAATGACATGAAAAGAGATCAACGTGTCCTGAATTTATTTAAACATGATAAATTGGTTTAGCTCCAGCAACAACCAACTGAGCTTTCTATCAATAGGTGAACTAAGCCCTTGTTTTGACCTCCTCAATCCCTAAATGTGTAACCTTTGAGAAAAAAAATAAGAAAAGAAAAAAAAAAGAGGAAAAAATTATATACACTTTGAAAACTTAAACACCACCCAGAAAGCTAACTGACTGCTGCTGTGGAGGTTTATCCCTTTCAAGAAGAATAACTGGACATCTCAGTTTTATTCAAGCAGTCTTGAGCCATTGTCTTTTTTGCCTTTACTAAAGCATAATTGAAGACAATTTTCCATTAAATTTGTCCACTGATCCCTCTGACAACACTCCCACAAGGACTGTCTATCAGTTTCTCCTTTCTGAGAATTCATGACCATTAATCCTGCTGAGGATGATGGATGATGATTTATTTCAGACACTAGACAGCCACTGGGGAACAGAAACTAAATGAAGCAGCAGCCATAGCTGTTCACATAGAACCTGTTTATTTCCCATTAAAAGTCAGTTTTCTGGTCTACTTCTCAAAAGCCACTTTAAATGTTTCTAAAAGAACTGTCTGAAAATATCAAAGTATTAGAAGTTGATGGCTATGAGCCGTTTGCACAAAGGACAATGTTCCTGCTTCCTTAACATTTACTGGCACTCCATGGACTCCCTCTAAATTATGATCCCTGGAGCAGCCAAGTCATGACTCTGTGTACCTGTGCCATCCTCTTACATCTATGTGTACCTTTAGTATTATATAGGAACAGTAGGGCTGGCCACAGGAGCCTCAGCACACCTGGCCCTTCAACACTGGGTACAGAGGACTGCTGGAAGTTCCTTGCAGTATCTTTTCTCTCCTCAGGATTTTTCTGTGAAAGCATAGCACAACCATTTTTTACCTTTTTCATTTTTTATTTTTTTTATTTTTTCAGGGTTTTTTCTTTTCTTTTTCCTTTTTTTTTTTAACTAAATTTTCAAGAAGAAAACAGCAAGCATGACACAATGAGTGTGGCAGTGAGGGAGATATATGGTACCACTTCCATATTTTCTCCACTGACAGTGTGCTAGTCTCCTTGTTAATGCAAAACACTGACTAACCAAGCTAAGGTGTGAAGTCCAGAATCATAAACAATTCCATCAAAGATAGCTCTAAAGAAGCTGACATGGCTACACAGCAAACATCAAGCAAAAACTATTCAAGGTTCAGCTTAGTGCTTCATGAAATCATAGAGACCCTTATATATCCATACATAATCCACAAAAGGAAGGTTGAAGCCAGACCATGTCACTGAACTCATCCCAGTACTCATCTCACTGGGAAACTACTTCCATTAGGCACCTTTGTTGCTCACCCACTACTGCTGTATGGTGGGACATGCATTCATCATCTGAACAAATGTGTGAAAGTTTGTGATGAAACAAATGAAAAGAAATTAATAACGTATTTGTGCCAACCAAAAACACTGTTGCTCTCCCATTCACATCAGCTGGCAGAGAACTTAGATCTGAGAGAACACCAGATGAAGTTTTCCACCCTGGGGTGTGAGATTTGGGCACAGCCTAAAGAGACACAGATCTGTCTCCAAATTCTAGCATTGCTCCATGTTTTGTTGTACTGTGGTGCTGGCCAGACAGTATTAATTGTTTGGCTGGATAATTGTTTGCTGCCTCTACTCCACTCTGGTGAGATCCCACCTTAACTACTGTATCCAGCTCTGGGGTGCCCAGCATAGGAAGGACAACAACCTGCTGGAGGGAGCCCAGAGCAAGGCCACCAAGTTCATTAGAGGAATGGAGCACCTTTCCTATAAGGAAAGATGAAGAGATTTGGGGTTCTTCAGCCTGTAAAAGTGAAAAATTTGGGGTGACCTAATCATAGCCTTACAGCATCTGAAGGGAGCCTACGAGAAAGATGGAGAGAGACCATTTACAAGGACATGCAGTGACAGGACAAGGGGGAATGGTCTCAGACTGAAAGAGAATAGGTTTATATTACATGCTGAGAAAAAACTTCACTGTGAGGTTGGAGAGGCACTGGAACAAGTCCAGAGAAGTTGTGGATGCCCTGTCTTTGAGTGTTCACAACCAGGTTGGCCATCCAGTTTGGTCTAGTGAAAAGCATTCCACAGCAAGAGGATTGGAACTAGATGGTCTTTAAGGTCCCTTCCAACCCAAACCATTCTCTGATTCTATGATAATGGCCCAGTGTTTGGCGGGTAAGTTTTGAAACAGCATGCAGAGAAAATGTTTCCCAGTGCACATATTAAAAAGTTACAGTTTTCATAATTTTTGATCTGTATTCTTACAATTTTTCAAAATAATGATTTAAAAAAATCTGGGTTGACATCACCTGGAAACTCCTCTCTTTTAAAGCCTGCCCTAACAGCAAATCTTGTAGAGGGTATTTGTTTGTTATCATGAAAGTTTCAATTTAAATTTTGCCATAGGCATTACTGGCTTTAGTGTGAAATAGTTCCTTTAAACAGGTATGATCCAAAGGGAAAAAGAATTCTTAGATATTTACTTGTTTAAGCTGGCTGATCAAATTAATTCTGGTATGCTAGTGGCTCCAAAAGTTTTCATGTTACTTCTGTTGCTTCAGAAATACTTGTACTAGTAATGATATTTGCACACTAGCAACCATTTGCCATAATTGTATTTTATATATTCAGTATTTCTGAATTCATATCATATAGGACCAAAGTTACCAGGCACTACCTTTTTAATAAAATACTTCTTTTCTTTCCCACAAGTTTCTAAGATTATTTTTGCATGCTTAGGTAGAGGAGATAAGCATTGTAGCCTGTCTTCACAACAGAAACTGTGACAGTGCCTGTAGGACAGAGATACCTTGCAGGAAGTTCAGCTTAATAGGCCCTTGTCACTTATCCTAAAATCATCTGGTGTGGCTTGAATAATTGCTGATGCTAGAGGGACAAGAGATTCCTCTCTTTACTTCCTCATCTTTCCTTGAAATAAGAAGACAATGGATGACTGAAAGAGAAGAAAATGGCCAAGGACTCCACAGGTTCTAAAGGTCAGGTTTGTATCTGAGATTGTTGTGGCAAAGCTGTTGGTCCTAAAGAACTTCAGTTATGAATTTTTCAGCATGGTAGATTGCTGAAAAGACACTGGGAAAAAACCCATACCAATGAATTATTCTTCTGCATCTCTTCTTTTTTCTATCCATATGCAGCAACCCTGAAATGGCTGGAGCGTACCAAGAATTCAGCTCTTTGAAAGCCTGAGGAGTTTTATACCATCTCAACTCCTTTTGTGTGTTGCTGAGCTTCTTTCTCCATGTCTCCCCCAGCCATCTGCCTTATGGGAGACATGGTGGTTGAAAATCCACATCTTTACAGGGTTTTTCTGTCCTTTGGGTGGGGGCTTGTCCTTCCTGTGTGAAACTTCGTGGGTAGGATGAATGAGTATAGTAGCTTAGTTTGATTTAGTTCAGGATACATGTGCCTGCATCCTTGCACCTTCCATCTATTTGATTAAAAGAAAAAGGCTATCGTTTATTGAAAATGTGCATAAAAGATGTTTATACATATGCAATTAGAACAGGTTTGTCTCATAAGTCTCTAATTACTATTATAATCAGTCTGCTGATCCATCAGTCAAAATAAAGAAAAACTGGCTACAGAATCAATGATTGATTTCAAGAAACAAGTTTGAAAAAAACCCAAACTGTTCACTAAAAGTGGAATCAGAAAATACTTGGACTTGAGCCACAGGGTTTTGAGTCTATCATAATAATTATTTATTTATTATTTTAACTTGTTTGAAGCTCACTGAGCTACTTTAGGTTTATGCTGGTATAAACTTTCAAGTAGTTATCTTCACTGTCCAGGTTAATTTAAAATCCTTCTTGGTCTAAATTGATACCATTCACATGAAAGGTAATCTGAAAGAATACTCATGTACCGTTTCTGCCATATACTTTTATTACGATGTTTCAATCACATCGTTTGTTGTGCTGCCATTATCTGGTCAGACACACTTCGTTGGATCACCTTTTTCTAATGCTGTGGATTTTCCTATCCAAACTGCAGGCTTTTCCATTTCGTTGGCACTCTTGATAGGGAGTAACTGTCCTGTCCGCGGAGGCAGCTTCAGGCAGACTGTCCAGCCGGGAACGGCTGGCTCGTCCGGACACGCGTGGGTGCGTGGCACAGGGATGCTGCTTTCGGTGCTGGCAGTGCCCCCGAGACAACGCCTGTGGGGTCCCCGCTCAGGGGCACATCCGTGATCCATCTTTCCCATTCTTTCTGTACACATGCCCCCGACGGCTGCTGATAAATAGGGCTGGATACAGCCCCGGCGCCTCCCCTAAGACAGGCTGAGGGCCAGACGACCCTCTTGGCCGCGGGCCGGTCAGGAGGCGGTGCCGAGCCGCTGCCGGGAGGCCTCCCTCGTCCTCCGCCGCCGCTGTCCCGGAGGCTGTCGCGGCTCGCTGCTGTCCCGGGCAGGATCCGCCCGCGCGGAGACCCGCGGCTGGGGGAGGGAGGGAGAGCGAGGACGGACGCCCTCCTCGCCTTTTCCGCCCCGGAGTGGTCCCCCCCACCCTGAGGCGGGGCTCCTGTTTGCCTTCTCTGCTACCTCTGCTCGGGACTCCCTTCGGCGAGCGGAGGGGGCCGGGGAGGGGGCGGCTGCCCGCCTTGGAAGAGCCCCTGGGCGGGGAGGCGGGCTGGCCGCGGCTGCCGCTTGGCCTGGCCCGAGGCACCACGTCAGCCACCCGCAGCCGGGGGCCCGCGATGGGCGACCCCAAGTGACTGCAGCCCCGACCCCAGCCCCGGGGCCGAGGAATGATGGGGCGGCCGGCCCTCAGGGGTATAGCGCGGGCAACTCCTCTCACACCCACCTCGGCCCCACTCCCCCGAGAAGGGAGAAGCCGTCTGCCGGCAGACGTGGCAAACAAGCCTGCCAGCTTTCCCTCAGCTGGGTGGCCGGGTGGCCGTCGCGAAGGGGAGCCACCGGGAATGCCCATCCTCCTCCTTGCGCTCGGAGAGTCCCGTTCAGCCGGCGGGAGGCGGGGAGCGCTCGGGGCGGCGGCTGCGGGGACCCCGGGCTCCCCTCGCACATACACACTGCCCGAGCGGCCGCGATGCCGGGAGGGGAGACTGGCAGGGCTCTACCCGCGCCCTGGACGGACGGAGATGCTTCCCCGGGGAGAGCAAAACAGCCAGAACGCGAACGGGGCTGCGGGAGGGCTGAGGGGCTGTCGGTGTCTCTGGCACTCGCTGTCTGCGGGGAAACGCAGGGGGCGCGGGACAGGAGTGACCGTGCTAGAGGGGTCGTGCTAGAGGGGATGGGGAGAGCGTCGCCTTTTGCCTTTGGTTACAGTGGGACTGCGGAGAGAAGTTGAGCTGGGATCCAGCCTCCTCCCGGCCCCCCCGGCCGCTGCCCCGCGGGGCGGGAGGCGCCGCCGGCCCTGGACAGCTCCCGCTTTGAACGCCGTCGGGGCTGCCAGCCGCCTGCCCGGCGAGGCTCCCGGCCGCGCTCCCAGAAAAAACGGGGCGAGAGGGGCGTGGGATGGCTGGAGGAAAAAAAAAAAAAAAAAAAAGAAAAGAAAAAAAAAAAAAAGACGACGACGAGTCAGATTTTCCTTCCGAAAGCCTCAGCGTCCACGTCCTCAAAGCATGGAACCAATTTAGCGTCGCCGCCCCCCCGCCGCTGCCGCTGCCAAAGCTGCTGTGGAGGGCTGGAGACACGGGGCACGTGACGGCCGGGGCGGCGCCGGGACCCTCCTGCGGTATAAGTAGGGCGGACCGAGCCTGGGTCAATTTAGCGTCCCTGGCAGCAGGTTTCTGCTGAGGTTGGAGTTACTCCTCGAGACTGTATGCCTGCGTCCCACAGGCGATAGCAAACCAACCGACTCGGCACCACAAGGAGTCTGCATGTCTTGCAACTAGACATGCTCAGCTTTGTGGATACACGGATTTGGTTGCTGCTCGCAGTAACTTCATACCTAGCAACAGGCCAACGTAAGTGCTTTCCGCTTGTTTGTGGCAGGGGTGGTGGCAGGGGTGGCTGTCCGGCTCTGTGCTTTGTCCCGACGCCTGCCCCACGCAGGGCAGTCTGCAGGGAGTTGCCGCTTCCTAAGCGGTACAGACCAGCTCATAAACTGCCACCTCCGTCCCAGACCAGACTCTAGATTCTTTCTTTCCCTCAGAAAAAGATGGCAAATAGCCAAAGAGATCCCCTTTACCCAAAAAAAAAAAAAAAAAAAAAAAAAAAAAAAAAAAGGGAAAATAAAAGAAAAAATAAGGGACCACCTCTCCCCCAGATGGGCTCGTTCCTAGAGGAGGACGAAAAGCCTCACCTCCAGCGCAGTTGCTGGGAGGAGATACAGATGCAGGCTGGGAGGAGAGTGCTTGCGGCGAGGAGGGACCCAGGCTGCACTTTTGTGAGAGTTGAGGCACGCTTTCCGAAGCAGGGAGCCGGGGGAGCGGGAGAGCAGCGGCTCATCCA
>JANPWX010000195.1:682083-731811 GCA_024734555.1 Trochalopteron elliotii
ACACCCCGCACACTGAGATGGGAGGGAAACGCGCCCCGCCACTTGGCTGGGGACGAAGCGGAGCCTTCCTGCAGGGCAGCGCCCTGTGAAGGGCCCCCCGAGCCCCGGGCCACCGTGACTTTGACCCAGGGTTTGGCCGCGTTCCCGGGCGGAGCAGGGAGGGAGCAGCCGTGCGCTGCCCTTCCTGGGGCTGCGAGCCCCCGGGATGATGTCCCCCGGGATGGGATGATGCCCCTCGGGATGATGAGCCCCGGGAAGGTGCCCCAGATCGGCCTCGCCGGGGAGGGGGGCAGCAGCGGGGCCGTTCTGGACGGGCTTTTTTGGCGACATCCCCCCTACCCCGGTGACGGGAGGCAGCTGCTGCTTGGCAAAGGAGACGGAGCGGTTCGTGTGGTGTTCCCCGAACCGGGCACCCCGCGCTTCTCGCAGGGAGTCTGTGTAGGCGCCGTTGTCACCGTCACCTGTGGGCAGTACTGGCTTTAGTTTTATGTTAGGTTAGCACAGGCTGCCCGTGTGTACTGCCGCGGAATTCCAGTGCTTTCAACATTTCAGCACTGTTACATTTTTCTGGACTGCACGAATCATCCGAATTTAGTGTGATCATACACTGCCAAAGTGACACGTTGTGGAAAAATATCCAGTAACCTGTTAGTTAGTGGTAATCTTAAATTCCTGGCATTCAAGTGAGACGTGAGACTCTTTTATTATGGTGAGTTTAAGTCAAAATAGATTTTTAATTCCTTGAAATTAAGAAATTCAGAAAATTTGTTTCTCCAACTAATGAAAAAGTGCATACTCACACTTAGCAGTGCATGACATACAGAGATAGTTATTTGCAATTCGGTGTTTAATAGCTTCAAACTGTTCCCTGTTACACAGTTTTACGGGAAAATGTGGAAATAGGGATGTGTGGCTAGAACCTTTCCCCATAAAAAGTGAAATTGGGCCATTTATCTGAAAATTTCACATTATCCCCACCATTTAGT
Source organism: Trochalopteron elliotii (assembly GCA_024734555.1). Classification (NCBI taxonomy): domain Eukaryota; kingdom Metazoa; phylum Chordata; class Aves; order Passeriformes; family Leiothrichidae; genus Trochalopteron; species Trochalopteron elliotii. The sequence goes on from JANPWX010000195.1 coordinate 683,070, forward strand.
GTTTTCACATCTGCCAGTCTGTCTGGGTTTATTAATCTCTTGCATGAACACATATGCGGAAATACATAGGTGTGGAGGGGTTTCAATGGAGGCATGTTGAAACATATTTAGAGCAGGTTTATCTGCCTTTTTACTATATCAGCTGCATTACTTGTCTTGATTTAATTAGTAAGTCCATTTTGAATTTGAAATACATGGCAATTTCACCCGTGAGTCTTTCCAGTCTAAGATAACCATCTTAACAGTAAGAAATTATATTAGGAAAATGTTTATTGCATTAAGGAAATCAACAAAATTGCATTTGGAATTTAAAGCAGCAAATCTAATCTTTAATTGAAAGCAAGTTTAAAATTTAAAACTTGTAAAATATTTGAATCCTTGCTCTAATTATCTCTTTTTTTCTTTCCCTTCTCTTTGCAGATGTGAGTGAGGTCAGTATAATTTTTTTATCTAATATGTAACACTCCAAATAACAGGCTAGGCTTCTCTTCTTGTGGCAATATTATTTTCTAACATTCATTCCCAAGATGGTAATGGAAAAGTGGTGATTAAATCCTGAAGGCACTGCCTGGAAAGGTATCCACCCCAATTTCACAAGTGGGATGGCCTTTTTGAGAGACTGCCTTCATAGGTGTAGAGACCATGAGGGGAAAGTGACGGAGCAGTGCTCTTTGGGCATTGTACCTGGCAGCTGGGATTGGAGATTACTCTGCTTTAAAGCCAGTTTTACAGTCTAAATTTCATTGCACATTAGGATTATGAAAGAGCTCAGGTGTGACTCTTTTTTAAAATTCTAATATTTTAGGCTATAATAGCTATAAAATTGTCAGTCTTCACCATGACGTTTTATTATAGTTACATGCATCTCTGCTATATATAACCTCCTAGCCTTCAAAGTAATTTTAAATCATAGAGCATAATTAAATATATTGGACTGAGAAAAAGTATAGTTATGTAAGAAAATTAGTTTAAGTTTATGCATTATTTTAGTTTAAAATACTGGCAGAAATTGTAAATTTTTTTTTTTAATTCTCTTCCTTTTTTTTCCAGGCACCTGCAGGGCGCAAGGTAAGCATTTTTACTTTTCTTGTGTGGAAATGAAGATGATATCAGGGAGTCAAATGAATTAATATTTTGTTGAATTTTGGATGACAGGAAAATTGACTACATTGCTTATTTTCAGTGTTCTCTGAAAATAGCAGTGAATTGAATGAAAGGTGTTTTACCTGTGAGCAGAACTAAGCCTACCAAGACCTAAATGACATCAAAGTATCATTCTTATTTAAACAGAGTTCCTTTGTAAAGATTTACGTGGATTGAGTAATACAGCAATATCCATACAGGTCTGAAAGGCTAAATCAATCCTATATTATTTCTAAAAGTCACTACTATTAAATTAGGACTAGTTATTTAGTAGAAACAAACCCCAATTTTGCAAGTAGTTCTGTGGTCTGTGAAGTGACACTTTTAATTCACACAACAGTGGCAGTGGCTAATCTATTTGCAGTAGATTATTGTGGACAAAAATACACTGTCTGTGGAAAATAGCTGTTGGACCTGTATATGCACCCTTCTTTTCCTTTTTCATGTACACTAATTATTCTTAATGTATCTGTTGCCCTGTATTGTCCTGGAAAGTTTCCACAGTAACTCATTGAGTGTTATTTTCTTCTGGCAGGGCCCTAGAGGAGACAAAGGGCCACAGGGAGAAAGGGTAAGGAATTAGATTGACATTTACTTGTGATCTTTGAATGGTAGTTGTTGGAAAACTAGTAGGAAAAACTAAGTTTAAGCATTGCTGTGAGATTAAATTGTTGTACCCATAGAAGCTTGCATGTGCAATTTCATTAAAAAAGGAAACCAAGTTACCTATGTACCAAATTCAGCCTAATTATGGTCATTGTGCCTGAGCAGATGTGGTTGAGATCATAGGGCAGCCTAACTCTTCAAGTGACGATTTGAAAAATGTTTTTCCAGCTGCTCACAGTGGAAATAACACATAGAAATGCAGAGGGAAAAGTTTACATGTAGAGATGTAATCTTTGAATGATGAGGTTTTCTCGACAAAAAAACCTGAATAAACTAAGGTGATTTTGAAGATAATTCTTTATCTGTGCCTCCAACAATGTTTTGTGGAAAAGCTAATTTCTTGGCAGCTGGGCATTTATTACCTACCTTCTGCTAGTCAAAGTGGATGTTATACTGCTGAAGGCTCTACCATAAAAGTAACCATAAATAAGGACATTTAATTGTAATGTTCAAATTTAATTGTAATGTTCATTCATATTGCTGACATCTGCTTTTCTGGTTTGCTTCTGCATCATTGTTGCTTTTTGTAAAGTGGTATTCTGAACTTCACATACTTATCTGGGTTGTCTGTAGTTATGGGTCTTTTTTTTTCTTTTCTCTGAAAATGAAAATGCCATAGAACTGATGAGGGAGCACTTGAAGATTTCTGACATTGTAGTGTACTGACAAATGTAATGGGAACTATTAGGAAGACTATATCAGTGTGGTCAGCTGGATGTTTGGTTTAGGCTGCCACTAACTAAATTTGTTTAATGAAATGAGATGCTTTCTTTGTTCTGAAGTCTAATTCTGCCCCTTTAGAAATCCATTTATTATGGGTTTCATTAAGCACTGAACTGGGTCCAAAAAACTCAACAAATTAAATACCTCCCATCAACTGCCATGATGCCAAAACCTGACCAGCTTTGTGTACTGAGGATGAAAGAATATAAGGACAAATGTTACTGGACTGAACACAGGTAATTTCAACCTGTCGTAAAAGGAGTTCTGAAAGTAGTAGCAGACGGATGGTCTCAAAAATCTGTAGAAGAGCACTGCTAAATTTTAACAGGATTTGCAATTATACCAGAAAATTGTCTATACTGATTAAAAACTGGAGTTGGACTTACTCTGGATCCATGTTAACTCATATCAGTAGGGCTAACCTTTTCTAATCCTCAGCTGGTCAAATTTTAGGCTCTCACTAACAGGATCTGCCAGGCTGTGTGGGTCCACATGGGTCACTTGGGGTTTGTAGATCCAAAGTTTGTCACTTAAGATGAAACTTCCCAATTTGGATGATACGCTTTGGTAACATAAATCCAATATTGCCCCCATAAATCTTCTCTCATACAAAGCTCCCATACATATCTGATACAGGGTGTAGCAAGGTAACATAAAATCAGACTATGTTTATTTTCTCAAGTTAAGCATTTATTGAAACAATTTATTCAAATATATAGCACTGCTGTAGGGTGTAATGTGGGTGCCTGGTTGTTACTGAAGTTACCACATCAGAGATTTCTTCGGCCACTTCTAGTTTTCATTGTATAATTCTCTTTTTAACTCTAGGGTCCACCAGGTCCACCAGGCAGAGATGGTGAAGATGGTCCTCCAGGTCCTCCAGGGCCCCCTGGTCCTCCAGGTCTTGGCGGAGTAAGGCATCCAAACTTTCTATTACCAAACTCATAAGCTGTGCTTTGTGATCAAGATGAAATTTATATCTTCTGGAAAACACTATTGTTGAAATGAAGAGTGGAAGAAACATTCTCTTGTGAGCCATAAGAAACTGATGGTTCCAGTTCCAATGAAACCTTCCTTGGGATGTATATATTCCATGGAAAATTTGGATTCTGTATTCAACAGGGACTTAAGAAGAAGAGCAAATCAACTCTGTTAATTAGCATTAAGCTTACACAGCGATAATGTGTATGGGTTAGGCATCTACTAAATGAAACCAGTGCAGTTAAGTAGATGGGGAAAAGAAACCTTTGTGGCTGGATTCAAGAAGCAGCAACTGTATTGGAATAAATGAAGAAGATGACTCCTTAAGCTAAAAATCAATTAAAAGTGCTATAGAATTTTAGAGTGTTGTCCTTTAGAAATTTTTCTTTTTATCTGTATTCATACTGCAGAACTGTAAATGGGCTGTTACGTACACACTCTGTGCACCGGTGTCCGTCATGTATTCTCTGCAGAATGCTGAATTTAACTCTTTGCTGGACATTAGCTTGCACAGGGAGCATGAAGACATAGATAGTGTTGTACTGATCAAGTTTAGTAAGTCCTTCTGCATGGAAGAATACTCTTTTGACTTCTCCAATGTGAATAGCAATACTTTATTTTGCTAGTTGCAAATATCAAACTGCTTTCATTAATTTTTTAAAAAAAATTTTAATATGTTAATTAAACAAGCAAGAAAAGGAGGTTTGATTGTGATATGGAGAATCTTTTTCTATTTTGATAAAATATCAAAAATCTATTGCAGTGTTTCTGAGGCTGCATGCTCCTCAGATGTTTCTGAAACTGAAGGGCCTACCTCATGCAATAGCTACTCAGGGCTGGCACATGAATTTTACTTATGCATATTTTTTCACTGCTTTGCATAACTTCCCTCATTGGAAATTAGGCATAATAATTTGACAGTTTCAAGAAAGTTTTCAGTTTTAAATGACCACTGAATTTACAGTCCTAATTTTCAGTTCACACTATTGAATGCCTCTCTATCACTTCTGCAGAAATATTTGGGTTTGAAAGGGCCTTCCTGGTGAAATCAAGTCTTTTTGGAAACAAGGGAATAGAAATGTATTTATAGTAGGACTATATTTACTGAGTTATATGTATGCTGCTTTAACAAACAGAAATAACAAATACTTTATGTATAGCAAGTATAACAAATCAGATGATATTTAGATACAGAATGTTGATTAAAAATAGTTTTTAAAGTAAAGTTTTTAGTATTTTAATTTAAATCTTTTTATTATCTGCAGAACTTCGCTGCTCAATATGATCCATCTAAAGCAGCAGATTTTGGCCCAGGACCTATGGTAAGTATATGACATTGCACTTGATAACTAACATGAATAATGTGTTTCGGATTTTCTTTAGCTCTAGTTCAGCTGCATTAATGAAAAAAAATAGTGTTAAAATTAGTGGTATGATCACATATTGACTCAGCTTGGAAACTGATCCTTTAATATAGGATGATGGTAGACATTTTAAATAGTCTGAGGACTCAAAATATGGTCTTGGATCTGTCTATTTATCTTGAATATAGCACTGCTGAGTCTTGTGCCTTAACTCTGTTTGTTGACCACACTTTTATGAGTCAATGAATCTCATAATCTGATGTTAGATACCACATGTACTTTGGTATAGTATTACTTTACCCATATTGAGACAGAAGATTGTGTTTTAGGAATGAGAGTAGCTGTAAAGCTGCTCTCTAAAGCAGACACAGGCCTAAAAAGTAACTCAGCATCTTGGCTCCAGTTGGTGATGATTTTTCTCCATGGCTGTACAACTCTTTTGATATCCTTGGATTGCACAGGCTTTTTAGGAAATTGGCCACCTCATTTGGTTCTCAACATCTGAATGTTAGTACTTGGTACTGCAAGGCTGTTCTGAGGAGGACTCTTTATAGCTCACTGTATACTATGTGCAAATGGAATTTAAGGGGTCTATTGCCACTCCATGTGAATTTCTAGCCCTTCCTTATGTTACTAAATATTTTCAGTGTACATAGATAGCAGAATATGGGTTAAATTCGCCACACACACTGACGTCACAGACAGTGCATCTGATGGGTGAGCAGCAGCATGAAAGATGACCAGGATTATTCTGGGTCAAGTGCTTGTCTCCCCTTCCAAAAACACTCTAATACTAAATGGATTTTGAAAAATACTTTGGCATCCATTTAGTTATGAAATATAGGAAAATAGGAGTACCTTTAAACAAGTTCTGTCCTCAGTGTCTGATGATTAATCAGAAAACATAGGTGAGGATTTATTTGAGGTGTCACCATTTCTGTGTTCAAATTTTTGAGTCAGTTAGGTTCATTTGACACAAACAGCAGCAGAAAATCTACCTACTGTGAGGAAGTTTTAAGTTTCACAAATAATATGTAACAGATTGGCAAGGGAAAAGTAGTTAGAGAATATAATTTATGAAGAAATTCACAGGGTTTATGCAGCACATATGATTCAGACTGTCTAGAAACCATTATTTTTTCCTAGAATTACTGCACACATACATACCCCATATGTATTTTCATATTCACAACATTGCTTTAATTTCCATGAGTAACTTCCTGTAATTAATGTACATTTATTCCTCTTAATAAAAGTTTTTCAGTCTTATAGGAAAGCTACATAAACCCATGAAAAGTTGGCATAGGATTATAATCTTGTAGTGAGAAAATCTAAAAGACTTTCCAAGAAAGCTTTAAAACCAATTTAAAGCATAATTATTTCTGTTGAAAGATCTCCTGAATAATTTGTGTGGAGTATAGAAGGTCTAAGTTAAAATTGCAGTTCACAATTGTTTACTTGTTTAGTAAAATTTAAGATAACTGTTTAGAGAGCACTGATCTGTGGAAATTTCCCTTATAGAAGTGATTTTCTCACCCTGTGTTCTCAAGATGTATGTAAATTGTAAATATTGTCAAGGAGAGTATATTAGTGACTTATTTTGCAAGTGATATGAAAATAGTTTAATCAACACCAGAAAATAATGAAATATTTAAATAGAAGTAGATAGTTATTGGAAATAGATGTATACATAATATGTATAAGAGCCTTTCATAATGTATCATGACTCTCATCTTTAAACTCTGGACATTTCTGCACAGGAAGGGTAGAGGGAAGAATTCAAAAAAGAATGAACAAGTTCACTTGATAACAAGCCAGAAAAGATTAAGAAGATGAATCATAAAGTTCTCAGCCATAATGGTACATTTCTAATCATCCCACTGGATTCTGTGCTGGTTCATTGCCATAAGAAGATGTTTTCACTTGGACTGCCTGTGCAAATTCATGCAGAACTCTAAACTTCCTCTAATTTCATTTGAACATTGCACAATGGAAACTGTGATGCTAACCAATATTTTAGGAATGCTGGGAATCAGTGTTATAGATAAGTTTATATAATTGTGATGTTTTTAAAAAGGTCTTGTGATTTTTCTTGTAGGGTTTAATGGGACCCAGAGGCCCACCTGGATCATCTGGACCCCCTGTGAGTACAGTCTTCCCTCTCCTATTGACATTGACATACCTGTAAAATTACAAATTATCTTGTTTGGAAACCAATAATATCTCCCACATTTTCTAGGGTCCTCCTGGTTTCCAAGGTCTTCCTGGTGAGCCTGGTGAACCTGGTCAAACAGTAAGTACAGATCACATGCAGACACTGCTAGCATCAGGAAATAGCACACCAAAGTAGGCTTGCAATGCTTAGGCCCATTTCCTAATATAATTTCTCGTATCCCTATGCACTTCTTTGAATGCTTGGACACTCCTGCTTGATTCTGTTACAGAAACAGAGCTGAACACTCAGATTCAGGCTCTCTTCACTTGGAATCATAAAGTGTGAAGTCAATGAGGCTACAACTGTGCCCCAACTTGAGTCAGAAAACAGTGAGAAGATGTATATGAAGACTAATGCTTCAAGTAATTCTCAATCTATTTTTAACAGGGTCCCCAGGGTCCTCGTGGTCCCCCTGGTCCTCCAGGAAAGGCTGGTGAAGACGTAAGTGGTTATTAAATGTTTCTCGTCTCTTTTGGGGTGGTGATTCAACCAGATTATTGTTAAGTGAAGCGTTCTGTTGGCCCTATTTTTTACATTGTTAAATAAATAAACCCCTGAGATAGTTAGTTATTTTATGGTATAAGAGCTGCAGTATGCTAGAAATGTACAGAAAATTGGATAACTTCCAAACCACTCCAAATACACTATTTAACTTCCTGAATACAGGGAGAAGAAAACTTGGAAGTTAAGAATCTCCCTGTATTTATGGAAGAAGAGAAGCCTTGCCAATGTATTATCTTTTTTCTTAGTGGTTTGTGTTGCTTTTTTATAAAAGAAGCTTTCCTTCTTAGTACATCTTTGTTGCATTTTTTAGGGTCACCCTGGCAAACCTGGAAGACCTGGTGAGAGGGGTGTTGCTGGCCCTCAGGTGTGTAGTGGTCTACTGGGTACAATACAAACCAGTTCACTAATCAATGAAACCTAACAACCTTTCTGAATTTCACCACATTAACAGTCTAGTAATATTCCTTATATGAATTAATACAATTTCAGCCCTTACCTGCAGGGATATCATATAGCTATGTTTTTGGGGTTTTTTTCCCTCCCCCATTCCCACTAAAGCTAGTAATGAGTAACAGAAATGGTATAGTGAGGAGTTACACAGGAGCAGTTAAGCAGACACCTTGGCATAGAAAGTTAAAAAAGCTGTGCAATCGCATGGTAATGCATGAAATTTCTGAGATTCAGAACTGAAAAAATTAGGTTTACTACTGTTAGTCTTGAAACAAGACTGGTCCTCTCTGGTCCTGAGAGGTTAGGATCTGGATTCTGTTCCTTACCTGAATGATAATAACCCAAATCTAATTTTTAATTTTGTTGACTTAATCATCATCTTTCCTTTTAACTGCTTTGTATAATAAGAGAGACAGTCATTCTGTGTCAAACTGTGTGTTTTTAGGGTGCTCGTGGTTTCCCTGGAACTCCTGGTCTGCCTGGCTTTAAGGGAATTAGGGTGAGTACATATATACTTTTCCCTGATTATTTAAGACTAACATCATTGCAGCATACTGAAACCCCCTGGAAATTCTCTGAAAGCGAAGAGTGCATGAACCTCTTCAAAGTTTTTAATATTGCCTGATACTAATTATTTCTGAAAAATCAGAAGATTATATTAGGAAATTATTTTATGTGGGAGGAAGTTTTTATGTTATAAGATTAAGAATTTGCATATAGCCATTTGAGAGAAAATATGTATCAGTATTTCTTTTTCTGCTCAATATAGGGACACAATGGTCTGGATGGTCAAAAGGGACAACCTGGTACTCCTGGCAACAAGGTAAAGACAAAATCTGAAAATGTAGGATGCATTTGTAGCTCTTCCTAGCAAAAGACATGTGAAGTCCCATCCAATCAGTCTTCCAAACATTGCCCAGCTGCAGTAATCTAGAAGTCAGTGGATCCATGTAGAACAAATACATGCACTTTGTCATGGGAAAACATTCTTGGGGCCTTGGTCTTGAGCCCTCAAACAAGTTGTAAGCAAGTTAGTGCTTTCAGGGAATAAAGGCTGCAGAATTGTGCTCTTAATGATTGACTATTCAGCAGCACTTCAGATTGATCTTGCTATCTCTGCCCTTCTCTGGATTGTATTCTACATTTGGGTATGTTTTTTTAAAGCATGCTAAAATTAAAACATCTCATTTTTCTACAAAACTATTGTGTGGTCAGTGTAAGGCCTCCTGCTAAAAATTTGGATAGATGCAGTGCTTTTCTGAGTTAAGGCTATTTGGTCCTCACAGTCTTTTTTTCTTTTTTTATCATCTTCATATTAGTGCACATTTGAACACTTAGCTTAGAAAAAAACCCTTAAAAATATATTCTGAAATATAGTCTAGAAAAATCTATGGTAAACTGTCTTTTAGTTTTTTTCTCTCCCATTCTGCCTCAGTACCTAATATCAGTGTTTTTTAAAAATTCACTGTTGCATCATTGTGTTATAGGAAATACTGACTGATTCACAGGAGATTTTTGTTCACAGATTTCTAGTATAACAATGAAAAACTCAAATACTAATTCTCTGTCTTGCTTATTTCTAAGAGCTTAGCATGTATACTACAGAGTAAATGTCAGCATAAAGAAAGGGGGTAAAGAAAGCTGAGCAAGTGGCACAACTTTCTCTGGCCCTCCCCTTCTAAAAGGATTCCATCTGGCTGTGTTCCAATGTATGCAGGGACAATTGCAGTCTCTGCACCCTCAGGACTTGATATGCTATTATTGTATAGTGTGATGCAGAAACATGGACAGTGCTGTGTTATAAAATGCTACAGAAGACACAGACTGTGGGATCCAGTAGCTGAAAACCTCTCTGATAATGTTAGACTATCTGTCCAAAGCATCGTTTAAATAACTCAAGCCTCCAAACTTTCTTCTTCATAGGGAGAGCCTGGTGCCCCTGGTGAAAATGGTACCCCAGGACAACCTGTAAGTATTCACTGCTGCTGTGGGAAAGTAGAATCTGATAGATTTAGTTCAGACAGCATTTTCTTCATTATTTGTAATTATTGACATTCCAGATACCCAGATACTCTAATGTAATAGTTATATGACTTAGCAGAGGAAAAAAATCTCTCTATATATATATGTTCAATGAAAAGATATAAATGAGTTAATTTAATTTTTCTTTCAAGGGTGCTCGTGGTCTCCCTGGTGAGAGAGGAAGAGTAGGTGCCCCTGGACCAGCTGTAAGTGGCTTCCCATCTGTCTGTCATCATGAACCAGCCACTCACTGTGGCTTCCTCTGATACTCAGTTCTCTTTTCAAACTGTTTGTCATGTTCTTTACTCACAGGGTGCTCGTGGAAGTGATGGCAGCGCTGGCCCCACTGGACCTGCTGTAAGTTTCAGTCTTGCTTTTTGACAGCCTGGTTCCATTAGGCTTTGTGCTTCTTTTCCTGTTTTTAGAGGATTTCTTGGGCTTTTAAGAAGTTGACTATGTTGATATTTCTAACGTAGTTCTTTGTTGCTTATCAGACCATCACAAAGAGAATTAGTGAAACATAAACCCTCTGCAGACAATATAATGAGAGCCTCAGGATTTATGTTAAACATATCCATATGAAAGGAACCAAATATTCTCTTGTTTGCGCTGGTGATTTCATAAGAAGATTTTCTAGCACATCTCACTGAGAAATACCCAGTGCACAGAATTCTCATTTCCAGCAGTCTAACAGAATAATTCTCATCCAAAAGCTAAAAAGCCAAAAGATACTTTTTAACAGGTAGATACCATGCATGTGTTACCGAGGGCTATAATTATATACATCCTGTAAATTACATATGCACAACAGGACATAACTTTGCACCTATCAGCCTAACAGGCACTAACCTTTTTCATTCACCACTGATACCTGAGTTGTGAGCCAGTGTGAAAGGCCAGCAAGATCCAACTCTCCTGATCTGACTAGTAAACAGTAGCTATTCTAATAAGAGCTAATCCAATGCAGATTTGTCTGTTTAAAAGGAGTTAGTGTTGCCATAATTTACCCCTGACTTCAGTAAACATAATTTATCTCAGCCACATGAGTACAAGGATATAGTTTTGAAACTGTAAAACAAATCTGCAATCCACTAGAACAACAGTAATAACAGTTAATAGGGTTTTTTTCCTTCCTATTTTCAAAAATTGAGTCTATGATGAAGCTGTACTTGGTTCTGTTTTGCCAAAGTTGATTTTAATACTCCTTGTTACTTTAAACACCTGTTGTGCTTTAACAGAGTAGAATGTGAGCATGGCTGTGAATTTCTCTTTAAGTTCTCCCATGTGGAGTATTTTAAAAATGTGTGATTGGGCAGTTAAATTGCAGGCAAATAAAAATCTTACAGCTAAGATCTGATATAGTAGAACCAAAACATTTTAGCTGAAGACATTTTGAATGAAGGCAGTTGAGTTGCTATAGGAAAAATGTTCTGAAGCTGCCGATTGCGTAAGTTGTTATTCACAATGGGCACAGTGTTGCATTATGTCCCAGTGTCTGTGCCAGGCTGAAGTTATTTTTCATATATTTAGGTTATGATACCTTAATATTCTGAAAAACAGTTATTAACACTAATTTTTTTAAAAGCTAAAACAGAAATAACATTTTATCCTTCTTTCCGCTTGAAATTTAAAATGTAAGAAAGTAATTGCAGTGAAAATTCTGGAAGTTTATGCTTTCAAACGTATCCCAAAGGGCATTTGGGGTTTTTTTCTTGCTTATGCAAAACTAGTGACAATTCCAGGTACCCCCTTTATAACAGTAGGTTATAGAATGTCTGAAGCAAATTCCTTTTTGTCATACCAGCTGACACCTTTTTTTACCTTGGATTTGTGAGGGAATTTTATTATAAATATTTCTAATTGAAACATGTTAGCTCACAAAATAATAGATATCAATTCCCAATATCAATTGGTTATTTGGATTTTTAATTAGTAATTGAATAAAAACTACCCCTTTTTATTTGTATGCCTTAAAAAATTAAGGCTATGGCTCCATCAGGGTATCTTCTCTTGTAATGTCTGGTGCATTGGAGCTTTGTCCCAATGTAATTGTAAATCTCACAGCAAGAAGTAAACATAGAATCAGTCATCTTGCCTTGCAGATGCCTGCCTCTGCTCATCCTCTGTTCTTTCTCAGGTGTTTGGCCTCAAGGCAAGGTTTTACCAATTCTTCGTTAATTTGCACTGCAAATGTTGTTTAAGCATTGACCTGGCTTTTAACTGTTTGTAGTGAACCAAATCTGTCAGTTTGAAACTGCAAAGTTGATTTTTGCAAACTAATATGCTGAGGGGGTAATGTGTGGAATAATTAAATGTACGTTTTTTTAATCTGTTTACTTCAACAAGCAAGATGTTTCTGTTGACAGTGAATAACTTTACACAACTGCTTCCCTTTCATTTCCCAGGGCCCTATTGGTGCTGCTGGTCCTCCAGGCTTCCCAGGTGCTCCTGGTGCTAAGGTATGAACATCTGCTTCATGGTGGTACATTTGATAGTGAAGACAAAATGTACTAACCAGAGTTTCTAGACAGCAAAAAAACCCCACCCTCTATGAACTATGAGTGCTTTCTTATTAGTTGCTCTAGGGATTCATCCTCATCCTGATCTGTATTTGGAGAACATCAGATATGAATGCTAATTTAAAATACAGCACTTACTTCACAGCTAAACATCAATGTTGGGCAGGGTCAGGAAGACACAGAACCCTTTTACTGCTTCCTATATGGTGCATTTATATACATCTTCCAAGGGTGACATGAATCATGATAAATAAGCAAAGCAGCAGTTAAAATCACTTTACAGAAATAGTGGGAGGTGAAGAAGCTGCATTTGAGTATTGGGCTACTTTCAATCTAAGTCCTTGAAATTACAATGCAGAAATTGCATTAAATTTTTTCAGTTTTGCCATTTTGCTCTTGCAGACTCTAATTTAAATTATTCATTTATTGCTCAAATCTTACCATACTTTACCTGGTAAGAACCTCAATATTTTGAGTGTCCAAGGAAGGCCAGAGAATTTGAGGAAAGAGTATTGCATATACTTAATTTACAAATTTTGCTGACCATTTGCCACAAAATCCATGTCATTCTATGTATCAGACAAAACTTAATTCACTTTTAGAAGAAAAAAGGTATTGTTTTCTAGACCCTTTAATTTTAACTGCAGGGAAGATGAGAAAAAATTGAGATCCCATTCTGGTTATTCTTTTCAAAAAGCAAGACTTTGGAAGACCATAAAGTCTTCCCTAATGCAGATGTAAGTGTGGTGATAGGATGTAGTTTCAAAAGAGAAAACTATCTACATAGCCAGGGTGAACTCTGACTGAACTACTACAAGAGAACTTGTCATTATATTCAGGTTCTTGTAGTCAACTTAGGGAATACAACATTCTGAAAATAAAAGCAAGAACCTTTTTTTTGTCATTTACTCCATTGTGAGCACCATCGCATGGCACTCAGATCAGGCAGAATTTTGCATTTTGCAAATGGCATCTGAAAGTGCAAAATAGTGGCCAATTAGCTCTCAGGTACTGCGGCACCTCAGGCCAGTTCTGGAGGCACATGGATGCAAATGAGACTGGAATTCTAATTCTGATTTTTTTTTTGGTCAACCTTCTGGGTAAGCATCTGTTTTTCCTGTCTTAGCCGTTACCTTAAATGGAGCCTAACTAGACATCCCAACTTGAGTGTCTTTAAAATCCATTAAAAGCTCTCAGCTGCTTGGTTTCCTGGCCTCTGAAGTGAGAATAGACAAATATGATTATCTTCATGCCAGGCTGATAGAGGATTGCTTCACTGTTGCCATAACACTGTGTACACTGATAGAGGGTTCTGTCCTTCTCTCCAACAGGGTGAAATCGGACCTGCTGGTAATGTTGGTCCTACTGGTCCTGCTGGCCCAAGAGGAGAGGTTGGACTTCCTGGTTCTAGCGGTCCTGTTGGCCCTCCAGTGAGTAACTTGCCAGGTTTTATCTATTGTCACATGTGGGCACTTTTGATTCTGAATTAACCAGTATTGTTCTTTTTTAACAGGGCAACCCCGGTGCTAATGGTCTTCCAGGGGCTAAAGGTGCAGCTGTAAGTACAACTACACTTACACGTGTTTGCTCTAAAATATCCCAATTCAGTTAATGCAACAGAAAAGGCAATGGGTTCACAATACCTTTTTCCCCCTCTGTTGGACAGGGTCTTCCTGGTGTTGCTGGTGCTCCTGGTCTGCCTGGTCCCCGTGGTATTCTTGGTCCTCCTGGCCCTGCTGGTCCTAGTGGTGCTAGAGGACTTGTTGTAAGTGACCTCCTGTATTGCATGTATTTGAAAACCAGGCACAGTGTCCACAGTTGTAAAAGATCTCCTCTGGATAGCATTTTTGTTGATGCACTATAATTGAACATTGTAGTTAATTTCTGTGTCTCATTGCTTGCTTTAGATGCTGAGACTGAAAAGTTTCACTTTGCACTCCCTATGAGTGCAAGGAGTAGTTGGACTCAATGATCCTTGTGGGTCTCTTCCAAAGCAGAATATTACATGACTGTGAAGCTCTGTCCTTGTTGATAGCATTGAGAGAGATGTGGCAGCAATCTCACACCTAGACCCTCAGTGGGTATCCCCAGTAGAGGAGCCAGCCCTAAATGTGTTGTTGTTCAATACTGTAATTTCTAAGCATCTTCAGCATTTTTGGTTTTGTGCCTTTTAAGTCAAAAATAGTCCTGCTCATTGACCATTTTCACGATAGAGGGAGGCATGCCATTAGATGATAAAAGAATTTTTTGATTAATGAGTGAGCTTTCCAGGTAGAAGAGAGATTTTTGGAATGATGCCTAATTCTGTCATCTCTTTTTGTTTCGGACTCTAGGGTGAACCAGGCCCCGCTGGTGCCAAGGGAGAAAGTGGTATGAAGGGTGAGCCTGTAAGTATGGCAAAATGTGAAGGCTTTTTCAATCAAAAGCCTTATAATATCTGCAACATGGTGTCTGATATCTTCTTTTTCTCTGTTTATCCAAAATAGGGTGCTGCTGGACCTGCTGGTCCTCCTGGCCCTAGTGGTGAGGAAGGCAAGAGAGGCAGCCCTGGTGAACCTGGCTCTGCTGGTCCCCCAGGCCCTGCTGGTCTGAGAGTAGGTTTTCTTTTCATGTTCCAGATGTAGAAGCAAAAAGGAAAGTGGAAGTCAATCTAGAGTCCCACAGGCAAATTAAATAGCTATGAGTAATTAAATTTACATTAATGCTGCTAAGCAGTGATAATTTTCCATTCTGAGCCTTTTGATTAATTGGGACCAAACCCATTTTTACTTTGCATTAATGCTTATTTACTGTCTTATCCCTGAAGTATTTAGAGATTGCTTTGATTTATCCACTGTGTAATATTTAGTTAATTATCTTTTGATTAGTCTTAAAAGTTTGTGATGGGATTTAGAATCAACAATGGGCTCACACGTAATAGGGGGGAAAAGCTTCCAATTCAGTGTCTTCAAGTATGCCCAGTAAACTTTTCACTGGGTGAGAAAGCCACTCCATGAACTTCAGGAGGTGTGTAGCTTCATGAAGGAAAAGAATTCACGGGAAAATAATAAGAAAAATGGTAGTGCTTGCCCCAGATTTTTTTTGTTGTTGTTGTTGTTTCAGAGATAAAGAATTTAGAGTCAGTAATTCTCTACAGGGAATGTGGAACTGTGTGGGCCAGGTTGTGGGATCCTAGCTGCTGGCTAGTGCCACTGTTAGTTACAATGAACACTGAAAATGATACAAACATTAGAATTTAAACAAATCTACAGAAAGTGAGAGAGATTTCTTTCGCAATACCTGTTTACACTGAGGTGTGGTGCTTAAAGCTGCACTTGCTTCAAATTCAGCAGACTTGCTTGGAAGGCTGAAATCTAGTAGACACTATACATCTCACAGGAACAGATTTATTTCTTTCCCTTTCTTGATTTGTTTTGTGTTGACTTGCAGGGTGTACCTGGATCTCGTGGGCTCCCTGGAGCTGATGGCAGAGCTGGTGTCATGGTAAGACTTTTGTCTGGGTCACTCTTTTTGAACCACTTTTTATATACAGATGTGTGATGCTTTTTGCTACCTCTGCCTAATTTTATTTATATCTTTTGGTAGGGACCTGCTGGTAACCGTGGTGCTAGTGGTCCTGTTGGTGCTAAGGGTCCTAATGGTGATGCTGGCCGTCCTGGTGAGCCTGGTCTTATGGGTCCAAGAGTAAGTTTGAACTCTGTGGATTAAGTTTGAAGTACATACAAAGAAAATTACTTGCAATTAATGGACAAAATTATTCAGAAATCCAACTGCAAAAATCCAGCATATATTAACCACAGTTAGGGCACTTCCACCACTCAACTAAAAAAAACCCATTAGGAATGATTTGGAAGCATCAAAATGTTTGTTGAAATTAGTTACTTTTGTTAGGGTAGCATTTGATCACCTTGGGATGGAGCACTGTCTTCTTGTACTGGATACTGCATTGACTTCTCTAAGGGATTTCCACTTGTGATTATTTACAGAATATGATCATTATGATCCCAATTGAAGTGTATGTGTGTTCTCTTTAATGAACTCAAAGGAAAGCAGACCCTACTAAAATGATGTGAAATGGCTGATTCCAATTATTTCTTTTTTATTTTGCAAATGATTTCATTGAAAACAGCCATTCACTTTTAGTGGTGTTGGCTGCAGCCAGATTATGTTCATCTCATTACATTTATATTCCTTATTCTCTCTCTTCCTACCCTACCCTGTGAAGTGGAAGTTTGCAATGCACATATGAGTATTAGGCATCTGCAAACATTGAAACACTATCCTTCAAAGCAGAGCCTAAATTAGTTTCTCTGAGTAAAAAAATACTTCCCTATACTGATTTTCAACCGGCATGGGAGCACGGACCACCAAATTAACAGTGTGCTTCAGGTGGAAATGTGATAGCACTTACAGTCCTTTTTAAACAGTGTACAGTGATAACTTGGCACTTGTGTGTGTGCATGCATACATGTAGAAAAAATGGTGGTTATGTGTTGGGTGAGTAGGTTTCCTTCTAAAAATGTGAAACTTTTCCTTTCTCAGGGTCTCCCAGGTCAGCCTGGAAGCCCAGGCCCTGCTGGCAAGGAAGGTCCTGTTGTAAGTACTTTGCTTTTTATTCTGTTCCCCCATTGCATGGGAAAGAAAGAAGTGCAGTTGTATAAATCAGACATCTCAGCACTGAGCTCTAACACAACTGTGTGAAACCAACAAGATTTTCTATTGCGTTACTCAGAAGATCAGTGTGAAGCTTTCCATTAATTTCTGTGGGCCTCAGATCAGGCCTGTGTCCTGGGAGGGGAAGAAGAAATACAGAATTCTATAAAATGGAGAACAAGGGAGGGAAGCATCAGGATGCGATGTATCAGCAATGGTGAAAAGTTAAATGACATTTGCTTCCTGTCAGTACGTATTTCTCCTGAAGCTGAACTTTAATTAAATTACCTCAGCCATTTAATAGTATGATTGCTTTTTCTAGGGTTTCCCTGGAGCAGATGGTAGAGTTGGGCCAATTGGTCCAGCTGGTAACAGAGGTGAGCCTGGCAACATTGGATTCCCTGGACCAAAAGGTCCCACTGTAAGTACAGTACAGAAACTTTCTATTATTATGAAAATATTTCCAGACTAATCTGTAGGTTCTCAACTCTGTCATTAATCCAGCACATCTCCCTGTATCCTCATGTGCTGCTCACTCGTTGGCATCTGCTTACATTCAAGAGTTCTGTTTCAAATTATTTTCCAGTTATCTAAAATATGACTAAAGAAATTAAAAAACAGTTTAATTAGCTTAGGGATATTTTTGACATTGAAGTGATTAGAATAATATATGTCTGTCTTATGATTTCAGCATGTCCATTTTATCATTTCTATATATTCACATCTGTAAAAGTTCTGTCAAGTTTGGCCATTAAACCAGTTCCAGAGTAGTGCTATTTATGGAGCACTACCCAAAGCTCACTCACCTTAGAAGAAAAGCTACCAGTGACTTCAGTGGAGTTCTTTACATGTCCCACAGAGGCCACAGATAACAACCATGTCCTGGACTTGGGTGTTGCTGTACATACACACCCATGCAATTATATAATGTATTGCACAGGATACTACATGAAGTGCCATGAATTACAATTTCAAAACATAAAGGCATCGAGTGTTGAAAAGAAAAGACATACATTTTTGAACTAATCTAAGTGGTACAAAAAAACAGGTGGAGCTTGTGTGTGTTTTAATTGGGGTTAAAGAAATATTACAGTAAATCTTCTGGCAGTGAGAGTATAAGTCTCTGCTTAGTAGTTTAAACTGAATCTAATATGAACTGTTGGTTAACTTTATCTTTTTCTTTCAACTTCAGGGTGAACCTGGCAAACCTGGTGAAAAAGGCAATGTTGGTCTTGCTGGCCCACGGGTATGTGGATATATTATGTGGATATATTTTCTTTATCACCTTCCAGAGAGAAAAAAAAAGTAGATTTTCCAAACCTCTGTAAGATAGCATTGGCTTGTGCAAGTATGAATAGATGATGAAATTAGAAAATCCCTTGGGAATGCATTCTTTTTAGCCTCATGTCAATGGGGGCTATTACTTAATGGATAAATGAAAATTCCCCGTCTTGGGTGTTACTTGGGTAATTAGTTATGGGGTATTATTCCATGAGGTGGAGAAGCACTCCCTTGTCCTTAATTCTTAGAGCACTGTGTGTGGTTTCTAATTCATCCTGTAAATTTCCAACTTTTTACTGATAGTTGAAACTTACTAGTTCTTCCATTTGAGGGACCCAAAAAACAGTCTGCTGTGGGAAAAATGCTATCAGCAAGGTTTCTATATTCTGAAATTCCAAAAGAAGGTTTTTTAAGTATAAATGTACTGCAATAACTAAAACAATAATGAGAATTTAAGATTTTAAGCATCTTTACTACCTCTGGCTGTGAAGTTCTTGCAAGTAAGTGGTTAAGTTAATAGTTCAAAATACACAGTCAGAGACTTTTGGTTTTGGCACATAATCATTTAAAGATATTACTCATATCAAATCAAAACTTTGATAATAGCTTTCTACTTGAACATCTGTAGGGTGCTCCTGGTCCAGAGGGAAACAATGGTGCTCAAGGTCCTCCTGGAGTCACTGTAAGTAACAGCCTCCACACAAATCCAATTTGTGATTTACTTTTCATTAATGGGACTTCCCTTTTTAAAATCCATTTCCCTGTATTTCTTCTTCCAAGTTAATCACTTGGTTTTCATTGCATCCAGGGCAACCAAGGTGGAAAGGGTGAAACAGGTCCTGCTGGCCCTCCTGGCTTCCAGGTAAGTAACGGTGTGCTCTGTTCAATCTTATCTATGGTTCTCAAAGTGTGAAGAGCTTCTGCCTTAACTCTATTTGTATTCTTACTTCTTTACACTCAGGGTTTGCCAGGTCCCTCAGGTCCTGCTGGAGAGGCTGGTAAACCAGGCGAGAGGGTGAGTGACAGACACAGCATTCCATGGATGAGGCAGGCATTGCATGAGGGCTGTTCGCAATGGCATACATGGTGAAGCAAAAGCCTGTTGAATCTATTTGCCAAAACAAAGCTATCAGGGTAACATGCAAACTTTAATAGTCCCTTTTGCATTGGAACTTGCATCATACTTCCTTTTTCAAAGTTTTGGTATGAAACAGAGAAAAGATAGTCCTTTGCTTTTTGAGCCTTAAGTAGGAATAAAATATGTTTCTTCCCTCAGAAGAGACAGTACATGAAAAATATTTTACTTCATATTTCTTCCAAAATCTTCAAGGTTCAATCTAACCTGCACTACTCCAATTATGTTTTTGCACCTCAACTGATTTCAGGGAATGTACAATGGCATCCAACTGGGGTGGTTCAGTTGTAATTCATGCTCTAATTCTGCACAGTCAGTGTGAGATGTAGTCTGCAAATTGTGCATTCTTTGTGTCATAATCACCATTAACGTTTATAGTTACATCTGTGTCCCTGTGAAAGAATTTACATTGCATATACCTGAAAAAAGAGCTTATAATTTAATAACTAGCTCTTCAGATGAAAAAATATTATCTACTGTGTACTTTGAGACACTGTGCAGCTGGAGGAAAAGGGCTTATTTCCATGTATATAATAGACTGTCTGAAAATTTGTCTGAAACTTTTCAATATGCTGCTGCAATTTGAGAATTTCCATTTGTTGCTAAGAAACAAAGTACAATTTAAGCAAGTAAAATAAACTTTACCACTGTATCTACTCTCTTATAGGGTCTTCATGGTGAATTTGGCGTCCCTGGTCCTGCTGGCCCAAGAGTGAGTAATTCATTTGAAATCTGGTGCAGATTGTCTTAATAATGTGTTCAATAATAATAGTAACTAGACACAGTAACTAGTAACACAGACCTTCTTAGCCCAACCATTTCAGTTTTACTGTCCCTTGCTAGGCAGCTCCTACCTCCCCAGTACTGTCTTTGAATAAATAGTGGGCTGAGTTCAGAAACTGGAATAGTCATTAGAAGGTATTGCCTCCCACTTCCCTTTAATTCTGAACTGTCAATAAACATCCTCAAAGAGCTTTGTGTGGATGTCTTCCTGCATGGCAGGAAGGTCCCATTTGTGTAGAGCAAGGAGTAGTTTATAAAGGGCTCAATTAATTATTTGCTTTCCAAATCTGCCTTTAAAGAGATGGATATTTAACCTACTTCTGTTCCTTCTTCTTTTCTTCTGACTTCCAAATTAAATGTGTCCAATGACAAATATTCCCATTCACTCTTATAAGTTATTTCAATCAGTTTAAACAGCACTTTTGCTCCCCATGTTTTAGTGCCTTGAGTCTGTATCAAAAAACAGGTCTGCTCTAAACTCTCATTTTGGCAATGTATCCAAGCCAAGTTCCCTTTGTCATAGCAGAAGCAGTTATTTGCCTCTGCTGTAGCTTGCCGTAAGCATCACATATCCAGCCCTCAGTGTTTGGAATATTTCATCCAATATTCCAAATTAGGTCTTACTGATGCTTTATACACAAAAGTAACACTTCCTAAAAACACCCCAGTGCTTGTGCCAGATCACATTTTCCTTTTAGATGTCTGTGTCATATTGTTGGCTATTACCTTTCCCTTTCAGTCATTTTCACCACTGAAATCTCCATTTACAGCAGAATTCACAGTTTTGGTGCCTAAATGAATGCCCTGGTGCTTGCACTCTTGAATTTTATCTCTTTGCTGTGACAGCCATCTAGCAGGTTATTCACTTCTTCCTGTGTAGTCTGCCAGTCCTTCTTCCTGTTGACAAATGCTTCCACCTTTGTGATATCTGCATATTTCTTCTTTTTCTGCCTCTCTGTAATTAACAAAATGTATGGAAAAAATAATTTAGGAACATCTCTACAATATAAATTAATCTGTTGCATCATTTGTACTTTCTACTGGTGTGCTATCTCCCCTTAACTCAGTTCTTTGACCACATTATAGTTCTTAGGCAAATTGCAAATTCTCCAAGATAACTAAAAACGCCGTTATACCTTATCAGATTATTTACTGATGTCCAGCTTGATCAGACTGAGATAATTTGAGATATCTTTACTAAAACTAGTGTTTCTGTCTATGATAAATCAATTGTGCATTTAAATTGAGTTTCTGGCTATGTCCATGTCTCCAGATCTATGATTCAGAATTTATTCTTATACCTGTTATAATGTACAGGTCACATTAGTAGGCTTTAGATGTTACCTTTATTCTCCTGTCACCAGGCATTTACCACTGTAAAAATAATTGTTTGCCAATTACTATCCCTTTAATTTTACTAGAATCAATTATTTGTCCTAAAGCACAATCTCCATTTGTCAGTAGAATGCCAGACACTGTTAACAGAACATGCACAGTAGCCAAAATCCATGTTTAAGAAGTATTAATATTTTAGTTGTCAGCTGTTGTCATGATGCAAGACTTTTACTTCCTTTTGATATTTTTGTGTCAAAAGCTAGAGCCAGTTCTTATGACCAGTTCTTAGCTGCACAATTCTAATAAAAGGTGTGTTCAGCTAGAAATGCATCACACTGTCATTGCACCTAGCCAGTGAAATGTAGTTTCAGCTAGAGAGCAGTTCAAGGAAGCACTCAGAGCAGACTGTCTCCTGCAGGGTGAACGTGGTCCTCCTGGCGAGAGCGGTGCTGTTGGTCCTGCTGGTCCCATTGGCAGCCGTGGTCCCTCTGGCCCACCAGGCCCCGATGGTAACAAGGTATGTCTTTTCTAGCTGCCACTGCCTGACTCTTGATTTCCTGATGAATGCAATCCAAAACCTCTCTTCAAGTGGTAAAGTTCCATCCCAGCTAGTCCACACTAATATTAAATGGGTTTATGTTTAGTACTATAGATGGTGGGAGGGGAAGTCAGTTTGAACACAGGTTGTCAGCTGGGTATGCTGTTATTCTGTTTGGAGATAGGATCTGAGATTCTGACCAAAATTCATGCTGACTTCTGTTTATACCCCATCTGCTTATACCCAGGAAGCTTTTGTTTTCAGTAAGCAATGTTTCCCCCCAAATATTAGGACAGTAGGAGGTGATCATCCAGCAAATGATGATGTCAGCTTGATGCTAAGTGAGTCTGGGTCTTAGTTTACTGGTTTTCCATGGCTGGTATTTCTACAGAGTTTAGTTTGGAAAATGGACCTAAAACTTCAGAAGCCCACAGAATCAGAGAGAGAGTGTTCACATCTAGCATCTTCACTAGCTGGAAAAGTAAAACACGTACAATAGCTCAAGACAAAAATGTTACTACTCACACTGTTTGCAGCCAAGTAGGATGGTGGGCAGAATAGTAAAATGATGATTTTGTTCCAAATTGTGTGAGTGATTTGACCCTGACTTACATGATATGGTGTTGCTGCTAGGGTGAGCCTGGCAATGTTGGTGCTGCTGGTGCTCCTGGTCCTGCTGGCTCTGGTGGAATCCCAGGAGAGAGAGGTGTTGCTGGTGTTCCAGGAGGCAAGGGTGAAAAGGTAAGATGGACAACTGGCTCGTTACTGCATGCATCGGTTTGACATGCCTAAATTTCTTTAACTTGGAAAAACCTGCATGTTACCCCAACGTGACTTTAATTTACTGTGAAACTGTATTACTCAATAGTCAGCAAGTAGAGGTTTTGTTGGTCTAACAGACTGACTGCCTTTTCTAAGGTGCTATTGTAAAACCTTTTAAAAAATACTATGTATTGACATGCAGATCAATGCAGAACACTAGGTTCTGTTAAGAAAAAAAGAAAGAACAAAGTGCTGATCTGATTTCTTGACTCTAGTAATGGCCTGAAAATAACTTTTTGTTGTATGAAACGTGGCATTTTATGTGTCCACCCATATGACATCATTGTTTTTAATAACTGTTTTCTTGCTTCATATAGAAAGTATAACATTAATACCCAGAAGAATTTTTACAGATGGATATCTCTTGACCAAAAGAAAAGAGATTTTGAGGGGGATTTATATTCCTCATTTGTAATATACATGGACATGATTTTCAATTTCTAATTCCACTGAAAATTCTTGGGACCTGGGAGAAACCAAGAAAGTTTCCCATGACAGAAGCAGGTTAATTCTGAAAAGCATGCCAGTTCCTTTTCCAAACATTCACTTCGCAAGTTAGTACCTGCTCAGCAATAAGGAAGAAATAATAATCAACAGTCATTTCTCCAGAAAACCTAGCATGATAAGTTTTTTGTATGATGTCTAAGTAATACACAGATACTCAGCAAACAACTCAAAACTTCTTTCATAGAAACTATTGTGTTCACTACCAATACAGTTTTTCCCACTGTGTGTTCCAGGGTGCCCCAGGTCTGAGAGGTGATACAGGTGCAACAGGAAGAGATGGTGCTCGTGTAAGTATCTTCTGGTGCTGCTTGACTTTATCTTGGTACACCTCAGAACTTACATAACTGAGAAGGATTTTCAATACTTGCATTTCCTACTGTATTGCATTGCTGCTTGTATCTGCTCGATGTAATCAATATTGACATTGTAAATCAATGTAATTTTGTTGCCCCTTGTGCAAGGATAATTGAATTCAGAGAGAGAGAGAGAAAAGTGATCACTTGTCACAAGCAGAGAAATAACGTGCAGAGTAATGCACAGACATTGCAGAGCTGTTCAGTGTGACAGTGTCCTCTTTAATTTCATGGGCTCAGCCCAGACAGCTAAAGGCAGCCTGCAAAGTTACGCAAAACTATTCTTAATTTGAGATTTCAGGTGCCTTTCTTAGAATTCATACTTTGGGAAGGAAAATAACAGAATCAATTTTGTTTTATAAAATCATGTATCCTTTATACTGAGAACATCTCAAAGAAAGTTAGTTACACACCTTTCTCCAAGAGGGAAGAGAAAGCTTACTTAAAGTAGTTGGTCCTACTTACATTTTGTTTGAAACAGTGTCCTGTCTCTTGGCCTATAGGGTCTCCCTGGTGCTATTGGTGCTCCTGGCCCTGCTGGTGGTGCTGGTGATAGGGTAAGTCTGCTCTTTGAATGAAAAAATGCCTTGTTAATACAGTTTACTCACACATGAATATTAAAGATGAGTTTCATAAGAACCAATTCCATCTTCTTAGTTTACACCAATTCTTTAAGTTTTTCAGATTCAGAAAGTGAGGGCTGTTGTGACTATTCAGTGAAGCTTGCCATAGGACCCCGAACCTTTTTCTAAAAGGGCGGAGAAGAGGATGCACATCTACAGTGGGTTATGGCAGTGGGTTATATCTGGAGAGGATTCTGATTCAGCCTTGGGCTGAATTTTTCCCAGATGAGGTTAAACTCCACAATCCTACTTGCACTGTGAGAGGGGTTTTTGATACAATGATGAATAACCACACACTAGCTCAGAATGATACTTTATGCTGTCTGAGAATCATTAGAAATTATTAATACAGGGTGGATCAAAACCAGAAGCATTTTCAGTAACATCATCTGCACTGGAGACCCAAGGACACTCACTATATGTATCTGTACCACAGGAGCATTCCTGTTCTGGCTGCAGTAAACCAGTTTCCAGTGTCAAAATGTTTTGTGCTTTCTTTTAGGGAGAAGGAGGTCCTGCTGGTCCTGCTGGTCCTGCTGGTGCCCGTGGTATCCCTGTAAGTAGCCATTTCTACAATTGTTCCTGTGTCAAACACATGATGGTAGGAAACTGCCCTTTTAAAGACCATTCTAACCAGTCATCTCTTCTTTGTCCTCTCTTTAGGGTGAACGTGGTGAGCCTGGTCCTGTAGGTCCCAGTGGATTTGCTGGACCCCCTGTAAGTTTTGTTTGCACTTTCCTCATATTGATGCCATAATCTCCCTCTGTTTCCTGTGCAAGGTTTTCAAATCCTCATTTTGCCTGTTTTTCTGCCCGCAGGGTGC
This sequence comes from Trochalopteron elliotii, assembly GCA_024734555.1. NCBI lineage: Eukaryota > Metazoa > Chordata > Aves > Passeriformes > Leiothrichidae > Trochalopteron > Trochalopteron elliotii. Next base: position 708,510 of record JANPWX010000195.1, read on the forward strand.
AGCTGGTCAGCCTGGTGCTAAAGGCGAGCGTGGGCCCAAAGGACCTAAGGGTGAAACTGGACCAACAGGAGCCATTGGCCCAATTGGTGCTTCTGGACCACCAGTAAGTGAATTGTGTCTTTGTGAAATGCATAGCTCTCAACTGTGCCACGCAAGCAATATGTTAGCCTGAAAGCCTTGAAGTCAGAAAAGGTAATGAAAGAAAGAAGCAATACTTCAAACTAGGCTGTGAGAAAAGTTACCATGCTGATTTTCACACATCATGTAAATTTTATCAATCTATTTATGTGGGCTCAGATCGTGAGTCTGGAACTGAAATGAAGAGAAAATAATAACTAATTTTCAACTTGCTCTGAAGATCAGCAAAATCACACTATCTTGGACCATTCAGGGGGTGATTGTAGGTAAGTTCTGAGCTGAGGATGTTGACACTTTTCTCTCAAAGACAGGACATGCTGTCACAGTCTGATTTTCAGACTCAGTCATCCAGAAGCATGTGTGCAAATTTGTCCATGCACCCATTTGCACATAGACTTCATGACCTGACATCTTTATAGCCCAAAGTTGTATACTGCTTCACATGCATATTATTGGGGAACTGGTTGAAATGGTGCAGAAAGTGAGACCCACGTACTTCAAATAGTGCAAAGTGCTGCAGGATAAGGTGGCTTGGGTTACTTATTGTATGATTTTAGTAGACCAATACCAGGCTCTTGCACTATGTGGCTATATTAGTCACACAGTGCAAACAGAAGACTTGATGATTTTGCCCTGCTTTCACATTTTGGCTTCCAGATTTGTTTAGATACATGTAACATTTACAAGGAAATTAATCTGAATCATAAATTCCTTATGAAACTTTTCTCAAGCCTTATGATACCAATTTAAAATGTCTGTGAGAATTGAATACCCTATTACCAGGATAGGCAGCATGGTTTTGGGCCCAGTCCTCTTCCTGCTGGTATAAAAATCCCCCTTAGCTTTCACAATAGTGAGGAAGTCCTTATTCTAAATAGGGAGCATTAATTGTCTTTGATTGATCCATCTCTCTTTTTCAATCCTTCCTATTTAGGGTCCTGTTGGTGCTGCTGGTCCCGCTGGCCCTCGTGGTGATGCTGGTCCTCCTGTAAGTCTTCAGGCTTTTAGTACTGACATGGTTGCTTTTCATGAAGTTACTGTTTCCTTTAAACCTAATCTTTGTTTTCAAATTTGTTTTTAGGGTATGACTGGTTTCCCTGGTGCTGCTGGAAGAGTTGGTCCTCCTGGCCCTGCTGTAAGTAACTAATGAAGAATTCTAATGGGAGATAAGTTAGAAGTTGCTTTGTTTAGAGATAATCCTAACTTTTGTTTCATTCATGTGAATCATAATTGCACTGGAATAACCTCAGATCCTTATAGAATTGGATGAGAAAAAAATGTAGTTGTTCAGACTCCCAGAGTACAACCTATGCATTTAATTTGTGAGTTTTTATAATCCATCAAGCATCCCTATGCCTCTTGAAGTACCCAACCATTTCCAAAAATCTATGTTTATTTGCTTTTGTTCAAATCAATGGCTATACAATTACTCATGATGGAGTGGAATAAGAAGGTCATATCCAATCTGCAGAAGAATGTTACAGTTATCATATGTCTAAATTTTCTAAAGTACCTACAGTTCTAGCCCATCTTGAGCAGGGCAAACTCACTGTGTTTTGGAATGTGAATCTTTTTTATTTTTCAGCAAGAAGTTCTCATTCTAGATTAACATTTGTAGTTTTTTCTTCTCAAAGGTGTTTCCAGCCTTTACCAAAAGCCACTTCTTTTCTTAGATACTTTAGATTTAAATAAATTTTAAATCCTGGTATCCAAAGCAAATAATCTTCTTGAATTGGAAGATACTGGGTCTTTTTCTCGTGGATTTTATAGTTGCAATTAATGTCTCCAACAAGAGACAGATCTATATTTTCCCACCTGCCCAGAGGAAAAGAAAAGGCAGTCAAATAATTCTACTGCTTCCAGCTCTCCACTGCTAACAAAGCAATAGAAGCTTCAGGGCAGCTGATGACCTGTTTATTGCAAGGGACTATTTTTTCACATGGACTTTAAATGAAATTTATCTATGTTATTCCCAGGTCTATATTGTAATGGTATCATATTCATACTCAATCCTAGGGCATCTCTGGTCCCCCTGGTCCTCCTGGCCCAGCTGGCAAAGATGGTCCTCGAGGCCTGCGAGGTGATGTTGGACCTGTTGGCCGCACTGGTGAACAAGGTATTGCTGGCCCACCTGGTTTTGCTGGTGAGAAAGGTCCATCTGGAGAGGCTGGTGCTGCTGTAAGTTACTGAGTATCACATCTCATTAAATATGTTTCTCTTCATGTAAAGGTTATGGTTTCTGCGATACTTTTGGTGTTTGTACTTTTCTACTTAATCCACAAATTTAGCAAAGCCTTTAAGTAGAAGTGCCACTGAGACAAAAGAAATTGTTTATAGGTGTGTTTGACAAACATGCCATAAAAAGTAAACTTGAAAGGGTCAGGATTTCCTTTCTCTGTTTCTCTTGTGGTTTTATCTTTCTCTAACTACATAAGAAATTGATATTTTGTCTGAGAAAAGGAAGCCCATCTTCTGCTCTGAAATTGATCCTCATGGATAGAAAAAGAAGGAACCTGTGGATGTCCATTTAGAACAATCTCAATTCATAGCTGCATGAGAAACTCTGATTTGTGGGGATCACAAGGTTAAGGTTGTCTGCCTCCAGGCTGACTTGGAATTATGCAAATAAATTAATTACTTTTGAGTATCTTTAAGCTTTCACATCCAGAATTACTGGCTTTTTTAAAAAGTCATACATGTTTCTGTCTTACTGAAGTAAGCACTTGTGTGAAATACTGCAATTGTTACTCAAAATGAAAAATTATAGATTTCTTCTTTGATCCACAGAAATTGGAACTGAAAATGAAATTTTCAGTATCATTGTCTGATGTGTATGTTACATTCATTTTTGTCTAATAATATAAATATTATTTCCTTCATGTCATAGGGTCCTCCTGGTACCCCAGGTCCTCAGGGTATTCTTGGTGCTCCTGGTATCCTTGGTCTGCCTGGCTCTCGGGGAGAACGTGGTCTTCCAGGCATCTCTGGAGCAACAGTGAGTATATGATTATCTGCTTTCATCAGATAAAATATAATAAAAAAGAAAACCCCCCCACACACATGAGGTCCTGTCTTATGGGAGGGCAGGGAGATGCAGATTATGCTGTTTTCATTGCTGTTGAAAACAGAGGATATGGACCTACCAGACCTAGATCAATGGAAGAAATTATGGCTTGTTGCAGACAATCCAGAATTATCTGCAAGTGAGCAAATTTATGAATGTCAGAAATGTTAAGAGGTTTCTAATAGTAACATCTAGAATGAAGATAACGTTTGATATAGATAGGTATGTTTCTTGTGTCCTGATTCTTTTTTCCTTCCCAAACTCATTGCAGAGAAATGTTTCTCTTAGATCAAGGCTAAAAGCTCTGTAAGACTCATTTGTGTTGTGTTGTAATGTCACATTTTGTTACAACTGTTCCTCTATTAGGGTGAACCTGGTCCCCTGGGTGTTTCTGGTCCTCCTGGTGCCCGTGGTCCCTCTGGTCCTGTGGGTTCTCCTGGTCCAAATGGTGCTCCTGGTGAAGCTGGACGTGATGTAAGCTGTCTTTTATCCTCTTCAGGTTGCTTGTCCTTTATTCTGATCCAAATGCAAGTACTCAGAAAAAATGGATGGAACTGGAGGCTGTTCTGCTAGCAAACTTGTACAGCGTCTTCAGAGAAAATTATATTAGGATTTTTATAGAGATGGATTCCTATGCCCAACTAGGTGACAGACTTTTTAAAGCACAAGTTGTGTCTGAAATACATCCTGAAGTCACTCTCAGAATCTTTTCACTTTTTAGTTATAGGCCAAAAATGATGGAGTGGGGAACATACATATCTTTCATGAAAGTATAAAATTGCAGCCATATCAGGGAAGCTTATTTGATAACCTGAAGCATAGCTAATACATTGTTAATACAAATCTTGCAGAGACTTTGCAGGATTTCAAAGAGAACAGAAAATAGTAATTTAAAAATCCTGAACTTTTTTCACTGGAATTTTCTGAAAGAAAATGGGTTTTCTTGGACACAGCCTAAGTGCTGAAGTGAAATTAACATTCACAAAGAAAACCATTTAACCTTGTAATTTACACAACCAAGTAATTTAGTTGTGGCTGTTGTTTAGGTTCTTTTCCCTACACTGGCATTTTTCATCTAAAAAGGAAGTTTCAGTTTTAAAAGTGCAAGCTAGTGAAGACCACGATTGTCTTAGACTTTTCATTTAGAAAAATGTTGCAAAGCCCAGTAATTTTTTCTTTCCTGAATTTTTAAAACTCAAAATATTTGAAGACCATTTTAGTTTTCTGAGAACATTAGTGTATTTAAGGCATTTGAGGTTTGCATGTATAAGGAAGAGGGGTTTTTTCTTTAAGGTTTATACTATCCTATCTCAATATCTTCTTACTCCCACTGTAAGCAATTAGACTGAGACACAGTTCTGTGTAAGATGAAAGGTGATGAAATTTAGTAATTTTTTTCATGGTATTTTAATAGGGCAATCCTGGAAATGATGGTCCTCCAGGCCGTGATGGTGCTCCTGGTTTCAAGGTAACTTGTTTCTTTTTCTTTTAGTTCATTGTCATGGAAGAAATATTCCAATATGTGTAAGTCAGTCATAACACAATGTGTCTCCTGTTGCATTCCTTTGTTCCCAGGGTGAGCGTGGTGCTCCCGGTAATCCTGGTCCCAGTGGTGCTCTGGGTGCTCCTGGTCCTCATGGCCAAGTTGGTCCTTCTGGAAAGCCTGGAAACCGTGGTGAACCTGTAAGTCAATGAGATGATGATATACCTTAACTTTCTGGATTAAGGTCTAAGGGGACTAAGACTTGTCTATCATATATACATATATACAAAGTACATCCTACCTCTACTGTGTAGAGATGATTACTTCACTTTTTCCAGAGATGTTGAGCATGGAACTTTCATTAGAACAATATACAGCAGTGACATGAATTCTCTATTCTTGTTTCAGGGCCCCGCTGGTGTTGTTGGTCCTGCTGGTGCTTTTGGTCCAAGAGGTCTTGCTGTAAGTCTGATTTTTAAATATATTACTACATTGATGCAAGAAGAGAAAACATGCTTTATCAATAAGGACTCATAACTGTCATCAAGGGGCCCAAAAAGTAATGCTTAAGGACCTTAAAATATTTAGGAAGTTAGAATTGCAGTTAACATTCTCTTTTGTGGGATCAATCCTGAAGCTTTTGGGATTTGGCACTCTTCCTGGATGTGTTAAGGGGATGTCCATCATATACATTGGAATATGGCTTAATGTAGAATATTTACACTTAATTCTTGCTTTGACAGGAGTATGTCCTTGAAGGCTTCTAATATATATTCCTTTGACACCTATATCCCTTCCTAGGGCCCACAAGGTCCACGTGGAGAGAAAGGTCTACCTGGTGACAAGGGACCTAGAGGTCTGCCTGGCTTGAAGGGACACAATGGATTGCAGGGTCTTCCTGGTCTTGCTGTAAGTAATTGATTTTCAGAGTTTTGACTATAAAGAGCAAAACCAAAATAAGATCACACTAGCAAGGAATTCCAGATGCACAATACAGTGTGTTAATACCACTTACTCCACTCTGCAGCATCTTTCAAATGGAGAGTCGTAGTCTCTTTAACATTCAAAGTTTTTTGTACAAAATGGCAAACTCTGGTATTGGCATTAGAACCATGACTACCATGAGTTCCCTTGAAGCTCACTTCCATTTGGCTAACAAAGAATTAAAAAAATCTTCTGCCTTTGTTTTAGTATTATTTCTTATTTTGGCCAGAAATTTTAAAACTTTATCTCATAAAAGTCGAAGCAATTTGTGGATTTTCTTCCCTTTAAATTTGGGTATCAACTTCAGGAATTCTGACTTTTTATTTTAAAGCCTACTCTGAAGATCACAAGAAGCAATAAAAAGAATTTTATAGGTTGTCCTCTTAAATATATCTTGACTCCCTCTCTCCTCTCTTCCCAAAACAAGCATTTTATACCCTAACTCCACTAATAAATGTCATTAGCCCTAGATTCTCATTCTCTGAGCCCAAATACACATTACATACAGTTCCCTCTTGAATCAAGGAAACACAAACATTTTCCTGTGCTCTTTTTTTGATGACTGTGTATCTTTCCCAATAGGGCCAACATGGTGATCAAGGTCCTCCTGGTAACACTGGCCCTGCTGGCCCAAGGGTATGTGAATTTCACAATATATTCAAATAACTCCCATTCTCTTTGTGCAATCTATATCTATGCTCCCATCCAAATGAATCCCTTCTTGTAGCATTTTTACTGTCATTTAAACTGTTCAAATTTCCTTTTAGGGTCCACCTGGTCCTTCTGGTCCTCCTGGTAAAGATGGTCGCAATGGTCTCCCTGGACCTATTGGCCCTGCTGGTGTGCGTGGTTCTCATGGTAGCCAAGGTCCTGCTGTGAGTATTACCTTTTTTGTTGTTGATTTAATACATTTATGGTACACTATAAGCCTAGTAATTGCATCACTTCAGAAGCCTAGCAGTTTAACAATGCACATGGTTTTATTTCTTAAAAAAGATATTTAATATTAGGGAAATGTTTAATAGACCTAAACTAAAAGGTTTTGTTCACTCCTTATGGCCAGAGAGCAAATGCACAAAGGAGATGTGGTGGTCCTGCACTGTGCATCTTCCTCTGCTTGAACTCATAGCAGTCACCACAGGGCGGGTCCATGTGTGCTGCCTCCAATTAGAGCTGAGGGTGCCAGGAGTAAACCAGGACTATGCATGTGTGGAAGCACTTCACTAAAAGCACCATATCTCTAACAGAATGTTTTTTTGTCTTCTGTTTTTGAAAAACTTCAGGGTCCCCCTGGTCCCCCTGGTCCCCCTGGCCCCCCTGGTCCCAATGGTGGTGGATATGAAGTTGGCTTTGATGCCGAATACTACCGGGCTGATCAGCCTTCTCTCAGACCCAAGGATTATGAAGTTGATGCCACTCTGAAAACACTGAACAACCAAATTGAGACCCTGTTGACCCCAGAAGGCTCCAAAAAGAACCCAGCTCGCACCTGTCGTGACCTCAGACTTAGCCACCCAGAATGGAGCAGCGGTATGTTAGTGCCAGATATTTGCCCTTTCTGGCTCAGGGAGCACTTCCAGGGCATTAGCTTTCTTCAGTGAAAGGTATCCTTTGCCATGTGGCAAAAATACTAAATGACCAATGAAGAAGTTCTTTCTGCCTCCACTGAAAATAGATACAGTTACAAGCTGAAAAGCTCTTTTTAGATCTTGTTGCGCATAATTGCAATAATTGTCCAAAATAATACAAAAAAACTAACCATTGCTTTCAAATGCAGTGGCTTATACATTAACAATCCAAAATATCTGTATCCCACTTATCAAGTTAATATTGCACCTACCTGTGATATTTATGGTCTGAGTTCCTATATCAGTCAAGTGAATATGAACTGAATGCAAAGTTTATGCTGAGTGAACCACTGTTCACATTTCTTCCCTCAATGACAGGCTTCTACTGGATTGATCCCAACCAAGGCTGCACTGCAGATGCCATTAGAGTATACTGTGATTTTTCCAATGGTGAGACTTGCATCTATGCCAACCCTGACAATATTCCTGCTAAGACCTGGTATATCAACAAGAATCCCAAGGACAAGAAGCAGCACATATGGTTTGGTGAAACTATCAATGGTGGCAGCCAGGTAAGTGATGTATGGCAGGGTGATTGTTTCCTACAGTGCTGTCTGAAGAGTTCCCAATTCACTGATTCTCAGGAAGCAAGCAGATAAATTAAATTCTTAGGGGAGAAATATGAAAAATCCAACTACCTTTTATCTCAAGGGTATAGAGCTCTGATTCTGGTTTAGATCAGTTTGTTAAAAGTACTTCTCAGTATTGTTCTAACTTTTCCTCATGTCTGCAAATGATCAATTCAGCCTGACTAGTGGTTATTGCTATGGGAAGCCTGGTCTGGAATATGGTACGTATAAAAGTCTGGAAAATATCTGAAAAAATAAGAAAAACATCCATCTTTTTAATTGATATTTGTTACATAAAATACATACAACACTATTCCTGGAAAGATATTTATATTACACATCACAGATTCTGAGTCCATGCCACCATAAGATTCAGAATTATTGGTGTAAGTAAAACCAAGAACTACTGCTTGTGTGTTAGACACTGTCCCAGCAAATTGCAAATACATCACTTTTGTACAGCTTAAATGAAATTGAGTTGATATTGTGATGAAGTGTCTAAGATGAGATTTAATCACATTGGATCAGAACAGTCTAGGGTCCTGTTTCTTGGCGTGGCTAAAAGTAGATGCTGTAAAAAGAATATAAGAGTGAAGAAAACATTTTTACTACCCACAGACAGACATATTTTAAAAAGTTTCAAAATTCTATCACAAACAGTTTCATGGTTTTATTGAGACAGGCACTGTTTGTGTGTAACTATGTAAACAATGGATTGTCTTCCTTGAACTTACCTGATCTTGTCTCTGAATCCATATAAATGGTTAACACCATATCCTGGAACAGAACTCCACAGTTTAACTACATCCACTCATGTCTGGTTGTCAGTCTACCTCCTACTACTTTTCTTTCATGCTCTTCAGTTCTGGAGGAGCAATAGAAAAGTGATATCAGACTTGTGATTCTTTGTTTTAAAGTTCCTAGCTGTCATGGTTTAAGCTCAGATAGAAATTAGGTACCACTGCCACTTGCTCAACTCCCTCTCTCTTCCCCCCCAGTCCACCCTAGTAGAAGGGAGAGGAGAATCAAAGCAAAACTGGCATGCTGAGCTAAAGACAGTTTAATAATTGAAAATAAAATACAGTAACAATGGTAAATAATTATGATGATAATAAAAAGGAAAACAACAGGTGATGCACAATGTCATTACTAAGCACCTGCTGACTGGTACCAGACCCCCTTGCTTCCTGAACCCAGGTTGGCCACCCTTTTGGGTTACTTCATCCCAGTTTATATACTGGGCATGATTTTTTATGGTGTTGAAAATCCCTTTGGTCAGCCCAGGTCACCTGTCCCAGCTATGCTCCCTCCAGTTTCTTCTGCCCACTTCCTCACTGGCAGAGCATGAGACACCAAAAAAAAAAAAGTGTCCTTGACTTAAATAATCATGACTTAGCAAAAATCCAAAACATCAGTGTGTTATCAACACCATTCTCATTCCAAATCCAAAACACAGCACTGTATCAGCAACTGAGAAAAAATTAACTCTATCCTAGCTGAAACCAGCACACTAGAGCAGCTACCATGCATTTTCATTATGAACATCCTCCTTTCCCCAACAATACAACTGACCCGGTTCCTCTCTGTTTTTCAGTTTGAGTACAACAGTGAAGGAGTGACCTCAAAGGATATGGCCACCCAACTCGCCTTCATGCGCCTGCTGGCCAACCATGCCTCCCAGAACATCACCTACCACTGCAAGAACAGCATTGCCTACATGGATGCAGAAACTGGCAACCTTAAAAAGGCTGTCGTGCTGCAGGGATCCAACGACGTTGAGCTGAGAGCTGAAGGCAACAGCAGATTCACTTTCAGCGTTCTCGAGGATGGCTGCTCTGTAAGTAATGCAGAAACCACGGGCACGGTGACTGCCCAGGCCTGAGCATGTGATTAGGGATAGAGTTGTGCTTTAATTCAGAATTAGATTATTGGTCATACCAACAAAATTTTGCCTGGTGAAGATACATAGCCTACAAACCCAACCATGGCAGATCCTTAAAAAGTGGGAAGGAAGAGGCTACAAACAAATCCTACCTTGTACTGTACATGTGGCCAAAAAAAGAAATTTCAGAGGGACCACATCCAAATTCTATGTAAACAGAAGACTGATAAGAAAACAGTGCAGTGCACAAGCTATAGGAGGAGCAGGATCTTTAAGTCCTGAAACAATCAGGCAGGGTTCTCTTAAGATCTAACATCAGTGTGAATAATATGGTAGCTTGTATACAGCATCACATAGGACTACAGAAGATTCAGGTAAATATTTTCCCTGTATTGGAGATCTAAATAGTTGGATGTGGGTATCTGATTTGCAAACAATAGAAGCAAAATTAATATGAAATTATTTCAGAAATTATCCATTCAGGTGAAACAACTCTTAATACTGTGAACAATGCAATAACAATTGCAATGAATCTTCTCTTACAGAGAAAGAACAATGAATGGGGCAAAACAATCATTGAATACAGAACAAATAAGCCATCCCGCTTGCCCATCCTTGATATTGCACCTTTGGATATTGGCAGCGCTGACCAAGAATTCGGTTTGGACATTGGCCCAGTCTGTTTTAAATGAATGAACTAAAATTAACTTAAAGCCTCTCCCAAACTATTCTCTTGTCATTTCTTTTTATAATGAAAGCTGACTCCTTCCATTTCTTCTGTTCATCTACTTGCTTAAACTCTGGGCGAAAGAGAAGGAGAAGAATTGATTGGAGCGTTGTGCAATGAAATTTAATACAGCCCCAAATGGACTTGGAAGTCTCTCAAGATTTAACACCTTGTTTTGGGAAATGTCAACCTTTGTAAAGAAAAAAAATAAAATAAAAAGTCATGAAAGTTTGCACCACTTGTGGCCTTTGAATATCTTCCACAGAGGAAGTTTAAATCCATGACTTCCAAAGGTTTAAACTACCTCATACACTAAATCAGGAGTGATCCACATCTTTTGTAGGAACTTCTCCATATGATCTGAGGTACTTTCAGTTCTACTCAAAATACCGTGGTGCTAATTGCAAAATTACAGAGTATCTTTCCAATACTTGAACTTTGATGGTGCTAGTAGCATTTAAAGTATTGCTTCTCTGTTTCTTTGAAGTCTGTCTTAAAACTTAGGATGTCCTGTCTCACCCACAGCTTAAGCATGTGGATAATTTTTCTTCCTCTTTGTCTTCTTCCTCCAAAATCAGGTGTTCCGGCTTTCAAACTTCATTTCCATCTTCTACTATGGGTAAAAAAAATCCCCATCATTTCTCAAAAAAAGAAAGAAAATGTATTTTGTATATGTGAGATGTTTAAATAAATTGTGAAAAAAATGAAATAAAGCATGTCCAGTGTTCCAAAAGAAACTATTTAATTAATTACTTGCTTAGATGCATTGGAGATTCTCACACCCAGGTTTTAGAATACTGTTAGCACATTGCTGTAAAACATTTTGTTAAAGCCTCAAACAGTTGCCTACAACTCTCTTGAGGGTGTGATTGTCTACTTGACTCTTCATTTCAACACTAACTTTTGAGAAGTTCTCAAGAAACTCAGTAACTCTGTGCCTCATAGTATGAGAAGTTCAGAAGCAGAAATAATTCCTTCCTTTTTTCCCAAATACTAAGTAGGATTAATGGCTGCAAGAAGGATCATCTTTTCACTTAAAGGTGGAAGGAAAATTAAGCTTCTGTCTTTCACTTGAGGGCAGAAAGCTCCTGGATGTTGATAGAGCTGTGCTGGCTGATACTGTGCTGTAATCAGCAGAACTGTGGCTGTGAACTTTAGAAATGATGTGCAGAAGTCAATGCCAAGAATCTCAAATTTTTGTTTTGTCAGGAAGGTCAGGGTTTGTTAGGCCCTTACACAACTGAACAAGCTGCATGGGACACAGAACCATATGCTTTTTTGCTAGCCTTAATAATTTTCTGTCACACAAACCACTACAAGAAGCAAAGACTTCTTCTCTGAGACCTTTTAGAAGACTGCTGAAAATCCTAAATGAACTGCAATTCCAACAGCCATGTTTTTGTGATTGGGAAGGTGCTTGAGAGAACCCACAGAGGACAATGAAGACAACAGCAAAAGCACGTAAGGCAAGAGTTGACATGGCCAGCCACAACCCCCAAAGAGAGGCATGAAGAAAATATCCAGAGTAAAGTCTGTAACATGAAGAAAGCACAACTGCAAAGATTAGCAGCTGAGAGTCTGCAGGCAATTCCAAGTGGTGCAAGGGGGAATAAGCACCAAATTCTGTTTCTAAAGACTTTTTTTTGTTGTTCTTGATTGCAATAAACTGATTAAGGAAAATAGGGCAAATATCAAAACATGATCTTAAGTGCAGCTGCTATGTGCCTGCAGCTGTGTACTGAATTAGTAAAATGGGAATTTCCATTATGAAATATAGCCCATTTTTTCTTCACTGAGAAAAACATACTGTAGGTAAATACCTACAGGTAAATACTCATTGGACCATGATGATTCTTAGAACATTATTATCTTAAGCATTGTTTTACCATTTCAAAATCAGTTTGTTGTTCTAAAACAGTAATTCAATATTTGAAAACAGTAAAGACTTTCTTTCCTTGTATAGATTAACTACAAGACAGGAAGTTCCTACAAGGACTGAAAAGCTAATATTTCATCCCTCAGGTTGTGCAATTCACTAGAAGGTATGCAAAGGTTATTGCTAGAATAGGGAGGTGGACCTTTGTCGCCTGAGGATAAAAAGCCCCCAAACCACAGTTAAAGGGACAACTGAGTTTAGAAAGGAAACTACACCTAGCAAACACTGTCTCCTTTTGTCACCTGATTTCTCCTTTGCTCTCTGTGATCTATTCCATTGCATGTCCTCCTAGGCTGAGAACACTTTCTTTCTGTCAGCTCACTGATAACATCCAAATTATGTGTTTCCAGATCTTTGCCCCAAAAGCAGACACATTTGGAAATTAAGCCTGGAAAAATGCATAGTGTTTACCTCACAAATTCCAGCCTCATAAGCACTGGAAAGATACTCAGTCTGCCTTGCAGGTTTTCAGCTTATCAGAACTTATTGCATGATCAAGTATTTAATTTATGTTATGTACAATATTGAAGAAACTGTTTTTCAAGGATCATAGCTGAAAATGAGAGATAAATAGCAGACAGGGCAGAGAGCCTTAATATTGTCTATTTTTGGGAATATAAGATGTTGAAAAACTTAGGGTAAAGTGATAGTAATTATTTTTGGGAGGGCTCTGCCTCCCTATAAGCATTATCTTTGGAGAATTTCATTATCAGCAGCAATATATCTAGAGCATTAGCATAAATTAGCTAAAACAATAGATTAAAGTTTACATTTATAACAAGGAAGAATCTTGGAAGGAAAGGAAAACAGCTGCAGTAACTAAGTAAAAGGCAAAGTTTGCAGCAAGCCCTGGTTGTACTGCACTGGAACAGAATTGCTGGAGAAGCTCTGTAAAGCTGAGTAGAAAGAATTGACATTTAGTGCTCAGGTGTGATACAATTGTGCAAACCAAAGTACTGCAGCATTCAGACCATTTTCCTCCCTGGAATCTGCAGCACAGATGACCCTCACCTGTGTGATCAATAAATATGTTCTGTGTATCAGCTTCTTTTACACCATCCCCCCAGAGATGGACAGAGATTAAAAAGGCTCCTGTCAGTATATGCTCCAAATTGTATCTAAGCTGACTTCTGATGTCTCCAATACAAATATTTCTTTTTTGTATCCATACACAGTTTCCTGCTGCAGCAGGCACAGCTGGCAGCACATTGGGGTCTCTGTAGCATGTGCTTTTGCATTAATATGGACTAAGTAAGTAAAAACTAGAGGCAAGGAGAAAACCATTAATGGAACAAACAGAAGCAAAAAGAAGCTCAAAACATGTAGCACAGTTCTAGAAGGGGTAGTTGTAACTATGCAGCCCCGTAGGGAGAAACACAAGCCACTCCCAATTATCTTCAGGATCTGAGTTTGTCAGTCTAAAATACGAGTACTGTGCTACAGACAAATATCCTTTAATACAGGTGAGTGACAACACAACGTTAACAGACAACATATCTACACTTCCACCACTCAGGTTTAGAGTCAAAGCTTTTGACATGACTTTTGATTAGTTTTCTTGTAGTGGTTTCAGACAGGATCTCCTAGAATCTAGCTTCCTACCACCCTTTTGACGCAGTGTTTTACAGTATTAGAATCATGTATCCAATGAGATATTAGCAAGCTTAAATAAATCTATTAGACATGCAAACAGAAGTAACTCCTATTTCATTTAGCTTTACTCATGCCTCATTCTGAGCTCATTAGAAATCCACTATTTTCCTATAGGGCTCCCCCATGAATCTCAGATGCATAATGAATGCAATCTATAGTGCATAAACAAAGAAATTACTGTATGTCTATATTCTAAGGCTGGAATACATTTGTCCTTTCCTGGAAAACATGTGGTTGGATATTACATGAGCAAAATTTCCTGCACATGAATCCATGTTTATATATACACTCCAGCTACTCAGGAAATGATGATTCTCATTAAGGCAAATATAACTATCAAAACAAACAAATGCATCATTTGAGTATTATTTTGAACACAAGCACTTGAAATACATATAATAAAATCCAATAATTATTATCAATATCTTACTGTGTTCAAGCTACAGAAATTGGACCTTTATGTGAAATGAAACTTTTCTCAAATGCCAATTCGGGAGACACAGTGAAACAGCAGAGCAGTTCTCCAGCATTCTCACAGGCGTTGTGCACCACCTACTGACTAACACACTAGTTATCGGTCCCTGAAGACTTTCTAGGGCTTTTATTCACGAATTCACTGTCATTCACAGAATCACAAAATATTCTGAGTTGGAAGGGATCTACAAGGACCATCTAGTCCAACTCTTAAGTAAATGGCCCATAGAGGTATCAAACCCACAACCGTGGTGTTATTGGCACCATGCTCTAAGCAACTGAGCTAATCTCAGGGTTGTTACTGTAAAAATCTTCTGTGCCAAGACTATCCTATAGGTTATTTCTTCAAAACATCAGCATTAGAACTCACCTTAACTATGCACTAACATATGAGAAGAACACTCATCCAAACAGGAAAGCCCTTGGCAGCAAACTGCAGGCTCTCTCAGGGTACAAAAATTGCAATAATTAAATTTACTGTTTTAGTTGTCAGGTTCTACGAACCTGAAATTATCTTCTCTATGTAGTGGTGTAAAGGACAGGGTTTTTTCTTCATGAAATCCTTCCTCCATAACAACTCTAAGTTTTTCTGGGCAATTTTATCCAAAGGGATTTACCACTAACTTTTGGTTAAGGTATTTAACATCTCAACATCTGCTCCCAAAATATCCCGGTATATTCTCTACAACAGTGCCTAAACTGTGTGACAAGAGGAATCACCCAAACACAGCCCGACTTAATTTGGGAAAAATGCTTTTCATTACTGTTTCTAGTTAATAATGAGCTACCTTCTCATTTATTTTCATCTTTCAGCATTTAACAGGGAATAAGACTAACTAAGTCCTCAGTGGGAAAGAATATCCATTGCTATTATGGTTGTCTGTACCTGCCTCTATACCACATTTGCTTTACTGCAATCACATAAAATTTCAATTCCTACAGAAGCTAAAATTTCAATTTCTACAGAAGCTGTCCATAGCCAAAATTATTGGTTTCCCAGTTTCTGCAATGAGATCCAAAGGACCTCTGCCTATTCTTCTCAGGACGAGCAAAGAGATCAAACCACATCCATGAGGAGCATCTGCCTCACAGTAGACAAAGAGTAGAATTACAGTTTTACTTCATTTCTTTCACCTACTTTAATTCACATATAGATATAAGAGATACAAGATAGGTACAACAGATACAGACAAATAAAAGAAGTCCTTTGAACTTTTTCAGTTCCATATGTACTTCTGGAGTACAGTCTCAAATGTTTTGTTTCATATAGTTCCTGTAACTTTTGAAGCTATTCTTTTAGTTAGTAGTCTCCAGTTTGGAGAGATTAAGAGTTAAGGTTAAGAATTAACCCTGTGCAAGAGGAGCTGGTTGGTTGTGCCTACAGATGACAGTGTCCTTGTCTGGCTCCAGGTGAGAGGAACCTGCATTTCATCTCCCTCCTTCAGTGCTGGGATGCCCTCAGCTGCTTTAGGAGTATGAGCACTTTGACTCTACTGGAGATTCAGGAACTACATCACTCACCTCCCTCCTGCAAATTAACCATCAAATATGTATTTTGACAAGCACTTCCAGGAGTAAACAACACTGCTTCTAATACTTTGCTCATGTTTAAGGCAGTGTTTCTCTGGCCCTATAAACAATGATATTACCATTTCCATAGCTTTTACTGTTGCCTGTACATCAAGATCCTTATAGATCTCTTTGTTGTAATAAGACTTGAGTACCTATTCCAGGTGTGACATTCTGCTAATAAAATTATGCAGACCTATCAATTAACTGAGTTTCTGTCATACCTTCTTTCTAGGTCCATAGCAATGTTCTTACATTCTACTTATTCTCTGCAGCAGAAGCTTAGTCTAAAAATTAATTCTCTGTGTTAACTCTACATAAATATGTGGAAATTTCATATTTCCACAACAATGGAAATTTCTTTTTTTTTTTCCAGCAACAACTCAGTAGCTGTTTTCTGTGGGCTTTGTCTGAACAACTCCTTTACCTCTTTTCCACTCACATGAAAATCCACTGCCCAGACAAACTATGGAGACTTCTTGCATTGATTTCTACTGACTCCTTCATCTGTTTCTTAGTATGCTTATGAAGTTTAATAGACTTTTTGGTTGAACTCATGGCCTTTTACAACCTGAAACTCTGAAATTTAGGACAGCATGACTTATAAAACAATATAAATTTTAAATTCATTGTCTGATATGATATGGATCTAGCGTGTTGAAAGCCAACAGGGATTTGTTTTCCATTTCCAAATTGCTTTGCACGTACCATAAAAAGAGGTCGGTAGAAAGAGAGGTCTGTGAGAGAAGAGCAGGCTCATAAAATAGAATCATAGGATCATTGAACTTTAAAGGGGTAGGAATGGACCTTAAAGTTCTTAGTCTTGACCACCCCTGGCAGAGGCACCTCCCACTAGACCAGAATACTCAAGGCCTTATCCAACCTGGCTTTGAACATGGCTGGAGTTGAGGCACCCACAATCTTCCTGAGCAACCTGTTCCACCGTCTAACTATCCTCAGTGTAAAAAAATTTAATCAAATTTAATCTAATATCTAACCTAAATTCTCCCTCTTTCAATTTATACCCATTAATCCTTGCCCTATCACTACAGCTCCTGAAAAAGAGTCCACAAGAAAACTGCTGAAGGATAATGGGCTCCAGGGGTTTCATTGCATATGGATTTGTTCTGGTTTTAAGCTTTAGAGAAAGCCATACACTGTTAGCTAAACCTTTCAGTTCAAGTATTTTTAAAGCATAAGAAAAAACAACACATCAAAGAATTAGATCTACCTGCCAGTCATCTGAGCAATTATGAAAGTGTGCTATGCACAGGAGATTTATTGCCAGAAGCAAAACACAATAGCGCTCCTGTAGATTCCAACTCACCAGGCTCGTACACAAAATTGCTGGAAATGGCACAACTATTCAGTTACCTGTTAATTCCTAAATGACAAATCTTTGCTAAACCTGAGGTGCACAGTAGCCCATGTTGATATTTTGTGTATATATATATATATATGTTTACATTTCAACAACATAACACAGATCCTTTAGAGCTCACAAGCAACATAAGAGAGTGCCACAGAGACAGACAAAAATGACATGATATTGCAATACTGTTGCAATATTCTGTTAAAATGAAACCATTTCTATGCAATTTCATTTTTAAATAATGATGCATGGAAATATTTTAGTCTGTTAATCCATTGCTGATTCTTCAGTAAACTAGGGTTTCAGTGAACTTGAGGCGAAACAGAGAATTCCAAATTTCTAAAATTTCACAGAATGGCTAGGTTTGGAAGGCACCTTAAGGTCACCTGGTTCCAACCCTTGCCATGGCAGAAGAAAAGGAAAAACACGTCCCTGGGTGGGCTCGAACCACCAACCTTTCGGTTAACAGCCGAACGCGCTAACCAATTGCGCCACAGAGACTCCCATGGCATTGGAATCTTCACAAGAAAAAATAATTTTCCTACCCCAAATAAATTTATGTTCCTAAAAACATTGATTTCAAGTAGCAGGGATATAGTGCAGAGACGTTAAAAGAGAACACGGTCATCACACAGCATCTGTATTGCTTGCAGCTAGAAGGAATATATACTGCACAATATTATAGTGCCGTACAAACACAACAAAGCTTGGACTGTGGCAGTGTAGGCTTCCAAAGGCTGCCCTGTAAAAATAAAGAATTCTGAATTTTAAGAAGGCACAACAGGAAGAAGAAAGGAGAACCAGAAAAAGGAACAATATGATACAAAGTGTTCATGAAAAAAGAATAACTCAATTTGACAAGGAACTATCAGTGACTGCCATTTTTCCTCAAGCAAAGTCAAGAAAAGGGAGGGAGGGAAATATAAAAAGCTTACACCTGCATACCAAAAAATTCATCTAAATCAAACATTCTTAAGCCCATTACTTTGATGGACACAAAACTTTGAGGATAAAAAATGCAAGCTGCTGAAAGAAAAATAAATTGTATTAGAGAGCTGAGCTGGATCCCAGTCCCTTTCTCAGGACTGTGTAGCTGCACAGCAGTGGCACACCCCATGATGCAGAAAGGTATGGCCCCTTGACTGTCCTTAATGAAAGGGGGCAGATGACTTAAATACTTTCTATCTGCCCATTTCCCTTCCCTGTCTTCATATGATCCATCTTTGTTTCAGACCCACAGAATCCTGAAATGAAAACACTACTAAGCCTCATGTGATAGAACAGCGGATGTATTTATCTCTCAGTGATAAAGCTAAATATGGCCTTTGCACATGTGATTTCATAATTACTTCACTTACCATCAGTCTGATTTTAGTACAGACTACAGAGAAACCATTTTTATAACTGTTACAAAGTTAGAAATCTGTAAAAGCACTGATTTCTGATAGAATTTCCAGGATCTTACAGGTTTGAGGGCATATTTGCTTCAGCATTTGGCTACAAATTCAGTACTCAGGCTACACTGCTTAATTGAATGAGTCCACTAAGGAAAAGACTTCTTACACTTTGTACTCCTTCTTCATTAATGCAATCAAATATTTGTAATAGGTGGCTACCATGCATACACATGCCACATGGAAACTTGATTCTTAGGGAAAAATTGATTATCATTATGAGGCTGAAAACCCAGCAATTAAAATATCTGATGCCATCATTTTGCAGGTACCCATAAGCTGCCCGGGCAAAAGCTGTATACCTGAAAATACTACACCGCCCAGGAATCCACTGGAAATATAGCTTTATTTCTGGAATTACAATTTGACCAGAGCGATCTGTCAATGCTGGACCATTTAAATTAAGAAGTGATATGGTTTGGGGTATGGCAGAGGCTACTAATTAATTAGTCAACAATTAACCTGTAAGTTAATGTAGGGAATATTTTAGTTATTATATAACAAACAGTATGTTCCTTACGAACATATGATCATTTTCCTTATGGAAAATCTTTCCCCAAGATTAGAGGTAAGTGATGTTTTATTTCCTAGCTCTAGTGCTTATGTTCCTTGCTATATATACCTGTGAAAAATTAATTACACTCTTATAAGCATACACAAACTCAAAGGGGAAAATATCACATGAGAACGCCCTACTATTCCTCTGACTGAGGATATTTAAATATCAGCTCTCTGTTACATCTGACTTTATACTACAGTAGCCACTTTATCTTCTTACATGCTCCCAGTCCATGTGATTACATTGTGCCTTTGCCTGAGGACAGTAGCTCCAACTCGAGAAGCCACACATGACTCTAATGCTAAAAACAGGAGAAAGGACATCTGCTGTGAACTCAATTTATCAGCAAACTCGTATGTGCATGCCAGGTTTGACCCATGGTACAAAGTTCTCCTTCCATTTACGCTGAGCCTTGCCAAGCAAAGTCAGGAAGCATTAAAAGAAGATTTACCTCATCTAAATTATACCTGTGTAAATGACATTTGTCCAATTTAAATTTCTTTTCTAAATTGAACAGAAAGTCACCATTCTTCATGGTAAGTCATCCACCTTATTCTAACTCACAAGTAAATTACCACCTTACTTGCTCTCTCAGTTCTACAGAGGGAGGGTGATTAGTTTAAAATAGATTGGTTCTCTGTGAGTGAGTGAGTGGAATTAGGTGGGATGAACCTCTTCATTCCTGACTGTTACTAGATTGACTCATAGAGGAAATAGAGCAGTCAAACACCACAGTAATGACAATGTCAGTCATTAGTGACACATATAAAACACCACAGCCTCTTATGAAAATAATTAATCCAGTTAACCCAAGGCTACACCTGTAGAAAAAAAAAAAAAGTGAAATTATGCCAGAGGCATCTTACTTTTAATATTCATAGATACTATCCCATGTGCACAGCAGTGTCACAACTCCACTGCCTCTCAAAGGAAATACTTTTCTCTGGGTCCTCTCTCTGTGGCTGCTCTAAGTGTTCCTCTCCCATCTATGGCCCTTAATGCTTCCAGCAGAGCAAGCAGAAAGCCAACAGGAAGCTGTAGCATTTGCAAACCAAAAGCTGAGGTTTGACTGATCAGAAGAGCTAGCAGACTTCTGGTTTACTTCCAGCACACTAAGTTGATCAGTAGGCAGGAAAATAAAGTAGGTACGCAATTTACAAAGCTGCTTCTAGCTATTAATAGTTCATGTCTGGAGTTGGTTTCATAGGGTACTTAGCAATCCCAATTAACTTTTTCTATCAGGCCTTTTATACATAGTGGTTTTGGTGTGAATTACTTAGGTATATGTCATGATGCCAAATTCAATTAGCTTGTGAAAAACAAAGAGGAACCTGTTAGAAACAAGACCACATGCATGGAAACCACTTCCCAACTCACTGCAGCCAAAAGCTTCTGACTGAATGAAGGGGATCTCAAATATTGAACACCTAAGTAATGTTTCCAAAGAAGCAAAAACAGATGTCTTGTTCACATCCATATAAATATTTAATATATGCAGGGGGATTATCTTAATTAAGATACTCAACCTGCAACAGTATCAGTGTGTATTTGCACAGTTCTAAAATAACACAGTTGAAATCCACACAGAGTTTTCAGGCATTACTGAAGATCAGTGTTAGGTCTTCATGGCAAGTGAGGAATGCCCAGGGACTTCCAGCAGCACGCAGCAGATCTGAAAGAGCCCTCCAAAAGCTGCAGGACAGAATTACTATTTCTAAGGCTTGTATTTTCTGAGATATCTATAAACAGAAGTATGGTTGTTTTGACAGCATTTTAGTTCCTGCTGCTCTTTCAGAGAAAGAGGACAGTTTAGTTGAAAATCCCCGCAATTCTCCAGGGAGACAACCTTATTGTGGAGAATTGAATTAGTTTTTTGATTTTTAGAATAAAACAATACATTAAATTTCCCTGCTTAAGCATTGTAGCCACCCTAACTGAGGAGCCGAGTCAACAGCCCAGGAGCTCTGGCAGAACCCCATGCTTTCTGCCTCTACACTGCTTATAGTAACAGCAGTAATTTGGGGAAGTTTTGAGGAGCTGCATTCATGGTCATAAATGCACCTTGTAGACATACCACATAGCCCTCAAACTTAACATAGTTACATTGCAGAAAGAGAGAGGCTGAAGTAAATATGTTTTGGTTGGATGAAAAGTCTCACTCCTTCATGAACAAATGTTGTATAAACAGACGAAGAGGAGTATCTATGGTCCTCAGTGACTGCAGGGAAGGTATATTTCATAAGACTGTAAAGAACAATTAATGAGTGACAATGCAAAAAGCTACAACATACTCTAGCTAGAGAATATGTTAAAAAGTGTTTAAATTTCTTAAGTGTAAAATGCATATGAAATGAGGACAAAGAAACTGAAGCACTAGCAGGAATATTTTAGCAATAAATAAGGTTTGTTCACAGTAAGAAGGCTTTAAAAATTCTTGGTTTTTTGAATGAGGCATGAGAAAAAATAATGCATCAATGAGAATTTTTCATTTATGGAGTAAAAAAATCCCTACTACAACCAGAATGGGGGGTAGGGGTATGTGGTTTGTTTGGAATTTTGTTGTTGGCATTGTTTTAGTTTGGTTTTGTTGGGGTTTTTCTGGAAAAACATAACCAAGTAACTACCCATCTGTATACTTAGTACCATTTTTCTCTCTCTTTCCCTGAGAGAATAAACCTGAGCACTTTAAAATAGTGTAGTGTTTTTATTATTTAAAAAGAATACTGAAAAAGTGAATGAATCAACAGACAGACTTGAATAGAAAAGAAGCATAGATTATTTTTTGGCAGATAGTAAAGACATTGGTTGGATAGAAATGGGATATGCATTGAATATATAGTAACAGCACATCAGAATAATACTTAGAACTCAAATTTTATATGTACATTACAATATGTGACTACATATTGCACACATTTCCTAAGTTTTAAATTTGTTTATACGGTTTATATATGGTTACTTTATTTTGTGGAAATGCCTTTCCCGTGACAGCCTGCCCTGCTCCAAGCCTGCCGGGTTTCGTGGCAGCTCCCCAGCCCCACCACTAATGAGGGACTGGATTAGGAGCCCAGATTTCCTGCCCAACTCAGGTAGCTGCTTGTGGAGGAGCAGAACTTCCCTTTTTTATGTCTTAGCAAGGTTTGATTTCAGCTATCATTTCATGCATCCCCCAAACTAAGGTAAATCTGTGGGGGTCAGGCTCTTCTCCCAGGCAAATAGCCACAGGATAAGAGGACGCAGTCTTAAGATACACCACAGTAGATTTATGTTGAACATTGGGAAGAATTTCTTCAGAGAAAAGGTGGTTATGGGCTGCCCGGGAGGTGGTGGAGTCACTATCACTGGAGGTGTATAAGGAAAGACTGCATGTTTTTCCTTAAACTTAGTGACATGGTCAGGTTGGCATGGTGGTGTTCGGTCACAGGCTGGACTCGATGATCCCAGGGGTCTTTTCCAAACCAACTGATTCTATTATTCTGTGAGTGTGTCAGCTTGTCTGTACAGTTACCCGCGTTCAGAGGGAGTGAGCGTCTTCCAGCCTGGAATGACCATTTCCTTGTCAACAGAAGAGTGACAAGGGTTTAAAAATCGCATTATTTGGAACGAAGCCCTCACTGTCCAGCGCCCGTTACGGACCGTGTGCGGCACAGACCCTCGCCCAGCTCCTCATTGACGGAGCACAGGCCTCAGGGGGTCTCTGCCTCGCCGCCGCCCCCTCAGCTGCGGGGCTCGGCCCGAGCGCGGTGGGATCCCGTTTAATCCACCGGGAGCCACCGCATTCCGACGGCGCCGCGGGGCGGGGAGGCGAGC